>VZTX01030682.1:0-135353 GCA_013400915.1 Pardalotus punctatus | reverse complement strand
GAGGGAGGGAGGAATGCTGGAAAGGTCAAAGCCAATCAAGCACAAAGATATTTTTTTCAGGTTTGGGCTCTGATGTTGAAGGGAAAGGCACAGACAAGCTCTGGAGAACATTCCTCCTGCCTCAGGGGTGAAGAGGATGGAGCCAAGAAGGGCTCTACCTTGACCCATAGAGACAAGAAGGGGTTGTGCACAGACCCACGGAGATGAGAAGGGGCTGCGGCAGCTCTGGGCTGTGTTGCCAGATTGCAACCCACCCTGGCATGTCCCAAACCCTTCCCAGTGCCACAGGCAGTGCCAGAGCCCTCCAGGTCACCCAGCTCTCCAGGGTGGCTGCTATACCTTCATCCTCAGTGGCACTGCCGAGGAGACCGATTTTCTTGAGGTGGCTGGGGGTGGAGACAGAGAGGGACAGGACATCGCCGATGGCCTCATGGAAGCCAGGATTGGCCCCGCTGCGGAAGGACACGGGTTGGTCCTTGTATTGCAGGTAGTACTGGATGTGGCCCATCTCATGGTGCACTGTGAACAGCTGCTCCATGGTCACCGATGTGCATTGCTTGATCCTGCCGGGTGAAAACAGCATTGCCTGAGCCAAGTGAGGGACCCTGGCTGCCTGTGCACTCCCTTGATGGGAAGGGCTCCCCACCGTCCCAGAGAGGGTGGCAACACCCCACGGGGTAAGGGACAGTGGAGGGGAAGGGAGGGCAGCGTTGTCACTCCAGACTCGCCTCAGAAAGTGCCATATTGGGCTGCATGGCCAGGCTGGGGGCACCCAAAAGGGTGACCACCGAGGGGGATGGTGGAGGGTCTTGTCCTGTAGCCCTAGGTTCCTGAATATCCCCACAGACCTGAAGTCCTTGCGGTTGTAGAAGTCCCAGGCCGAGGCGTGACACACCACCTCCCGCCCATCCATTGGCTTCTCCAGCATGGACTTCTCCCAGAATTCAGGGGGCATCTCCAGAAGCCCCAGGGAAGTGAAGAAATCCTCCGAGACCCGGAATATCTGTGTGGCATTCCAGCCCTGGTGGGCAGCAGGCAGTGGGTTATGGCTGAGGAAGGGGATGCCCATGTCCTGGGCATTGCCTTCAGTGCTCCCCTAGCACTGTGGAAAGGAGGTGGGTTGCTCTGAGGGACTGAGATCTTGCCCCTCTCACTGTGATGGGGAGGCCCAGCCCCAGAATTGGTGTGAACATCCCTAAAAAGCACCGAGCAATAGTGCTGGAGTTCAGCAGCGGCAGAAGGGAGCAGGGCTGATACCCAAGAAGTGCTTGGAGCTGTGTGATGGTGTGAACGCAGCCCCCAGCCCGGGGACTGGCACCAGTCCCAGTGCACTGCCCACTTTTGTCCACCTGCTGCCTCTTTGGTCATTGCCAGAGCTGGAATGAGATTATTTCTCTGTCCCTTCCCCTGCCAGACATGGATTTTCTGTTGTCCTCTATGCAAGTATGAGAAACTACTCCCCTGGGGTCAATGTCATGGACCAGCCTTGGGCAACATCCCCCGTTTTTCCCCCTGGTGCCCCCAGTGTGTCCCTCAGCCCATCACCTGCTGCACCATGGTAGTCGTGACATCAAGGTTGGGCTTCTCAGGGTAGGGGATCATCAGGTCATAAATGTTGTTCCACTGCTGAGCCCACATGTTCCCTGAGAAGAGAAAGTAGCTGGAGTAGAGCTGATGGCAGGTCAGAAGAGACACAGTGATAACTGGGACCTCTCTGGCCTTGTGTGTGCCCCCCTGACCCCACCAGCACCCCTGGGCACAGGCTGGGGGAGTGTCATCTCTTACCCAGGAGATGCGCAGGGATGGGACCCTTCAGGTTGATGTATTTGGGCCCATAGCGGTCATACAGCTTCCTCCGGACGAAGGCATGCAGATTGAGATAGAGTGGCTCCAGCTGGTTGTAGATATTCTGCAGGTCCTTCTCAAAGGACTCTGAGTCATACCAGGAGCGCCAGTAGCTGCCTGTGTCATCGAATCCTACGAGGGGTATAGGGAAGACCTCTGGCTTCAGACCCTGGAGGCTGCACCCACCACCCATCCCCAAAAGGTGGGATCAGGGACTAGCAGCAGGACTTTTCCCCCCTTCCTTAATGTGTTGGACCCTGGGAAATAGAAGTTGGATGGATGCCTGGCTGCATGCGGGGTGTAGAGAGCAGCAGGGCATCCCAATGTACCAGTTCCGATTTCCACCCCAATCCCTGACCAGTCCCTGGTTGGTGATCCCCTCTCTTTGTACCATCCTTCGAATAGGCCTCGTTGCTCAACTTCACGAACTCCTCATACTTGGGGCGCAGCGGGTTCCCCGCAGCGTTGTGCCACCCCTCCCAGGCGTAGAGCAGCTTCTTGTAGCTGCGGGAGGTGGCCATGATGTCCGAGAGGTCTGGGACAAAGGGAACAAGTAGGACATAAGAAAGGGGCAGGAGAGGGGGGCATATGCCACAGTTCTGCAGAAGTGCCACCACCACCACACCAGACCCAACCACCCATCCTCACCCTGGGACAATCCTGATGAACATGAGTGGGACATGCCAACCCCAACCTACTGAGGATGTGGGGACCAGGACAAAGTCATGGCCATGGGATGTGTAGCGGCTGGCAGGATCAGGGGACGCGGACCATACCTGGCTCCAGATCCCAGCAGGTGCCGTTGGGCAGGCACACCTTGGCTGTGGAGTAGATTTTGTCCATGTCGCTCAGGATGGTGTTGTACTGCGGGAAAGGAAAAGATGCTGGGGCTGTGAGGGGACAGGAATGCCCCTTCAGGAGGGATCTACAGGCTTCCCAGCTCTGGAGTGTGTGTGTCTGAAGGGATGTGGAGAAGGATTGGCGTGTTTATACAGCACATTTTTGGTGAGATAAGTGTGTTTTCACTCAGGGTTTTTGCACCCTTGGCATGGTGGGAGCAGGGAGGCTCTTTGGGACAGACAATCCCTGCACAGCCATGCTCCAGGGAGGGGATGTTTATAAAGCTGTTTGTCAGCAGGGCCACAGAACAGGCTGTTTATCTAAATGGATTAAAAAAAAACAGGAGAAGAAAAGCAGGAGGATGAGGGGGATTTATTTCTGTGAACTTCAACAACAGCAAACAATAGCAACAGGAGGTTTCCTGGAACGTGCCCAGGAAGCCCATTCCCAGGGAAGGAAATTCCTCTGCTCCATCCCTCTCTCCACTCCCACTCCTCTGCTCCAGCTGTACAGAGGGGATGGAGATGGGGACAATGGTGGCTGTGGGATAGAGCTGCCCAGGGATGGGCGAGACATGACTGATGTGCAGGGAGGAGACATGATGCTGTCTGTTATTTGGGAGAAGGCAGGGATGGGTTTCCTGGAAGGAACTGGGGCCGACAGTTCTCCGGAAGGGATTGTATCACTGGGTTTTGCCAGGGTTTTGGGAGGAATGGCTGTCAGGGAGCTGTGGGTCAGGATGGAAGGCCTGTCCCTGCGCTCATGCAGAGGTGAGGAGCTGACAGCCTCAGCCTGGGCAATATTTTCATGCATGGAAATCAAATTTCAAGTGAACCGCCCAGAAAGCTCAGGACTGTGATGGGGAAGGCTCAGGATGTCCTGATGTCCCTAGCATGGAACTGTGTCACCAAGGCACAACATTCCTTGTCTCAGGGGGGTCTCATGAGCCAGGTGGTTGCATCAGCCCTTCTTTTCAGTGAGCTGCATATCTGAGGAGCCCAGAGGGGTTGGGATGGCTGGCCCCAGCCATGGGCACAGCCTGGCTGGTCTCCAGGTGGTGCCCAAGATTGCTCTGTGTAAGCAGAAAATCTCCAGTTCTTGCTGGGATAGCTCCAAGATAAGGTTAGGGCTGGCTAATAGGCCAGCAGGCACCCCACACACCCTGAAGATAGCATCACATCTCCTCCTCAATCTCTGTGCAGAGGCCAGTGACACCCTCCAAAATGCAACAGGTCAACAGCAGAGTCTGGATGCTTGCGAAAAATCCCTCTAAAGGGTTTCACAGCATCCCAGCCATGCCCAGGGCTTTGCTGCCACCTCACCTACCTGCTCTCTCTTCCCCAGGGGCAGGTTGGAGGGTCCCAAGGTCTGGATGGAGCCAATGATTTTCCTCAGCTGGGGGTCACTGAAGTTATTCCACTTGTCGCCATAGAGCTCCTTGGCTTTCTTCCCCCACAGCTCCGTGAAGTTCTGCTCCTCCAGTGACGCCTTGACCTGCATGATGAGAGGGGACATGGAGGCTCAGGACCAGTCCTGGGACATGCCACTACCCAGGCGATGGTTTGGGGACCAAGGTCAGAGTTATGAGGGTTTGTGGGAGTCAGAGGTGATAGGACATGAGGTGACAGGCAGGGCTGTCCCCAGTCCATGGCACTCATGGATAGAGACATCAGCTTCCAGCCGGCACAGTAGTGTCCACAGCCCCTGCTCGCCGGGGGAGCTCTTGACAAGCACCCACTAAGGCAGCCTGTGAGGGTGTTTTGGAGGGAGCTCCAAGGTCTCATATGGAGTGGGAATGCTGGGATTGGGTGTCCAGGCCATGCAGTCAGGGTGGCTGGGTGGTCCCAGGCTGGCTTTGACACCTGCCAGACCCTGGTTTTGGAAGGAGCTCTGAGATACGGCTTCATTTCATTTCTATTCCTGCTGTTTCTCACCTTTGCAGAAGCCCAGAGGATAACTACAAAGGTGCCACATTCGCCTATCTCCTTCCTGTATCTCCTCACTAGGTCTGTACACTTCTATTTCTATACATTTCTCCTTTGGCTGTCTGCACCCCGTGACCTGTAAATGCCACATCGAGTGTTCACCCATTTGCTCTGAGTCCCCTGTTTTGGGTGTCTCACTGTCACCCAGCTCCTGCCAGCCCTGACCTCCCTTCCCAGGGCCATGGGCTGGCAGGGAGCTGCTGGCACTGTGGGGGGTTATTTAGGCAGCTGGAGCTATGGCCACGATTTTAGGATGAGATGTATTGAAGGTGGTTGTATACCAGCCTGGTCGAGGTCAGCTGTATTTTCGGGAAACTCTGATTTTTTGAGAGTGTCCTGGCCCAGTGCAGGTGGAGTGAGATGGTGCAGAGTGCCTGGTCAGAGTCCATGTGTCATCCTGGTGTGATTTATGGAGCTCATTAGCTGAGACTCGTGGCATTTTTAGCCTGGCTCCAACATGCCTGGTTTGTTTTATTTTAATCTTCACATTCCCCAAGCTGGAAGCAGGGAAGAAAGGGAGTAGTGGGGCAGCAGAGTTGGAGGCTGCCCGGGGCAGACACCCACGCAGCTGTGGGACACAGGAGTGGGAATGCCAAAAGTGCCAGATGCCTCTGGCTACCCAGCACTGCTCCCACCACTTCCCTTGGACATCCCAGTGTCTACAGCATCATTGGTACCCAAGCCCCCGGTGTGCCAGGACATGCCAGCCCCACAGACCCCCTACCCTTGCACCACCCCTCTAAAGAGGGGATGCCTTTCCCCCTTCCCAGACCCCATGCAGAGATGGAGGAAGCAAAGTCCAGCTGCGTTTTGTCTTCTCCTTGAACAGGTGCCTGTGTTTGGTCAGGCAAATTGTACCCTAAACTCTCATGATAGCTCTGGTGGAGCAAGTTGCGGCCAGCAGCACTGCCTGAGACCCCCTTGCCATGGGCATGCCCACCAGTTCTGACCCTTCATCCCCACATCTGGGATCTCTCTCTGGAGGGGATGCCCCTATGTAGGGCTCAGAAGCCCCTTGGGACCCACAGCCTCAAAGCCTTCTGACCAAAGCACCCACCCCAGTCCCTCCCTGCTCCTGGGTACACAGTGAAGACTCAGATGCAGTTCAAGACACTGGGACTGCCTTGGCCCAGGCACCTGGAGAAGTTCCGGACCCAAACATGAGCAGGCCCCAAACCCCATCACCAGCCTCTTACCCAGAACCCCAGCTTGTGAGAGTTGGTACATCTGTTCGTCTGTCCAGCATCCTTCTGTCCATCCCTGCCCCTGCCTTTGGCCTCCTGCCTCTCATGTCCCTTTGTCACAGGGTCACCTTTTGTGGCAGGCCCTGGAGCTGCCCATGCCCTGGTGGCCTGACTCAGCCCCTCTTGTGTTATAGATGTGTAGGGTTTGCCTGACCCAATGCTTTCCCAGATCCCCCAGATCCAGCCTTTTGGGTCCTGCTGGCCAGCTGTTACTCCTTTAGTAATCAGTGACTTTCCATCCCACCACACCCCCCTGCTGCCCCATTGTGGCCTGATCTCAGGGGTTCAGATCCCTTCTTCTACCAGGGCTGGCTTAGGTGCCTTGACATTGTAGGGAGCTCCTGGACATGATCCTCACACATTTAATAGAACGTAAAGGGGGGAAAGCTGCTCTGGAAAGACCTTTTGAGAAAAGTCCTTTCAAGGTGTTCTCCTGGCCCTAACCTTGGACTCAGTGTGGTCGGGATGTTCCTATTCTGCCCCAAGGTCCCCAGCCCCACCACATCTGCAGCTAGCACTGGGCACCTGTCCAGACCTCACATCAGCTTGATAAAAAAAGGCTCAAGGGGCACCTGGGCCCTCTCCAGTGTCCTTGCCAAACTGGCAGTGGCCAGACCTGGCAGTGATCTTTCCCCTCCGCAGGAAGACACATTTCCTTCCTGCACAGGGCACACTGTGCTCCCATCCCCACAGGATCTGGAGGGTTCAGGGCTGTGTGGCAGCCCCTGTGTGATACTGGGGCTGCTGAACACACTGTGGCCACGTGTGGGCTTCACTGACCCTTGTGCACCTGTAGCCATAGGGCTGGCAGGTGTACCCTGAGCTGCATACAGTGACTTGTCCATGACCCCATGCTGGGGCCACTGGCAGCTCCCTGGGCATGGCTGGGACCGGGGAAACTACCACAGCCTGTCCAGGCACTGCCATCCCCTGGCCTGGGCTCTGCTGCATCTCACCCAACTGAGAGCAGTGCTGGGGTTGCTCCAGCACCCTGCCCCACTAAATACAACCCAGACACATACAAACCCCTGGGAAAACACCCACATTCCTGTGGGATGCACACAGCCTTGTTTCCCACAGGGGCTCTTACCCGCATGTAGCTGGGCGATGTCTAATTCCCTATAGCCGGAGTGCCTTCCCAAAGCTGGCTTTGTCCCCATGGGCTGGGGACACAGGGACAAGAGGTGGCAGCCTCAATCCTGATGCCACCCAGTTGCTTGTGCACTTTGGGTTCCTGGTGTCTGCCCCAAACCAAAACCCCCATGACGGTGATGTGGTGACACCAGGCAGGGATGGGGACAGGGACAATTGACACCTGACCCAGTTCTGGAAGTGGTAAAGGAAAGTGGAAGGTGCTGGGAGGAGGGAATCACCTCTAAAAATAACCTGGACTCTGCTCTGGGACCAGAGGTGTCACTCTGGGGCAGAGTCTCTCTGGAAACCAATTTGGGGCAAAACACTGTGGTTCCTGGACTACAAGTCCCAGCCCTGGTTTGCCATCCTGAGGTGCTGAGACAGGAGCCCGCAGAGAGGAAGGGAACCACACCAAGTGTCTCCACCATGACCCAGCCCCCCAGTCCCCGGTGCTGGGGACACCCCCGTGGTGGCATCGCCCCCGTCCCGCCACCCACCTGCAGAGCAGCGTTTTCGGCCGTCAGGTTGGTGTTGTAATTCCAGCTGGCCGAGACGCTCTCGAAGAGGACGAGCTCGGCCGTGCTGTTGTAGTCTCTGGCGAAGAGGGTGGCCCCTTCCTCGGTGGGCTCATGCTGGGGGGGCTCGAGGTCGGGCCGGAGGGCACCTGCCAGGCTCAGCCAGAGCAGCAGCCCCAGCGCCGGGGGCATCGCGGCGAGAGCTCTGCACGGAGCGGGGGCCCCGTTCGGTGCCTTCCGAGACAGCTTTGCCTCCGCTGCCGGCTGCTTATAAGCCAGCAGCTTTCGCGCAAACCCTGCCCACCGAGCCTGCCTCTCCTCGCAGATAAGACGGGAGCATTCTGGTCTCCCTTCGGCGGCTCCAAGGCTTGCGGGAAGGAGCGGGGAGCGAGTGCTGCCTTGGGGTGCAAAATCCTTTTGGCTCCTGGCACTGCCGGGAGGGAAGGGGAAGAGGCTGGGACAGGAGGGAGGGAAGGAGATGGAGGAGAATCAAAGGAAAGGCAGGAAAACGAAAGGAGAAAGGCTGGAGTGGATGGGGTGGGTGAGACGCAGCTCTGTCCCTGCAGGGTCCCGCTCCCCTCCCGACTTGGCGCACGGGGATTCAGCTCAGCTGGTCCGTGGGGCTTGGCAGGACACCTCCCCACGCTGGCCCCACGTGACTGAAGCCCCTCGGCAACACCCCGACCACCTGCGTGGGCCACCAGGGCAAGCGCAGAAGGAAAACTGTTCCTGTGGGGTACAGCCAAGGTCCATCTCACACTACTTCCTGCCAAAGTGACCCCCTTCCTGTCATAACTTGATTTTTCAAAGAAACAGAGTATTTCTCCTGGCTGTGAAGGAAATCACATCACATCACACCAAAGCTTTTGGACTTAGAGGAATTAGGCTGATGACAAATGAGTAACAAAAAGTTCCTTCAAAATGAAAACCAGACCCATGTTGATGGGTTTGATAGTTCCCTCATTTTGTGTTGTTTTCTATTTAATCAGCTAAATCCCTTTTCCCCACGGCCTGGCCTCAGTCCTGGGAATGGTGCCTGGGCTGAGCTTAGGCCCTGTGCTGGCTGAGCCCATCACTCCTTGTTGGAGCAACCACCCCACTGGGACACAGTGAACACCTGCCGTAGAGAGAGCTTCTTTTGGGAGGAACAGAAGGAAACCCCTTGACTTTTTGTCCCTGCTGGGAGCTGCAGAGCAGCTGGGCACCATCACAGCCCGTTGCAGTGTGTCCATGGGGTGACTCTGTGGGGACAGTGTGGCCACTGAAAAAAGGACAAGTCCTGTCAGCACTGGGGACCCTATGGGGTGTGCAGAGCCATTAAAAAAAAAATAAAAAAAAAAATACTTAGAAGACTGCAACCCTCTGATGTCTATTAAACCTCACTCTAAAAATCACAACTTCATGCCCTGTTCTAGCACCCTCCACCTTCACAGGCTGATGTGGGCATATGAAAACCCTTCATCTGCCTGACCCCAAGCCCACGGGGGAGTACCAAAAGCACTGGCACCACCTGCAAGCCTGACCATCATGGAGCTGGAGGCAAAGCCAGCATCTGCCTCCAGCCCCTCTTCTTGACCCCTTTCCCCACCAGCCACAGTTCTCTGGAAAGTCCAGTTTACTGGGAAGTTGAAAAAAATTTGTTTGGCTCCAATTTGGCTGAAGACCAAGTGCCAGTGAATGGAAACTTCCTGCCCCTCTCCAGCCTCTGCTCCCAGCTGCGCCAGGAAGGGGTTTTCCCAGCTCCCGCTCATGATGCAGCCTCTGGCACCAGTGGGAGTTTCAGGAGAGTAGTGAGGCTGAAACAGACTGTGCAATGTCACTGGTATCCAGAAATCCCAGCGTATGAGGCCTTTTCCAACGCTGATGTGTCCAATGGCTGAGCCTGCAGGAGAAGGGCAGTGCTCCGTCATTTTACACAGAAGCATTTCCAAGGTTGCTGCAAGATGGGCTGCTGCTGCTGCTGCTGGACTTTGTGCAGGAGAAGTTCCTCTGGAAGCTGCATCTACAAGGATGCCCACAGCTCTATGTCATCCTATCCTATAGAACTCCAGCTGGAATCAGGCAGAAAAATATCCCACATGAAGGAGAGCACTGGCAGGTGATGTGGCTGTTGGTCCAGGAAGGCAGATGAGATGCCTGCAAGCTGCCAGATGCCCGTTGCTGCCTCTGTGCTGCCCTAAATCCATTCTGTGCTCCAGCACTCTCCAAGTATGCGCTCAGAGTCACCTGTGGGCATTCTGTGGAGCAGAGGGACCAGTCCCTGTTCTCTCCACCCTTCTCAGGGGTGTCGGGGTGGGTGATGGACGTGCATCTTCTCCCAGCCTGCAGCGTATGCAGGGCTGCCAGCACCACAGACCAGAGGGGCAGGAGATACTGAAGAATGTGAAAAATGCGTTGCCACGGTGACGGATGCGGAGCTGCTTGCGGGGACGTGGGTTGGGGGATGCTGGGCGAGACATGGTGTCCCCGGCAGCTGCCCCGTGCCAGAGGACGCTTCCATCAGTTTGCATCGCCATCACCGCTCCATGGAGACTTTGTCCTCCCCCTCCCGGGGGTGCGTGTGAGCGGACACGTGTGTGATGGCCGGACTGTCACCACAGTGCGTTGGTGGTGACACCGCGGCTGTGCCTCACACATGAAGGAGCACGATTTGCTCTCAGCATTTTGGGTCAGTTCCTTGGCTTGCCAGACCTGCAAAATCTCCCTGCCCACAGTCAGGGAGTGCTGGAAGGGGCATTCACTGGTGCAGCCCAGAATTCCCAAAAGAAAGAAATAAGGGGTTTTGTCAGTAAATGTTTCTTAGGGGAGCTGCAAAGTGTCCATGATGGTGGTGTGATGGGAGAGGGTGAGCAGGTGTGGTGGAGCGAAGGAGCAGGGATTTGGGGATGGTCCTGGTGCTGACTGGGAAGATTTGGTGATTTATGTGGGTATATCCCAGCCCTAAGGCCTCTGGTTGGGGATGCTCAGGCTCATTTTCCCCTTCTTTTATTATAAGCCACATTTTTGGCTTCTCCATCCCACCATTTCTCATAGGGTTCAAGGTTGCTTCATAACTTCTCTGATCCATCTCTCTGAAGAAGCAAGGACGTTCTAGAGGTGAGAGAAAGGATTCCCTTTTGTAGAGAAATTATTCCTTCCTGATTTAAACCCAAAAAGAGCTTTTTTTTTAGTCTAGAGTGCAGCCCTGTGTGTCACTTTTCCTGGTAGCTGTGGTTTTGTGGGCATGACGACTCCTGCACCTCTTGGTACAAATCACTGCATTGAGAATTTTTTCCTCCCTGTCCAGACCCTGGAATTAAAGGCTGCTGCTTTATTTACTGATGAATTCAATCAATTATCATAGTGTATAATTCGTTAAGCTGCTTTCCCAGCTGTGGTGACACTGCCATGAGGGAGAGGGAAAAAAACACGCAGCCAGTCCAAATTCTTCCTCTAAACAGCTTTTTTCTGATCCATAAAAAAAAAAAAAAAAAAAAAAACAACAAAAAACCACCCAAAGCAACCAGGGTTTTGGCCATTTATTTCAGACCTTTGATTGCTAAAATAATTTTGAACTGTTCCAGTGAGTGTTGAGGCTGGTGGAGCCCCTCGATGTCACCTGGAACTGCAATGGCAAGAGGGACCCAGGAATCCTTGCTCCTGCTGTCTGACTGCAAAAGATTTCTGCTGACCAATTTTGGCAACACTGTGAGGCTGTTTCCAGCTTTCTCCTGGATTTAAGGTGTGTTCAAGGCCTGGGGTATCCCCTCTCAGTGGGGATGGGGTGTGATGGGCTGTGGGGGAGCTCACCCCAACCCCATGGCAGCAAATGTTGCTTTATCACTCAAGGTGCACACTCAGTGGAATGCAGCAGAAAGCTCCTTATTGTCACAATTTCCACCCTACCCCATAAAAACTCTTCCCAGCACACTCCTGCCCTAGGACAAGGGTTTATTGTCCTGGGGAGACTGGTTCTGCTGCAGGTGTGGAGACACACATGATCCAGGCTGGCCGCATGGGGCAGCCTGAGGGGGACCATGTGTTTTTCCCAGCTGGGCAGCTCGGTGAGGCTGGAGGTGAGTGGGAAGGGGATGGACATGTGGTTTTCACCATCAGATCTCAGCATCAATCCCAGTTTGGGACCAGTGCCAGCAGCCCGGGGATGTGCCCACTGCAAAGAGAGCCCTGAGGATGTGCTATGACGCTGCAAGGCCCTGAATATGCAGTGTGCTGAAGACAGTTGTGGGCTCAGGGCTCATAAATGATTCCCATGTTTTGGGAGGGTTCTAAATAAATGTAAGACCCCAGTAGTCCAGCCCTTGGGGACTTACCAGCCACAGTGCAGGATATGTGCACAGTACCAGACACACAGTCAGCAGCATCACAGGGCAAGAAATAAAAACCTGGCCAGAAATCATTGCTAGCTCTTTGTCCTTCATCCTTCATCTGTCCTCCTTCATCTCCCCTCCCTCCACCTTAATTTCTCATCTTTCATCTCTCATCCTTCAGCCCTCATCCTTCATCACTCCATCCCCCATCTTTGCCACTTGGTCAGAGCTGGGCATGATATGGGGTGAGCAGAGGCCAACATGTTCCCTCTGCACCCATCAGCCCAATAAAACACGGCAAAGTCCATTATTCCCTTTTCCCTCTGCCTTCTTTAATAACCAAAAACAATTCCAACCCCGAGGCAAGCGAGTGTGACTGTTCCAGGAGCATTAATCATCCTCTGGGAACCCAGTGCGGGTTATCGCCGCTGTTTATCCAAGCTGCTATTAAAAAAATCACCATGAACGTGCCTTCAGCCTCTTCTGAAGGAGATGAAGTGTTTGCAGGGGCTGCGCTGGGCTGATTGTATCACCCGACCTGTGCAGCAAAGTTGTGTTCCTGGTGAGGAGGAGGACAGGGTGGCTTAATTGCTGCCAGGAGGAGAATCAGAGCCTTTTCCAGCTGATTCGCAGCCTGGAAAGGAGCCAGCTTCTTGAGGAAGCTTTTTCCCGGCTGGGAATTACCCATTTTTCAGCCTTCACTGCACACCAGGGAACTGGGGATCAACCCTCTTGATGTGACGCAGTGCTTAATCCCAAGTCACCCCTCAGCCACCCATTTGGCAGCCACTGAGCCTCCAACATGACTGTTATTTTCTTCTCCTATATTTTAGTGAAAAACTGTTAATTTAGACCTGGGTTTGGGGTTTCACATGGAACAGCAGGAGCTGAGGTTGTTTCAGGTGGCAGCTCGGATCCTCTGAGGCAGCTGGGCTCTTGAATTGCAATTCTCCAGGGAGGCATCTTGCAAATTAGCATTTCTTAGCAATAAAAATTTGATTGAGGAAGGACAAGGAAAAAACCTACAAAAATAAGTTAGATCAGCAAAATGGTAATTTAATAATCTGTGGTGGAGAGAGGGAAGCTGCCCATGCCAGGGTGGGAGGAGCAGTTGGACAAGGACAAGAACTGCTGGTTTTACCATGAATTATCAGTTGATGATGCTCTTATTGGTTCCTGGATTCTTGACAGCCCAGGACAAACCTGGAATGGGTGCCAGGCTAGGCCAATAGCTGGGGAGCTGGAGCATCATTCCCTAAGCCACTTCAACTCACTGATCTGACAGAAGCTGTGGCAGTCCTGAGCACCTCTGAGCATCCTTGGAGACCTCTAAGCATCCCTGAACATCCCCCAAGCATCCCTGACCATCCTCAGGCAGCCCCAAGCATTTCTGACCATCTCTGAGCATCCCTGGACATTCCTGAGCAGCCTTGAGCAACCTTGGGCAGCCCTGGGCAGCCCTGGGCAGCCCAAGCATCCCCTCAACCTTCAGGTCCATGCTGGGACAGACAGCACGGGTTCTGATCCCTGACTGGCACATCCCCATCCCAGCAGTGCCAGGAGGATTTCATTACCTGCAGCTCATGGAAAGCTCAGGCAAATTTAATAAAACCATTATGCCCCTGGCAATGCCTTTAATTAAAGAGCTTGTTACAAATGGCTGCTGCTCCCTGGTAAGAGGAACTCAGCAGCAAAGGGGCTCATTTGTCCCTGGGTTGGCTGCCACCGTGGCCCCTCAGCAAACACTGTCATTGTCCCTGATGTGCGGATAGGACAAGATCCACATCCATTTAATCCTGAAGGCTTAAAGGCTGCTCTCTTTACTTGTCTACTGGAAGTTGAGATAGTTCAGCTGGACACATGTTTATAAACATTTCTAAAGCTGTTTGGTATTGGGTTACACAGTGCTGCTCCCACTTAGGTGAAGCTTTATACCTTGCCAAGTATCCTAAAGGATGAATCTCCAAATCTCATCCCCTTTGAGGATTTTCCAAGGGTCTCACCTGGGCTATGGTGGGGGTAATTCTCCCTCTGCTCTGCCCAGCCCCCTGGCCAGCCCAACCCAGCCATGGCACAGCCAGATGGCTCAAGGTTTGCAGTTTATGGTGGCTTTTATGGCTTTAGCAGATAACTCTGGTAAACCATTTTCCAAACAGTGATAAAGCCCCAGTGCAGGCCAGGTGGTGACAGTGGATCCTCTGGCAGTGCCATACCCCACATCCCATACTTTACCTCCCTCTGCTCGGGGTGATGGCTCTGGGACTCTGCCCCGGGTTGCAGCGGGGCCCGGACTTTGCTATTGCTGTGTCAGGTCTCCATCAGGCTCTGGGGCTGCACCGGGCTTTCAGCTCTGCTGAATCATGTCGTGGTGGTGGTGGTGGGTCCCCAGCTCCTGGGATTTGTGCCCCACGGCACAAGTCCCTGGTGAGGGGGAGAAGGGAATGGGGAGGTTGGTGGGAGTCTCAGCTGGGACTTTGTGTGTCTTTCCTCAGTTTCTCTGTATGGGTGAGAGCAGCCCCGAGTGCCCAAGGGAAGGGCTGGGGGAGCAGCCCCGTACCCCAACAGAGGCTCTTACACTTGATCTTCTGCACCAGGGGAGCACCAGATCCCACCACCCACGCCAGATCCCAGGGTGCTCCAGCTCCCACAGATGGTCCAGGGCAGTGCGCTGCAAACCCTGCCATGAGTGAGGGCGCGCTGGCTCCCATGGGTGCTCTGGTGTTGGAGTGTCCCGGATCCCTCTGGGGGTCCGGCCTTAAGGCTGCTCCGTTCCTACCCGCTCCGTGCCTGGTCTCTCTGGCTCCTACGGGTGATCCGGGGGCCGAGGACGGCCCCGATCCCCGGGGCGCTCCCTCCCTCTGCAGGGCGCTGCGCGCCGCGGACTCCTGGTGACATCTAGTGGTATCACACACAGGGACACGGACAGACACAGGGACACGGACAGACAGGCACGGCAGAAAGTGGGAGGGGTGGGTGGTCCGGGTGTGCTGCTTGCCCCGGTGCGCAGAGCTGCGTCCCCCGGGGACCCTGCCCGCACCCGGCCCGGAAGAGCTGAGATAGGGACGCTCCTCTCCCCCCCAGTTCGCCTTATTCCCCCTCCTATCCTTTCTCTAGACTTTTCTCTCTCAGGGATTTCCCATGGGGAGTGCAGGATGCACCCGGTGGTGCTGGAAGAGCATCTGGTGGGGCAGATGAGGTGGGTGGGTTTTTGTCACCCCTCTGCCATTCCCCATCCACCAGCCCAGCCAAGGGGTACTGGTTCCTACTATGTCACTGCGGTGCTGCTGGTGGGTGCAGGGATGAACCAGACCCATGCAAGGCCCAAACACAAATTAAATGGTGACAAAGCCCCTGTGCACGGGACAGTCGTTTGGTTTGTTGCAGGGAACAGTCCTTGGGCTGACCCGGTAGGGTCTGGGGCATCCTGGCCTGTTTGGGGCTGGGGTGTCACAGGATGCGGGGGCTCAGGTGGGTGCCTGGAACAGCTGGGGGGTGTCACATGCACTGTCAATGTCCCACCTCCTTGTGGACTGTCCCCAGAGTACACAGACTCCACTTCCTGCTGATCCCCTCTCTCACTTTTGCAGCCTCCCTGCGTCTGCTGCTGCCTGCAGTGACACCCCTCCCTCTGCAGCGATGGTGGGGGGTGCAGCTCCCCCTCGCTTTGCCATCGCTCCATTGCCATGCCAACGCCGTGGCCCTGTCCCTGCTCAGACACTGTCATCGCGGGGCCTGGCACAAGCAGCTCCACCCGGCAGCCACAGGTAAGGCTGTGGGACACAGGGGAGCTGTGTGGGTGTCTGCCTCCAACCCCACCAAATACATCACTTAGACCCTCCCCAGCTGTGAACTGAACCCCCTCCCTTGCATGAGCCTGTAGACCCCATCGATAGCAGAGACAGTCCCTGAGGCCCCCCCGGATTTTGGAGAGACCCAGTCAGAGGCCACAGTGAGGGGCCACCGGGCTCTGGAATGTGCATACAGCATTTCCCCCCACCCCCCCAGGCCACGTGGGGAGGACTTCAGAGAAAACCCCACCAAAAGTAAGGAGCACTGGATTTGCCCTGGGAGAGGGGGAACTGAGGCTGTGCGTGGGGGTGCAGAGGGGCCAGAGGCTAGGAGGGGGACAGGCAGGTGCTGGCAAAGGGGTACAGTCACTTCCAGCTTTCCCAGCACTCAGTGGTGGCTAATGGGCAGCTCAGAAGATCCCATTTTCAACAGCTACATGCTGTGTCCTGCTGCCAGGCCCTGTGGTTGAGGGTGTTCATTCCCTGTCCCCTGCTGCTGGGGACTGTTTGCTATGTGTGAGTGCCAGCAGGGCCAGATGTTTGCATCTGGTGGGAGGGCAGGACAGGGCTACATGGGGCCCCATTTGGTACCCCCAGGTGTGCCAGCAGCCCCTTGGCATGATGAGAGTTTGGAGGAGGCTGTTGTGATGTTGGGGGAACCGTTGCCTCTCACTGTGTTCCCCCAGCCTGGGCCCCCTGCCTGTCCCACAGAGCACCCCACAGCCCCAGGCAGTGAGGCTGGACACAGGCGGCCTTTGCAGTGCAACTTAATGGGATAAACCAATTCCCTTAACCCACTTATCTGGCTGATCCAATAAGGGTGGCTGGGAATAAAGTGTGTGCATGGTCTTAATGTATTCCCCCTCTCCCTGCACCCCTCAGTCCTGGCAGCACCGTGGGTCTGTCTGCCACAGCTGGCAGGGGGCTCCTCCCCAGAGGCAGTGCAGCCGGGCTGGGGCAAAAGGGGGACGTTGGATGCTGGGACTAGGACCTGCTGGCTCTGGGTGACAGGGAAGAGGACAGGTGGCTGTGGAGGACAGTGGTGGAGGTGGCTCTGATCCAAGGGATAACCCAGCACAAAGCACAATGCAGGTGAGTCATGGGGGCCATGGGACGGGTCTCTGGTGTAGCTGTGGTTGGGTGACACCACGTGTCTGTCCCCCCCACCAGTATAGAGGTTCACTGAGCCCCACATCCCCAAGGGCCATTGCTTTTGTCATGGAGGGGGGTCCCTTGTTTGCCCCTGTGCTGCCTTCCTCTGTCAGGCTTTGGGGGTGGTTGTGGGGGTCTGGAAGTGGGTAGGCTGGGGAGGGGGTGAAGGTGGGACATGGGATGGGCATGGAGTGGGAGGGATAGGGATGGAGGGATGGAGGAACAATGTTGGAGGGACGGGGATGAAGAGAAAAGGATGGAAGAAGGGACAGACACAGAGGGACAAGGATGGAGGGACAGTTGCGGTAGGATGGCTGGGGCAGGAGGAATGGGGCAGGCAGGGCATAGGCAGGTGCAGGAGGATTGGAAAAAAGGACCGGAGCCGGGTGGCAGAGAAGTGTTGGAAAAAAGGACAGGAGCAGGCAGGCAGGGACAAGAGGATTGGACAGGAGCCCAGGAGCAGGCAGGAGGTGTAGGTGCACGGGGGTGTGCCATGGTGGCCGGGAGCCACCTCCAGGTGTGGGTGGTGCAGCGAGACCAGGAAGCATCTGGCTCCGTGGCAGGTGACGGTGGAGCGGAGGTGCCGGACGCTGCTCGGAGCAGGACGCTGCCCCCGGTCTGGCCAGCTGGGACCTGTTGTCACTTGGAGCCACTGTGGTTTTGCTCCCCCTCCTCTCTGTCCCTGCAGGCTGCCATGGATGGGGCCCCACTGCCCACCAGCCCCACTGGGCTCTCGGCGTATGTGGCCGTGTCGCAGCTGCTGGGCCTGACTCTCCTGGCCACCACAGGTGCCTGGTTGGGCTGCTACCGGGGCGGCGTGGCCTGGCACAGCCCCCTCCAGTTCAACACCCACCCCCTCTGCATGGTGCTGGGCATGGCGTTCCTCCAAGGTGACGGTGAGCAGGATGGCAGGAAATGTGCCCTGTCCCAGCTGCAGCCTCCAAAGCCCCTGGAGCTGTGGTTGGGCAGGGAATGAAGGGGACAAAGTGGTGACAAAAGGCATGGGGAAGATGCTCCAGGATCCCTGGGCAATGCTGGGTGGCAGGGAGGTGGGTGATCCCTGTGGATGCTCATGTACCCTCTCTGTGCAGCTCTCCTGGTGTACCGGGTGTTCAGGCATGAAGCCAAGCGCTCCACTAAGGCACTGCATGTGCTGCTCCACGGCCTGGCACTGGTCATCGCCCTCGTGGGTGAGTGCTGGGCTGGGCTGGGCTGGGCTGGGTGGATTGAGCAGGATGTGGCCCTGGTGGTGACAGGCTCTTCTCTGCAGGCATCATTGCTGTCTTTGAGTCGCACCGGACCAAGGGCATCCCCAACATGTACAGCCTGCACTCCTGGTGTGGGATGGCCACCTTTGTGCTCTACCTCCTGCAGGTGAGGGCTGGGGAGCCCCTGGCCTCCCCAGGAGGGAAGGGACTCAGCAGAGCCTGTGACATCCTTATGTCCCCACAGTGGCTCCTGGGCTGTGGTTTCTTTCTGTTCCCCGGTGCCTCCTTCTCACTGAGAGGACGGTACAAGCCCCAGCATGTCTTCTTTGGCATTGCCCTTTTCATCCTCTCCATCACCTCTTGCTTGCTGGGCATCACCGAGATGCTCCTCTTCAAAATCAGGTGGGTGACCGAGCTGGGGGAGGGGGGTGGCCCCCTAGACCTCCAGCAGAGGGATGCCCCAGTCCCTGCCCAATCTGTGGCTCTTAAATCTCCCCTTGAGGCCTTTATTTCTGCTGCTGCTGAGTCACTTACCAGATGATGTTTAATGAGGGGCTGGATCCTGCAACAAATTTCTTCGGGAATGGGAATAAAATGCCCGGTGTCCTTGTTGCCAGGTGTTTGCAAAACCACCTGGGACACTCATGTCCCTAAGGCCTCTGCCCTCATAGCTGGAGGAAACAGTGATGGCCCCAGCTGCACAGTGGGGTCTCCCCCATCTCCAGTACTGCTGGGGACAGGGCTATGGGGCACCCCAGGAGCCACTTTCCTCTGGCAGGGAGGGTACTGGGTTGCCTATAGCCCTAGTACAAGACTGTGCCCCCAGTTTTAAATGCTGTCACCAAGCATCTCTCCCAAAAATGAGCAGAACACCAACCCTCCTCTCTTGCTCTGATTTGGGGGACAGGACCTTTCCCAAGCTGTGTGCCTGAAGGATGAGGAGGAGGAGGAGGATGAGGAGATGGTTCCAGCCAGGATAGGGACAGGCCACCCATCCCTTAAGGCTTGAGCATCCCTCTCCTCCCCTGCAGTGATTCCTACAGCCATTTTGTGCCTGAGGGCATACTGGCCAACACCCTGGGGGTGCTGCTGGTGGCCTTCGGGCTGGTGGTGGGCTACATGCTGACACGGGAAGAGTGGAAGCGCTTGCCACTGGCGGAGGAGCTGGCCCTGTCCATGGACTTCAAGACCCTGACGGAGGGTGAGAGCCCCGGTGGTGGCAGCCAGTGATGTCCCCAGCTCCTGGTCTCTGGCATGGGCTCTTTGTGATTTCTGAAATGTTCCTGTGCACTGTGTCCCTGGTGGTTTGTATCTCTTCCCAGCCCAGGGTGATGAGGACAGCTGGGGAAGGACATGCTTGGTGCAATGCTGCCTGCTGGACTCAGCCTTGCTCATCCTTTGCTCTGCCCTGCCCAGCTCATGGTGACCCCTGAACCTGTCCCAGCGCCGTGGGAAAGGCAGTGCTGCCAGCAGGGTAGGGGCTGTCAGGGACACGAAGGAGAGGGTTCTCTGGGCTCCTCCCTGCTCTGGGGACAGGGAGTGGGAGCACAGATTCCCGCACTGCCGGTGGCCAAAGCCTACAGCCCGTTCCCAGTGCTGATGGGTAGAGGGGATGTTTGCCCCCACAGGGATGTGCCACTCACTGCAGCCCCTCATTCCCCAGCATAGCCATGTGTGGGGGACACCCCCTGGGGGTTCAGCACGACCCTATGCCTGTGCAGGTTCAGCAGCTTCATGTCTGAAGTATTTTCTTCCCATGCATGATGTGTTTGCTTGGTGGATGCTCCCAGCCTAATAAATGTTTGCAGCTAACCCCATCCTCCTCCTGTCTGTCCCCAGACCACAGTTTTGGGGTACCTCTGAGTTCCCACGTGCCAAGGGCAGCTGGGAGATGAGCTGCCTGAGGGGCTGGGGAAGGTGGGTGGACAGTAGGGGTGGGATTGTCCTGTCCAGCGCTACAGAGCTCAGTGGTGGCTGAGTGAGGGGCCCCATGGGGACATCTCCAGGGTCTGGCCATGCACTGGATGTTATAATTATCATTACATTATTATATGCCCTTTGCTGGTGGCAACAGTAGCGCTGCCTCTGTCCCCTCCCGCTCCTGGTGGTTCCAGGTCCCTGTCCCCATCCCCAGATGCAGTGACTGTGAGACCCAACCCTCACACCATCATTCCCATAATGGGAAGCATCAGAACACTCCTTCACTGACCCCAGTGTGGGGAAAAACAGCAGCCCAGACACCAATTCCAAGTGTTAACCATTTATAAATAAGTACATTTTTTCATACATACAGATTTCATTGTACAGATTACAATCTGTATACATTGGGGAGAGAAATGCATTCTTTTGAACTTTTCACATCTATCTCACAGCTCACATGTACAGACAAGAAAACTCTGCTCAAGCAAATACAGCGAAGGAAAAAATATGTTTTCTTCTTTCCTTAGAGATGAGAGGCGAAGGCCTCTGCTGTTGGCAGGGGCTGCTCTTCCCACTGCACAATATCACAACTGTGTGGTGTTCAATATATCAGTAGAGAGAACAGAACATGCATTGGATAATATACTGTACAGAGAGAAAGTCCTTTACATCAGAATTATAGAAAAGCTAAAGGAAAATTTAAGTGTCTTAAAGATCTTCCCAGCAAGTGTCTCAGAGGATGGCAACCAGGGAGTTGTACAAAGCACAAGGCGGGTGTACTGGACGTGTTTGCACCCAACTCAGATCCTCTCGGATATGAGGACAGAAAGGAGACCGAATGCTGAATGCAACACTATGGCAAAGAAAAGGCTGGACAGGGATGAGCCTGGCAGTACTGGCAGAGTTCACATGACTCTGGGTTATCAGTGTAGTGACACAACGGACTTTATGTAGCACACAGTGCTGCTCTCAGTGTCTGGCTGAGCAGTGCACAGTGATGCAGATCTGTGGGGACCCAGCTCCCTGGGCACAAGGCTTTCCCATCTACCCATCCCGACCCCAACTTACCTCCCCCCCGCTGTCCCTGGACAGTGTCACCCAAAGGGACAAAGTCTTTTGTCAAAGCAGCCCTCTGTTTTCGCAACCACAGGTTGTGATCCCATCAGATGGGACCTGGCTGCTGACTCCCCAGCACTGTGACAGCTAGAAAATGAGGAGGAGAAAGGATATGGAGGGTGGGTTGGGTGTCTCTTGGCCTTCCCCGTGACAGCTGCGCTCATGGTCTTCCTCTCAGGTCAGTCTGTACCAGTTGTGGTGAGATCCAGCTGTATAATCGAGTTGGACATGAATGCATCTTGCTAAAGAATTGAGCCCTTAGTGGTTTATATTAGAAAAAAGAGTTTGATTGAATGAAAATCCAGCAATTATTCACACAAAGCTGAAAAAAACGCAAATTCACTTTCAACCATTGTGCTTTGTGTCCAACACACCCCCCACCAGCCTGCACAGCACAGCCGGCACGGGGTGAAGGCATTGATTAGCAGAGGTCCCAGCAGGTACAGCAGCTCTTTCCCTAAGCCCTTCATTAAACACCGATATCCTGGTAGAAGAGTTATCTTGAATTCCCAAGACTACAGCAAAGTACAACCACCAAGGAGCTCGCAACAGCTCACTATGGACCCCCGAGGGCGAGGAAGGCAGAGGACGAGCAGGCACGCTGGCTTGCTTGGTTCTCTAGATAAGGCGGAGCTGGCACTTCGGTTTTAGCTAGACTTATCCTGCGTAACCCTGAATGTACAGCAACCTTTGTAAAGAGGACTGAATTGCTCCCAGTTTAGTACCGACCCTGGTTCCACACCTAATCCCAGTACGGCTCAGGTGCTTGGCATACGCATGCTCATGTGTTCACACTAGCCATGTGGTTTTCTTTACAGCCAGGTTAAAGAAAAATAAGCAGAAAGTTCAGTGCTTGGACAGACCCAGCTGGGCACTGGTGCCAAGGCAGACAGACAGACATGTCTTGGATTGTGCCGGCACAGTTCTCCCAAACAGTGACCCAGAAAAGGCAGCTCAGGCTGTGCCATCTTTGGAGATGGATCCCAAAGGATCTGTCTTTGTAAAACCCTCCCTTTCCCAAGCACTTTGATGCCCACTCAAGACCATGCTCAAAGCCCTCTGATGCCACTCCCAGCCTGGCTCGGGGGACCCCGCAGAGCCCCCCACCAGGTGGGTGTTCCTTCCCCTGGAACCACGGCATCCTCCTGACCTGGGAGGAAAGCAAAAGACAACGAATCTCCACTGAGGGATGGGGCAGACACCCTTACCTGATGCTGGGAGAGAAGATTCCAGCACACCTGGGTCTCGGAGCAGCCACAGGTGAGGATGAGAGACACCTGGTGGGAAGGTTGGCTAAAGAAAAGGGTCAGCTTCAGCATAACTTTTGGCATTGCCTTTCCCATGGATCCCAAGAATGAAAACTGGAATTCCAATGTCATCAAGAACCTGCTTTACTCGGTGCACCCAATATCCTGCTTGCTCAAGGATGGGGCTTGACAGCAGTACCACTGCAGCTGGGAGGGGGTGAAGGCACCAGCTGGCAGCATTGTCCTGCATGTTAATTACTCAAAGAGTAATTACATACATAGCACAGATGAACAGAACAGCACAATGTCTGAAACTGTGAGTGTGATCCCACAGTTTGGCCTGGGCTTGTCAGACCTAGATCTAAAAGTAGAGGATGAAGGGCCCTCAGGGTGAGGCCTGACCTTGTGCTCCCCTAAGCACAATGGGGCCATGCCAGGACAGCATAGAATGACCTCTGCTTCTCCTCATGCAAAGCTCAAATCATGACTTTGAAGACACAGGGGACTAAGCAAGAACAGCTTTTCCAGGAAGAAATGTGCTTTTTACCCACCCAGTGACCACAGCAGCCATCCTGCCTCAACTGTCCCTAAGAGAATTGCTGGGGAAGTGCTTTAAAACCACTGCAAATAATTTTGTATTCAAAAATTACTCAATCTGTTGATGCTTATATACAGGAGACAGTTCTTGTGCTATAAATGTTATGCGTCATTGCTTCGTTTCTTTTCTTTTTTCTTCTTTTTTTTCTGAAAAATACACTAAGTGACAAGAGCTGTTTTGCTATTTTTCTAATGAAGACACTACTCACGCTTAAATATCCAGTACTTATCATAGTAACAAATTCAAACAGTAAAGTGCACCCATTTACAGAGAGAACAGATGGAAAATCATTAGTGCAAGAATCCTGTGAAAAATGTAACATGTGGAATCATGAAAAAACCTGCATGCTGCAGTGTTTCAAGCCTTCTTCAGCTTTGTGGTTGTGTTAAAAGTGTGAGCTCTTTTCTTCTTCCCTTAAAACATCTTCAGAAACTGAAAAGTTACACGCAGGAGTGCTGTGAGGGGATGTTTTGAAGGACAGGACTGGGAGCACAACACAGTGAGTAGCAAAAGCAAAGCATGGGCAGTTCTCCTGTCACTGCTCCTGGACCACCCCCTTGGCAGCACAGTGGAGAGGAGCTGCAGCGTGTTTCACCCAGCCCAATAAAACAGTGACAGGGCTGAACTGGGTTACTTTTGCCTTTCAAAGAAGCAACTGAAGGTAGGAAGCCACTCACTCAGGCAGAAAGCTGGAGGATGGGAGGCGCTGAGCAAAGTGACTGATGCTGCTCCAAACCCAGGATACGTCTCCCAGCTATGGGCGTGTGGGATGTGGAGTAGAAATTGGTTATAAAACAGCGCATGGTGTTTCAAAAACACGAGGAAGAAAGAAAACCATCACACCCCATTTTGCAAGGAGAGAAACAGTGCACAGAGCTGGATGTCCTCACAGGAGACCCACCCCACCAAGGGGGTCCCAGCCAGCTCCCCACTTTACAGTGCCCTGGGATAAAGCAAAGAATCAGCACTGGGTTGCACCTCAAGGAAGAAAACACCAACCTCAATCCAGATACTGGCTTTGACAAAGACCAAATGGCCCAAGAGAGCCCCCAAATCGCTAAAACTCATAGAGGATTCCCACCCCCTTCCAAATGCTCTCCATGTGTCTATGAGACACAAACCTCCCCCGGGCCAACGTGTGCATGTCCCAGCTTGCTCTGAGCAAATTAGGCAATGAAATAGCAACAAGATGTGCTGAGCCACACACAGGGGAAAAGAAAAAAGCCCTGTGGAAGCCAGGGTTTGCTTAAAGAGTTCCAGACCCTGTCCTGAGCTGGTGTGAATGGGTGCAGCTGCAGTGATGTGGCACTGGGATATGCTCACTCACACCAGCGGAAGTTGGAGCCCGTGATTTGGTTCAAGAAGTCTTGCAATCAATTCGCAGTAGCCCTTTGGAGACCCCAGAAGGTATCACTCCCCTGCTCAGCACTGAGTTGCTCCGAAGAGTTGATATGAGTGAGGTTTGGCATCGGGCAACAGGCACTAGATTGCTTTAAAACAAGCTACAGCATTATCACTCTCCCTCCCATCATCCCACTCCTCACTCTCAGGAACAGAAAAGACAGATTACAAACCCACCAGGAATAAAGGAATCTGTAAAGAAAGTTCTTCCCCCCACCTCAAAAGAAATTTTCAGCAAATAATTGAAAAATACTCAAAAATCCTATAAAAAGGACTTTGGAACTGGCCCCTGCTTTTCATATTGTCTTGATGTGTCTTGCATTTGATTACAAAACTGAAAATATTAGAAAAAATCCAACCCAAACTGGAAAATGTCCTGAAACGGATAGCGTAAATAAATTATAAATAAGTTTCTCTTAACTACAGCTTCTCAAAAAGCAACGTATGGTCTCTACCATGTACAGAAATGGAATACAGTGTCATTTTCCAGGATTTTGGGAACAGAGGATCTTAGAGGAGCATAGCCCTTGCTACAGCCCCTGCTCCCTGGCAGGAGCGAGCCAGTTGGAAGGGATGCTGCAGGGCTGGGATTGCAGAAGGACCCTTCCTCTTTTGGGACCACCATGCCATGTTCTGCATCCTCATCATAAAAAAAAGTAAAAAAACCCTTAAAATTGCAATTTTCCTCCTTGAATGCAATTGTCTAAGTCAGATTTCTGCTTTTCCTTGCAGGTGATAAATCCCAAGATAAAGGCCCCAACACTAACCTGCCCCTTGCAAATGCTGTGGGTGAGGTGCAGTCTGCCAACAGTGTGAAGAAGTTAGTGCAATCCCAGTTCATATGCGAGAGGTTCTTGGCTAATTCCCTTGGCTGATTAAAACACATAACAAAGGGCTAAACTTAATCCCTCAATGCCTGTAAAATGCCCCAGAGCAAAGAAATCAGTGTGGGGGCACCTGGTAGGTACTTGGAAAGCAGCAAAGTGCTGTATGATTCCCACCCCTTCTGGCCAATGACAGTTAAATAAGGAAAATGCTGTAAACCCGCAGAATGAGGAAGGGTGTTGTGGGTGCTGTGCATAGCTATTGGTGTTAAATCACATCACCAAGGGCAATCTGCTCTTTGGGGCAAAGAGCCAAATGACCCGGTTGGCACAGGAACCTGTGGATGCAGCCTTGGGAACGGCTCCTGTGGAATTCCCTAGGAATTCCCATCAGAGTTGAGTAAGAGCTCACTAAGACAAAATAAACTGATTTAAATCCAAGGCAATTGTCTCTTGAAAAAGAGCTGGTTACCTCCTGCTGCGTAGGGATATCTCCGGACCACCCCGCACCATGGACTAAGATATCCTGGTTGGAACATTGCTGGAATTGGGCAAACGATACTGGCTTGGCTGATGTTGGCTTCACGGTCAGCTGGGGAACGAAAGGGCTGGAGCACGTGCATGGCTGTCTGACCACCACATAAAGTACCGGAGAAACTTGGTCATGTAGCTACCAAAGAGAAATAATAATAATAATAATAATAATAATAATAATAATAATAATAATAATAATATGCATGGAAATCAAGCTTGGAAGTGTGTGCTGAAAACATGAGGGTCTCACTCGAACAAGTGTCTTTTACACATTAGACTCCACAAATGGTCTCTTTGGTTTGATTGGCGATGTCTGCCCTTGCCTGGAGTCCCTGGAGAGCTGCCTGTACAGGTTATCCTGGTAGGCCTGCGCCACAGGCAGCGTCCTTGCCACCTTGACGTCAGGGTACGAGGAGGCTTGGGTGACTCTCTCCAGGAGGTCTCCCCGGGACCCATTGGCCAGCATCCCATGGGGGCTGTAATAGTCTTCCTCTAGCAAATGGCCATTCTGTGCATTGTTGGTTTTGTTATAAAAGGCAATGTTGCTGATTGAAGAGGGTGGGCTAAAGGATTCCGGCTGGGGCAGATTGCCAGGAGACGTAGGACTAATGACAGTGTCCACTGACGACACAGCCCAGGTCCGGTTCTGCTGATGGAGGTGGGGGTACTGCTGAGTCCGAGCAGTTTTATCTATGATTCCCATGAATGGCGTGGTCCGGGAACGGGCTGGCTCACTGGGGTAGCCCCCCTGTGTGGGCGAGACTGGAGACAGCTCATCACATGATCTGTCATAGGCTGGCTTGAGGGGAATCTCCATTTGCTGAATTGAAGCAGAGGGGCGAAAGTTGGGAGTCAGGTTGGAGGTGGAGGAGATGCTATTGCTGGAAGGGGAGAAGCGGAGGCCGACGCTCTGAGAGTGGAGTAGGGGCCTTGGAGTTGGTGGATGAGGCTTGATTTCACTGGGATTGACTGTGACAGGCCTTCTTATGAGATGAGACACATCTGGAGAGCCTAGCTGGTTGGTAGGGAGGGAAGAACGCTCCAGGTCAAGCTTGGAGTGGCACACTGGATAGTAAGAGGCGGACTGGCTTCGCCCAATCTGAGGTGTCTGGCTGTATCTCATTCCCCCTCTGTATGCTGAGGACGGTCTCTGTGGAAGGTCTTCTTTGGCCAGCCCTCCGTGCTGACAGATGGCTCCGGCGCTGAGACTTGCCTGCACATGCTGCACGGGCCTGCTGTCACCCACGATGCCCCCAATGGAGCCCTGGTAGACCAGCCTGCTCTGGCTGACCCCCATGTCCCCCGATGATGACTGGTACTTGCTGGCCATTGAGTGGGCAACCTGGCTGTATGCACCAGTTGGGATGACAGTACTGGAATGGACGGCAGAGCTGGGCTGATTGCTCCTCACGATCTGTGCCTTGGCTGGCTGCAGCCTCAGCCCCTGCTGCGGCACAGCCACAGGGAGCTGGGGCATCTGGAAGGATCTCTGCGTCATCTTGGATAGTGGAGACTTAGGTCTGCCGGGGAGCTGGGTGACTCCACTGGGTTCCTGCTGGTAACGGACTGGGGAGCCAGACTGTGACCTATAAACACTCATGCTCTCTGCAGGGGGACTTGCACGGTACTGGGGGCCTCTGCGAAGGGGAGACGGTGGTGGGCTCTGATACTCCTTCCCTTGGCTTCCGACGGGAGGCGGGCTGAAGCGGTAAGTGGAGCCCTGGTGAGCTGGGGATGTGTGTGGAGGACTGGGTCTGTAATGTGAGTTTTGATGTGTTGGAGACAGAGCAGGAGATGTGGACTGGTAGCCCTGCCTTGTCGGTGAACCCACAGAGCTGTTGGACCTGAAATCAAAGACCTGATGAGAGCCAAGAGGTGAGCCAGAAATATAGGCTGAGTCTCTGTGAGCTGGAGATGGGGGTGGGCTCTGGATGATGGGCAGCCCTTGGTTTGGCCTGGACTCTGTCTGCAAGCCAATGGAAATGTTTTCTACATCCTGCTCAAGGTACTCCTCCTCAAAGATATCTTGCACAGAATACAGCTCTTCATGCTGGGCTTCGGGTTCTGGCTCCACTGGGAGTGGTGATGGTGGCTGCTGCTGCTGCTGCTGCTGCTGCTGCTGTTGTTGCTGCTGCTGCTGCTGCTGCACCTGCCTACACTCCTCCTCCACCCGCATCAGCAGCCGCTGAATCTCACGGTTGTTGGGACAGAGCTTAATGGCCTCATTCAGGTCCTCCAGGGCTGCTGAAAACTGCCTGCTTGACAAAGAAACAGAAATGAGAACTGAAAGTACTCTGGATTTGGATGGAGTTGTTTTCAGAGATTCCAGAGGGATAAAGTGGCTTGTGCATGTTACTGAGGGAGACATCTGTGATTGCTACTGCTTGCTGCACCTCACACATGCTGCCTTTTGGGCATCCCTTGGATTTACATAATTCAAACAGAGGGAAAGTTCTGGAGAAGAAGGGAACACAGTCCTGAGATGGCACAACCCAGAGTAGCAAACATGTCTGTCTTCCGCAGCGTGCGTTACTAGCACCACCACCACGAATTACTCCTACTAGCACCACCATGAACTTCACCTCTGTGTCAGCAAAGGGGACACCAACACATCGATCACTGCAAGCCCAGCTCACCACTGCTGTAAACAAGCTCTGACAGAGCTACAACCACTTACACCAGTGAAAATTTAACTTCTACTTGATGCCAAGACCACACAGCATCAGGCCTGGCTCCAAAGCTCAGGGGCTCCCATGGGTCAGCACTCTGGGCAAGGCTTGTCTCTCCAGTTTTGCAGTGGATTTGGCTAACTTCTTTGGAACAAAGAAATCAAGCAATATGCCAGAGGCTGCGAGCTGCCTGGGGAAGCCTTTGTGAGGGAAAGGCTAGCCTAGGAGGTGTAACAGGGATACGGGGGTTTGGGAAGGAGGTTGTCATTTACAGGGACATTGTTCACTTTGGACCAAAACCATGTGTTTGAACATGACTGTGATCTGGGAAAACCCATGCAGATGGGGGAAAAGGCTAGAGGAAAAGGCTGGTCAGCAGCATCTGCTGGGCAGAAAGGGCTGCAGGACACAGATGCACAGATTTTAAGGCTAGAGGAGACCCCTGTGATGAATGAGTCTGTCCTCTTGCACAACACAGGCCATGAATCATATTCTGCTTTGAGTCCAAGCTGTGGTCAAACTAAAGTGTACTTTGAGAAAGAACACTCTACTTTGGTGTTCAGGTCTCCAGTGTTGTAAGATGTCCAGACAAAGTTCCACTAAGACAAACCTCTCAAAACATTTGGACTCAGAAATCCCCAAATGAGGGAGGGCATTACTTTGGAGTTCGTGAAGTTTGTGATTTCACTAATGAACATTCCTTGGCCATTTCTTCCCGTGGGGGCACTGCCTCGCTTTGCAGTGACAAGCAGTGACACCAATGTGACAAGCTCGCAGAAACCAGCCCCTCACACCCTCCTCTCTGTCCTTCCTCACCTGCTGCTGCGTTTGGCCCTTGCTCTTGCATAGTAAGCTTCGTAAGATTTCGGTTTCAGCTCCAGTGCTTTAGTGGCAAATTCCTCTGCCATTCCAAAATCCTGTCATTTGAATAGGGGCACAGGTAAGTAACTGAATAAATTTAGAAATAAAAATACATACAGCATGGGAAGAAAACAAATTTAGTATGGACTTTTTTTCATAATGCATGGAAAACTCGATGGTATTGGAAATGTTTCACATGGATTCAACATCATTTACAGACAGGGAGCTATGATGACATTTCCAAAGACTCGGTCACTCACAGAGGCTAGCGAGCCACTGGCTCTGTTCTCATTGTGACCACAAGTGCATGTAAATTCCTCTCCAACAACCTACAGTCTTGAGGAAACATCTGGTCTCGCAGAGGCTGGAATGTTATCTCACGAACAAGTTTTTTCCATAGCTGAAAGCAATAGGAAACCTTTCCCATGCCCTTCTGCTTCCCTGAACACACTGACATTCTTCGAGGGGCTGAAGAAAACTGCCTGTGAAGGACTGGGCTGCATTAGCTACAACAGGACTTGCCTGGCAAAGGTCTCTTATCAGTCCCACTGTTCCTCACACTTCTCTACTACAGCTCACCTGGGAGGATAGTTTGGGAGCAGGGACAGGGTGACAGTGTGGGATGGGACTGGTCTGGGTGCTTTACAGAGGCAGTGCCATGAGACCAGACTATCAGCTCTGTTTCAGACCCTGTCACCATGCTCCCTTGCCTTGTCCTGAATGCTTCATGTGCCACTAAGCTCAGCTGAAGCTCAGAACTTGTGAAGGAGAACTCTTCCCAGTGGGAAGGATTTCATTTCACAGCCAAACACTGCTTTGGATTGCTAAGTTGGGCTATGACCTGAGCAGCTCTGAGAGAGAGGACTGAATAGCGCTGCTCCTGATTAGTCCAAAAACTTGGGAAACCAACTCTTGCTATGGGCATGCCCTGCCTGGGGAAGCTTATACTTCTGCAGAAGCTTGTTTCTACCCTTGTTTCTGCAGCAGCAGTTACTGAGGAGTTATTGTCCAGCAGACTGAATTGAGAATGCGGTCATGAGACAGGTACATTTATGGTCTCATCTATAGGTGCAAAAACTGCAGGAGCAATTACAACCCTCTGAAATTTTCTATCACAAAACCTGGCATTCTCCAGTTAAGGATAAACCAAAAATCACGTCCTCAAAGCACAGGACAAGAGCTGGAGTTGTTTAGCTGTGAAATGGCTGGTTTGAAGAGAAGGTTCACACTTTTTCTCCGAACTGTGTTTGTGCACCAGCATCAAGATTTTACTCCCATTATTTTCCATCTTTGTTCCTCACAGAAAAAGAAATTAAGGTGTCCCAAAAGCTCCTTCCCCTCCATTGTAACCTTCACTGGCTCATGACCTTGTCCATGTTGCTTTTTGAGTTTATGGGGACTTTAATTTGTGGAGGTGAAAGCCCCTGCACGCCAAGCCAGGGAAGGTGGCATTTGTGGGCTGGCAGCACAGGCATCTGCACGAGCTGGCTGCTGGATGCTGCCAGATTGGAGTGGGGAGAGTGACAGGGATCTGGAAGTTCTTGGAGAAGAGAAAGTCTTGTGGGGGTGTTTCTGGATGAGTCACTGCCCTGGGGAAGTGCTAACCCCCTAAGCATATGCTCCTTCATTTGAAATTAATTAGTATTCAAAGGAGCACATCTCCTGGCTCCTCCTCACTGCTGCCTCAGAAACCTGGAAAATGCCTCCACCTCCATGTGATGTGAACATCATCATCAAAAGGGAGTAATAAAAAATTCAAAGAGCTATAAACATAGCAATGAATTTTTAATCATCTGAAATGCATATTAAATCATTACTGCTTTGGAATTATAAAATGTCAGTGCTCTGTGAAGGACAGCCTGGTTACAGAGAGGAGAGATCTGAGAAGCCATAGCATGATTAGGGGTGGACATGTCTCTGCAAAGGCACAAAGCTGTCAGGTTGTGCTTAAGGCCATGAAAAGAGAGGACACTTACGTTCATTTTCCTTCGACACCGGGAGAGGTTGAGAAGCAGCGACACCTTCAGCTCACGGAAGGTTTTCAGATCTTCTCCAAACCCTTCTCTGGGGAATTTTTTCAGAGCATACTGGTAGCGCTGGGCAGCCTCTTTCACCTTACCTTTCTATTAGAAGGAAAACACATCAAAACTCATCCTTGGGTTGAATTTACCTCCCTGCAGAGAACTCACTCACCAGCCCCACCAATGTTTTAGGTGGCTAAGGAAGTACAACTTCACTATTTAGCTCTTTTCTAGAAAGGAAGGGCAGAGTGTTTGTTCAAGGGAACATCTGAGCTGGAAAGGCAGATGCCTTGTGCAAGTTGAGATCTCCCACTTCAAACAGAACTGTCACACTACAGCAGGAAACATGGACAAATGGTGTTAACTCGATACAACTCCATCTGGTTCCTGACTGGATGGTCTTTTGAGCGGGGTGATCAGTTACCCATTCCTGGAAAACACCCTCCACCCAAAGCTTAATACACATCCAGGAGGGTAAGCAACACAAATTGTTGGACTTTGGGTGGAGCTCTGGGGCTCAGAGAAGCCTCTGCAATAGCAAAGATAAATGTTACAGCACTGTCATGGCTCTGAACTTGGACAAACAGGGTGAGATTCACCTCCCTAGGCTTCAGATGTTTAAAACTCTGCATCTAAGTCTGTTAACTGGGCTCCGTTTATAATTATTGGCATGCAACAGTCACCTTAAAAGGTGACTCATCTTTGCTATTTTGGGCAACTAATTTTGGAATGGGATGATGTACACCCTAAAGGGGGGCAGCTGACAGCCAGAGTGAGAGAAAGAGGGCAGGATGAGATGTAGGACACATGCAGTTCCTCATGATCCAGACATAAATTTTTCAGCTTACAAACAGGGAGTTTTAAAAACTTGTAGACTCAGGTTTCTCAGCTGTATCATGTATCTCTGGCAGATAACTCCTGTTACAATGCCAGCTTTGCATATTTTCTGTTTCACCCTTAGAGCCTAACAGTGAATCATTGTTGTACTTGCACATTTTTTGTGTGTGTGTAAATCTCCAGGTTTTAAAGGTTGGCTTAAAACAAACAAAGAGCAAAAAATGACTCTAACTGTAACAGTGGAATGTCTCCCATGGGCTAAAGGACATGACAATGCCGGCTGCATCTTGACAATCTGTTTTCATTGCAAAAAATTTATTCCAGGAGTTTTTCTGGGATATCCTATCCCATTGCCTTGATCCCCAGCAGTGAGCCCACTAGGTAATGACAAGGCTGCCAGACCTGACGCAATGGCAGCTGCACTCCCAACAATCACTTGGGTTCTGCTGTTTTCAAAGAGGAAGTGAAGTGCTGGCTCAAATCCAGAGCAACTTGGCTTTGCTTCAGCTTTGTTACAGATTTGCGCAATCAATCCCCCCTTCTCCAATCCCAGTAACCAAATCCAAACAGTCTGGAACACAAGGAATGCTGTGAGCGGGAGCTTTTACCTGCCATGGGTTAAGGCAACAGCATCAGAATCACAGAACCATGTAGGCTGGGGAGGACCAACCACCGACCTAACATGGTCAAAACCTCACACCAAGTGATGCTGCAAGTTACACCTGTTCCATGTTCCCAAACCCACCTTTCTCACCTTATAAAACATGTCTCCCTCCTCCATCAGCTTGCTCAACAGGATGATCATGATGTCTGGTTTGGAGGTTGCCATTGCCCATGTTGCTGGACCTGTAGTGTACAGGATGCATGATGGGTAAAGAACTCATACAATGCAAGGGTGGTAGGAAGCTGGGTGGAAAAAAATACCCTGGGGTGGGAATTTCTGCTGGAGAGAACAACTTGGCGTGGTCAAAGGGCAGAGTGCTCCAAAGGATTAAGCTGATGATTCCTCTGGCACTTAGATTAACGTCATCCCCACTGCAATGGTTTTCCTTTGCAGTCATTGAGGCTTATCCCCATGGTCTGGGAAAGGATGGAGCCGTTTCCACAAGAGGGCAGTGCTGAATGTGGAACAGGCTGGGATGGGGGAAACAAACTGTATTTAAAGGAAAAATCAGAGTGGTTACATAAAAGCATTTCTAAATTCAGATCTCTGTAAGTGTACTAGGGAATGTGCAGTTCAAGTGTTGATAGGTGGTTTGTGGTTAAGTGGATTGTGATTTCCAGCTTCACAAGATGTGAAAGAGTAGAAAATCCATTAAGGTGGAAAAAATGACAAAGGAAAGGTCCTGTCTAAGTGCTGCTGGTGCTAAAGGTGTCGTTGGGCTGGGGACACTCTGGCTCTGCACAGGGACGGCCCTGCAGATCCAGCTCATATCTCAAGGACTGATACTGGGAGGGAAGAGGTGGCAAAAATTTGAGGACAACTCATTAGTGTGAGTGATGAATAAGTCAACAATATTCTCTAAGTAGATTCAGTACGTTTTGGGGGAAGGAGGTTAGTTTTTGAGTTCAAGTTATTCTCTGCAACAGTCATTAAAAAAAATTATTTGAAGGTGAGGTAAATTAAAATATTAGAGGTGTTGGGGATGCATGCAGGCTAAATCAAACAGGACAAAGCAAGGCTGACAAAGCTATCAGATCGAAGCTGATGCTGACAGCAATGAGATATACCTCGTGGGCGACTCGGTAACGTCTGACAACCTTCAAAGAAAGGAGAAAACAAAAAGTTGTAGGAGAGAGGGGGAAAAAATGGATGAAGGTGAAAAAAAAAAAGAAAGGAAAAAGGCAGCTGTGAGAGGCAGGCAGCGAGGAAGCCAATGCACCAGCAAAATCCCCTTTCACAGGAAAACGTAACGTGAGCAGCTGTGTGGCGCAGTGCAGGTACACTGAGGTCTGGAAGCATACACAGAGCAAGTGAATGCAGCAGCTCACAGCAAGGCATGGACAGAGTACACTTGGCAACTCAGACTAGTAAAGATAGAAAAACCATTACCAGAGGAAAGACCTTGCCAAAGAAACAGTTGTTTATTGATTAACTTTTGCTAAGTAATAGGACAGGAAAAAAAATATACTCCCCATTTTACTAAAGAGAACCAAGCAGTCCTGACTCGCCATCTGCTTTCGGAGTGTGAAGCAGCGGCTGGGGCTGAGGCTGCCTCTGGGTGATGCTCATATTTTTTAGGATGCCAACCCCACTTCTTGAGTTCTGCCAGAGCACAGAGCCGATGGCAGTGTTCCCCTGTCCCTACCTATCTTTGCTCCTTTCTTCAGGAGGGTGACAACAACCGAGGTGTTACGGCAGCCCACTGCTCTGTCGAGGGGCCGCATCCCACTGTAGTCAACGTGCTCGATCATGGCCCCATGGTCCACCAGGAACTGAACCTGTAACGAGAAACCCAACAGTCAGTTCTGCTCCTGGGTGAGACCCTCATGCATTGCTGGGGATGTAGGATCAGCAAAAGCTTGTTCTTCTCCACTGCCTGGGCTAAAAGCACCTCCACAGCGTCTGAGGGTACATTGTGGGCAGCAGGTCAAGGGAGGGGATTCTGTGCCTCTACTCCACTCTGCTCTCTGGTGAGACTGGAGGGCTGCATCCAGCTCTGGGGTCCCAAACACAGGAAGGATGTTGACCTGCTGGATGAAGTCCAGAGAAGGCCATGGAGATGCTCCAAAGGTTAGAGTACATCTGTTACAGAGGCTGGGAGAACTGGGATTGTTCAGCCTGGAAAAGGGAAGGCTCCAGGAACACCTTAGAGCCCCTTCCAATGCCTGAAGAGGCTATGAGGTTGGAAAGGGACTTCAGACAAGGGCCTGGAATCACAGGACAACAAGGAATGGCTTTAAACTGAAAAGGAGTAGGTTTAGATTGGATATTGGGAAGGAATCCTTCCTTGCACTGGTGGTGAGGCCCTGGCACAGGTTGTCTAGAGAAGTTGTGGCTGCCCCATCCCTTGAAGTGTTCAAGGCCAGGTTGGACAGGGCTTGGAGCAACCTGGGATAGTGGAAGGAGTCCCTGTCCATGGCAGGGGGGTGGAACGAGATGGTCCTTAAATTCCCTTCCAATTCAAACCATTCTGGGATTCTCTGATCAGCTTCTGTGGAAGCACCTTCCCATATGGAGGGCCAGGACTCCATGTGTTCATTGCTACATCAAGCTGAACTGTATGATTTTATGGCTTTTACACCAACTGCTTGTTTTCTCTGAGTGTGTCACAGGCCACTCACCACCTCAGCATCGCCGTAAAATGCTGCCAGGTCCAGCGGCGTGCGGCCGTTCTTGTCTGCATGGTCCGTGGCAGCTCCATTCTCCACCAGGGAACGCACCACAGGCAGGTGGCCCTTCAGGCAGGCCCAGCTGAGGGCTGTCAAGCCCTCTTTGTCCATCAAAGAAATGGAGGCACCTGAAAGAACAAGTAGCAGTTCACTTCAGAACTCTGTTGTTTAGCACTGTGATACCACAAACCCTCCGCTCAGCAATGACAGCTTGTTTTCAGAGAGCTCTGTACATAATTATTAATTCCTTTATTAATGTATCTCCCACCACAGATCCCGCTCTCTGTGGCAACTTCAAATACACTGATGGGAATTGTGGCAAACCAGTTGATTCACGCCAAGCTGCAAACCTTTTCAGGCCTACCTCTGTGAGCTTTATTGGCAAATATCTGAACAGCATGGTGGATCTGACGTCCCTCACCTGAGACATCATCTTTTAACTGCTTTTTTTTTTTTACTTAATCCAACCCCATTCCAGCCTGTGTGACTCAGAGATGAAGATCATTTTGCTGTTTCAGCAGGTCACCATGGGGAATGATGTCAATTCAGCTCAGTTCTCCTAAAAAAGCACATATTTTCCCTTCTTCACTCCCATCCCCTTTACCCAAAAGTACTCAATTTCCAGCAGTATTTCTCCCTGAACTTTACCCAATATAAATACAACATTGTGGGATGCACTACTGCCAACTTCAAGCCAAGGAGAGGGGAACTTGACATTTTCTTGGATGAGGAAATGGCACTGCCATACCAACAGGTCAGTATTGCTTCACATGGCGTATGGATACGGATATGAGAGCTGAACAGCAGCTTTAAGTGAACACTCCTCTTCATGGCATGAAGACAATTCCTGTTACCATGGCACAGCCAGGCCTCTGGCTCTGGAGTGTGCAGAGATGATCTGTATCAGCTCTGCTCCTCTGAGGAGCTGCAGCTACCTGTGGGATGCTCCTGCCAGCAGCTGGGATGAATTGCTGCTGCAGTGCTTTTCTCCTGGATGCAAACTCTAAACCTCCCAGCATGAGATTCCTGCCTCTAGAATGTTCAGGAAGTGGGGGAGTGTGTTCATCCCAGCCGACATGTCCCTGGTCTGCACAGGTTGCCCAGCTGAGAGCAGACTGAGGGGTCTCCCCGCTGGCACAACCTGTTTGTGGAGGAGCACAGGACAGGAATGTTTGCTCCAGGTGTGTTCAGAAACTTCTGCCCAGAGCTCTCAGCACAGTGTGGAGTATCAGTGGAGGAGGTGGCAAAAAACATCTGGGGCAATCAGGAATGCCAAGGTGGGACACGGACTGTGAGGTACAGGCACAGGGATGACAATGTAGAATCACGCATTTAAATTGGAAAAGACCTTTAAGATCACTGAATCCAACTGTTCCCCCAGCACTGCCAAGCCCTCCACTAACCATGTCTCCAAGTGCCACATCTTTAAATCCTTTAAATTCCTCCAGGGGTGGGGACTCCACAACTGCCCTCAGCAGCCTGGGCCAGGGCTGAACGACCCCCTTTCAGCAAAGAAATTTTCCCTTCCCTAGAGCAACTTGAGGCTGTTTCCTCTAGTCATTGTGACCTGAGAGCAGAGCCTGACCCCCACCTGGCTGCACCCTCCTGTCAGGGAGTTGTGAGGGCAAGAAGGTCCCCCCTGAGCCTCCTTTTCTACAGGCTGAGCTCCACCAGCTCCCTCAGCCACTTCTTGTGCTACAGACCCTTCCCCAGCTCTGTTCCCTTCTTTGGACTCACTCCAGCACCTCAACACATTGCCAGCCTTCTCTCATGTTGCTCACACTGCACCCAGGAGTCACTCTGAAGCTCTGGGAAAGCCCTTCCAGATTATCCTGAGCTGGCCCAAGCCCGTATTTTCCTCAGGATAAAGCCTCATTTCATTCCTGCTTACTTGAACAGGCCACTTTCTTGCACTCAAAACATCAAAGTCTTCTCTTGTGTTTTCCCTCTGACTCTTCTGGAGCAAGTGAGAAAGCTTCTTCCCTAAGAGTGAAGCCTGGAAAGCCACATCATCACTCAACCTTCCTACTCATTTCCCATTCAGTGGAAGAGACACTCCACAGCACAAGGTGACGGGGACAGACTCCAGGGTACCCCTGCGGCAGTGCCACCTGAAGGTCTAAGCAAGCAGACAGCAGACAATGCCAAGAGGCTGCTCAAAGGCAGGCTGGGCATAACTCTCATGGAAACACTGAGCTCCAGAAGCAGCTCTGGCTCCCGTATAGCCTCTGCTTGACTCCAAAGGCATCCTTCATCCTTCAGGGATCTCTGACCTATTTAGCACTGAGGCAGTCAAACAGGAAACAAATGGATGGTTCTGAGGGAAAGTGACTTAAGGATCTCATGGGACTGATCCATCCTACAGAAGGAAGGATTTTGTCTGGGTAAACCCAGTTTGCTTCTGGGAAGAGCTGGGCTGCTCTTTCCCTAAAAAAAATTGACTGTGTATTTTCTTATGGAATGGTTTGGGATGAAACAGACTTTAAACACCATTCAGTTTCAACCCCCTGCCATAGGCAGGGACACCTTCCACTACACCAGGTTGTTCCAAGCTCCATCCAACCTGGCCCTGAACATTTCCAGGGATGGGGCAGTCACAGCTTCTCTGGGCAACCTGTGCCAGGGCCTCACTACTCTAATAATAAAAAAATTTCTTGCTTCCATCTAGTGTGGTGATTTAATTATCCAGCAGGCACAATGAGCCAGCTCAAGTCAAAAAGAAAAGATTGACACTTGGAGCATCAAAAAGCTGCAGGGAGTGGCCAGGATGTGGGATGTGTTCTGCACACAGGATGCATCCAAAGCAGCAGTGCCCAGGCGGGTGACCCCCAAGGGATGATGCTTCGGTAGAAAAACATCAAGAGATAGATTTTTGCAGGAAAACAAGATTCAGAATCAAGCTCCCTCGAAATGGAACGAGCATGAGGAATTATTTTGCTTTGTGTCACACAGATCTGTATAAATATAAGCTTTAGCAGAGCTGCTACCAGTGAAGTTTAATTCCCTGTTCACACCCCCATTATTTCTGGGTGTTAAGCCATAGGTAACTCCAAAATTTCGGGTTTCAAATTGATTGATGACTGCAACTTCGCTAATAAAATGTGTTTACAAATGCTGACTGCGTTAATCAAGTACAGTCAAATGAGATTTGATTTGCAACACACTAACTAATGCTTATGGCTTATGATTCACACACTTTGATTTTAATGAAACATTCAGCAGGCTTGTCAAAGCCATTTTAATCAAATACACCATATATCACTGTACGCTGCCCAGGCTTGAGTTAAGTTTTCAGGACCATGTGTATGCAGTCAAGTTTATTAAGCTGTTTAGAACAATGGCCTTTTAAAGTAAAAAATTTCATATTTTTGACTTTCTGGGCTCTCAGTGTCCAAAGAGCCAGAGAAACATCATGCGCATTTGGTAGTGATCCCATAGCCCAGATCAGATTACCTGGTATTTTCAACCTTTGAACGAGTTAGTCTCAAGCAGTGTGAACAGTTCTCAAGTTTGGATAAAAACCCACCCTTACTTTAAGCCTTTTAACACAGATTTATTAGTCACGCTAAAAAAGGGGCCACATTTCATCTCAAAGATGGAGAGTATTAATTTGAGATTTAAAAATAACAGAATACCAGAAAAGAATTCCTAAGAAGCTCAGACTGATCTTTGTCACATCCCTGTGCAGGTTACAGCACTGAGCAGCAAGAATCCGACTTGCTGTGGCTCAGGACAGACAGACAGGCAATGGGAAACTTGTTCTTGCCAACTTTATAGAGGAAAAATGTTCTTAACAACTATTACATAAAATATTCAAGTGTCTCACTTTTTGGCTAAGAGGGCAGACACAGGTACTTAACGAGATGAAGAAAATGTCCCTTCCCAAAGAAGGATCTTACCCGGAATAACAATATCAAATAACAATACAGCAATTAAATGCTATTTCTAGTAAAGAAAATTAAATAAATACCCAACCAAACCAAACAAGCACTGGATATCTGTCCAAAATAAAAGACAAAGAAGTCTCTAAGGAACTGCAGCAGTAACAACTGATTGTGTTCTCACAGGCAGCAAATTGTTCTATCTCACCTTAAGCAGGTACAGCATGAATGAGCAAAACTGACCCATGTTCCTGTTGGCTGATTAACCCTCAGTGAAGGAGAATCATCACTGAAAGGACTAAGCACAGGGGAAGCTGTGGGTGCAGAGTAGGCTTATCTTCAAAAAAATTCTGATTTATTTTCAGCAAATTCACCAAATTCTTCCCTGTGCTGGGGCCTTATCCTCCTGCTGGTGCTGGTGTCAAAAAGGTGGGCAACAATACGAGAGCTAAAAATGGAACTGTTACCACATGTCTCCAGCTCTTGCCTTGCTGCCCTTCTGCAGCGATGCCGACAGCTGGATCGCATCCTGTGCTCATTTTTGTCTAAGGGGAAAGTTCCCAGCATGGTTCAAGGGCACATTCTTAATCCACTGCTCTAAGTACCTGTAGTTATTTTATTTGCTAACTCAGATGGGTGAGAGCACCAAGCAGACAACACAACAGACAGCTCTGACTATTCCAGCCTTGCTCCCCAATGAGTTGGACATGGTGTTTTCCCAGCTGTGGGATTACAATCCCCACCCTGACATCTCAAACTCCAGCTGCATCAGAGCTGGTGTGGTGGGATGTGCCACGGCTGATTTCCAACACTTCCCAACATGTGCTCTAACCTTGTGCAAGCAGAAACTCCACGGTGCCCAGGTGTCCCTCAGATGCGGCCATCATCAGTGGTGTCCGGCCCTGCTTGTCTGCCATGTTCACATCAGCGCCGTGTGTGAGCAGGAGATCCACAATCTGCAACACACAAAGCCAGGACACACATTGCACATGGAGACCCAGCTGGAAGACACCAGAACCAAGGAAGAGAAGAACACATCCCATATTCTAAAAACTCCCACCCCATCAGGCATGGTGCGCTCTGGGACTGCTGATGGATGATTAGGGATTATGAGAAGGGAGGGAGGTATAAGGATGGGAAAAATGTTCTTCTAAGGCATTAGCATCCCATTTGCTTCTCAAATGGTAAGATAACTAGAGAAGCTGTTGCTGCCCCATCCCTGGAAGTGTCCAAGGCCAGGTTGGATGGGGCTTGAACCAACCTGGTATAGTGGAAGGTAACCCTGCCCAAGGCAGGTGGATAGAATTAGATGGTCTTTTAAGATCTCTTCCACCCAAACCATTCCATGATTCTATGATAACACAGGCCTTAAGCAAAGCTGTCTGTAGCCAGCCAGAGCTTGGGGTGAATCAAGCATCACTATCACTTCTTTTTGCTCTGACCATTCCCCAAAAGAGTAAGGGCTTGTCTTTGCCATGCCTATTTCAGCAAGACGGAAGGGACGGCCTGATCCGAAATCTCTGGCCGCCCCAGGTAATGAGGACCCCAGGGCATGAGGACACACCTGCCAGTGGCCCTGTCTGACAGCGCTGAAGAGTGGGACGACCCCGCGGCGGTTGGGCTGTGCCACTGCGGCGCCCTGCTCCAGGAGCAGCCGGCACACCTCCAGCTTCCCGCGTCCCGCCGCTGCTGTCAGAGCTGCATGAGAGAGGAAAGCAGTCAAGGAAAGAGCCACAATATCCAGAGAAAACACAGGTCTTCAGGTACTTGACAAGACCTTCTGTAACCCATCCTTGCCTCATCCCACCATGATACAAGGGAGCAAGTGAGGGATTAAGCGAGAGGCACTGACAGATCCTGCCAGCCACTCATGTCAGTCACATTTGTGGCTTTCTTTTGTCCAAATAAGCACAGAGCAGTGTAATCCAGATGGAGGACTTTTATTTTCCATATCGCACTTTAGCCTGTAGATCTGTGAAACCAGAGAAACAACCATAAAGCAAAATAGGATGGATTCCATTTTGTGTTCCAAGAAGAACACTATTTCTGGGCTTTGTTTCTGTCTAGGGCTGATCCTACCAGCCAGGGTCTTCATACAAACCCAAAAACAGCTCTCATTTTCATATGCTCATGATATGCTCTCATTTTCAGATGCCCACTTCTACAGAAGCAACACCTGAGAGCTCTTTCCCTGACAAAATGTGCTCTGTTAACTCAGAAGTGTGGTTGAATTAGAGAATACGTATTCAATCTGAAAATAGTTCCAAGTTCAGGACCTGCCAGTGACTTGTTTTGGTATTAATTTTAGACTTTCTGGTTCCTCCCTCTCCCTAACTTTCTGTGCACTTCAGCACAGCTCCACTGGCTCCACACTCTGCTGCTTCTGGTAGGAGCTGGAGCAGAAGGTGGGAGTCTATTTCTGACTGACGCCGCTTGTTTTTTCTTTAAAGTACATTTCTGTGGGTTGGCTGAATACAAGGTGTTGATGGGTTTCCAACTGCAACATTGTTAATGTTGGGGGATTTAATTAATTCTCGATTCTTTTCCACATTATGGCTGAATTTTCTTCTCTTAGGGTTGAGAGACACCAAGAGTTAAAAGAAAAATCATTTTGCTGCCACAAGCAGAACATTCTGCAAAATCTATAATCGGATCCATGTGGGTTTTAAACGTAAGCTACAAATATAGAAGGAAGCAGAGGGATGGGCATGCAGGGCTGCTGGGTTCTATTTCTAAACCTGCCTGTACTTGAAATGTTGCAGGTTAATTTGAGGTATTTTACATCAAAATTACTTATGTTTGCAAGAGTGAAAATACTGTAAATCACTCCAGTGTTTGGTGTTTGTCAGGAAATGTTCTTTGGAGAAGACTTTACTGAAACAGGATGATTTGATCCATGATTTCTCCAATCTCCCTTGCACTCTGTTCTGTCTGCACTGACAAGTCTTCCTGCTGCTCTGTTCCTCAGGGTCCAAGCAACTGGCGTGGGTATGTGCCTCCAGCCTATCCTTTGCAGCTCCAGCTCAAGGAAAGCTCAAAAGCTCCTGTGCTACTGAGCAGCCAGACCTTGCTCCTTCAGGAGGAACTAAGGAGGATGGAAATGGGCTGGTTTGAAGTTTTACTGTCTGCTGGAGAGCTCCCATGGTCCAGCACAACCAAGGTGAGTCCACTGGGCACAGCCAAGGATCAGCAACCAGGATCCTGGACTGGTAAACAGGAATGTTCATTTTGCAGCTTTTCCATGAGGACATAGTGCCAGAAGGACAACTCACCGTGCACTAATAAAGTCTTGGCATAAACATCACTCAACCACTGCTGTGCTTCTCAAAACAGGTCAAACAGAGCCTGAGACTGGGTTCAGGTGTGGATATGCCTGTCTCCATCAACGATCAACGTCAAGCCACGGCCTCCTACACCAGGGATCTGCAACAGCACATTCTGCCTCTGCTGCCATGCTTTCTTGGAGAAAAAACTTTATCTAGAGAAGGAATCATTAAATTGCTCCTATCCAGCACGTTTCACAGCCTGGCAGTAAGACAAACAGTTTGATGGAGATGTTTTTTGCACCTCCAACTCTGATGGAGATAGCACAAGTGACTCAGATACTTTTCTGCTGGGTTTTGATATGAGTTTTGTCCCAGGGGGAAATACTCCATCTGGAGTTGGCTACAGTGTGCTGTCAGCAATTCCTAAACGTATGACGTCACTTGGCACTGCCATTTGGATGATATCAGGCTGATATCACTGAGCCAGGCACTCAGCTCTGCTCTGTGGAAGATGACATGAGCAACAAGTATAAAAACCCAGACAAGAGAGGATTCAGGTTTTTAGAGCAGATTGCTATTTTTAGGTGGAAACCTGCATTTCTCTCCAAATTTATTTAAACTCTCTATTTACTTTTGGGAAAATAATAATAATACAATTACATGAAAAAGAGTCTTGAGTTTCATAGGAACTGACAGACTTGTTTCATGTATGCAAAAAGCTGTTCAGTTTGCTGGTTGGCTCATTTTTGCTCATTTTCCCATCTTACCTACTACCAAATTTAATGGTGTAAGTGGATATTCCTATGAGATATCTCCTCAATTCGTGTGTGATTTGTCAATCACAAATCCATATTCCCAAGTGTCCCAGCTACTCAGAAAACCCTGTCTGACAGAGAAACTCCCAGATGTCTGATTAGTCCAGCTTCTAGCATTCTGAGGGGCAGAGGTATGGGAAGGAGGACAACACAGATGGAAAAAGGCAGGATGGGAATAACAGAGCTACCCAGGACATGAAGGAAATGGAAAGGGAAAGGGATATCTGTAGTGCCTGATGCTGCCTGTAAGGTTACTTTGCAGGGAGACATCTGAGTGGCTTTTGATCACATTCTGAAGGGATTTGATCACTGTTCTATTTCCACGACAGTCCTTGTGATCCAAGCACTGGAGACCATGTTAGAAGATCCATCTGAGGACTTGTCACCCTGTCACACTGTGAGTCATTAGTACAAAGCTGCTGTCCCATCACCAATGCTCAGTCATGGGCATTTCACGGGGCTAATTCCACATCCAATTTATTTTTTCTCCCATGACACCCCAGAGGCACTTTGAAATTGCTTATTTATTGTTACCTTTGTTTCCTCTAATAATGGCCTGATGCCCTGGCTTCTGTTACATTCCCGTGGGTGCAGGAACTGGCTCCTTCCCCAGTGCCCTAAGCATGGCCCAGAGCAGCCTGGCCAGACTCCTTCCCCAGACACCTCATCCATCCTTCAAACTTTGTCCTTTACAGCTCAGGACAATGCCCTCTGAGAGGGCCCCTTCATCACACAGCTCTAAAAGGCTGCATTTTCAAAGGTACAGGTACAAACGAGCACAAAATGCAACCCTGCTCCACCCCTGCCTCCTTCAAGCCAGAAACAACCTGACCAAAGACTGAGCCACACTCCAGGCAGCCCCTGTCCCCTTGCACCATGTCATTTTTAAGCAAAGCTGACAAGAATCACAATCTGTGCTCTGTTCCCCAGACAGGAACACTTCCTGGGTGTATTAACCTGACAAGAGCATCAACAGTGATGCAAATGGATAAGTGAGTTGAGTACAAAAGGCAGAGGATAATATTTAAGAGGTCGTTGGAGTTAAAAGCTAACAACTCCAAGGTGGAATGTCTCAAGAAACAGAGATTTTAGTGAATTTAAAGGGGTGGATAGCTGCCCTTTGTTTTTCTGTGAGAAGTTAGGAAAGAATGTATTGTACCTACCAATGCAGAAATGCAATATTGCACAAAAGGATATTTTTAAAATTTAAATTAAATTACCCGTGATAAATAATGAGGTTTTTCAGAAAAAAACTTTCAGAAAATCAATAGATAATTTAACAATCACAGTGCTGCATGTAATGGGGAGGGGGAGAGAGAAACAGGGAGATGCTTTGGGTAAATACGCACAATATCAAGAGAGAAAGCGCAGAACTGTGTGTCCATCCCATGTTACACAGAAATTAGTCACTGGTCAGAATGCTCCAAGTCTCATGCTCCTGAGAAGAGCCAGGAGCTGCAGAAACTCAGGATTTTCAAAACCTAAACTTCTCTGTTTTACTTAAGCTGAGTGCAAGCTTCATGCTGACACCTGTAAATCACCTGGAATCAAAAGGGAGGAACTGATCCTTCATCAGAAAAAATGCCAGGGATCAGGGATGCATCAGGGGACTGAGAACCCATAAATACAACACAAACATGCACAAAGAAGCTATAGCTTCTACAGAAATCACCTGTCTCTCCCCAGAGGCTGTCAAAGCTGTTGATCTGTGCTCTCTCTACCTCCTCTTCATCTTTTTCTGGAAGATCGAGCAGGTAGGAGACGATCTAAAACAAAACCATGTGTCAGATCATGAACTCAAGTGTGTTATATAGGAACTACTGACACTGTCACACAAGCTGCTCAGAATACACAGACAAGAGAACAGTCTCTGCCTGGCACCCTGAGATCAAGGAAATATTCTTCCTGAGATTAATCACTGAACTTGCTGCCCTGTACAAGTGAAAAAACTCAACCAAATGTCTTGATATGACGGCACATGATGAGACTTTGTAGGGTCAGTTCCCTGTAACTGTGTCTGTTCTGTCGGCAATGACCTGGTGTGTGCAGTGGATGCATCTTCTGGAGAAGATGAGGCTAGGAGGTATTTGGTAGGAAAGAAACCCATTCTCAGGGAAAGCAGAAAGAACAGGGACTGCCCTGGGTTGCTGGGGCTCTACAGAGGGGACCAGTGGCAGTGGTGGGCTTGGCAATGGGTTAATGGTTGGACTCAGTGACCTTAATGGTCTTTTCCAACCCAAATTATTCTATACATCATTTTCCCCATCACAAATCTTTGTCAGGATGGCAGGAGGAAGCTCTCTGTCTCTTCTCTCCCCTGATACACAGTCCAAGGTTACACGTTCTCATGCTCCCTGTCTGAGCTGGGGGACCGGTGTAGGCAATGTGCTGTCCATCCACCTTATCCCTGCTTAAAAGTTTATTCCAAAAGGTTATTCTGACAACTTAAAGGCTTGTTATGCTTCCTCTCCTGAACACCTGCCCAGACTCCAGGGTTTGCCAAAGGGATCTGTGAACAATGGGATAGGATGGGGAGGAAGAGCAGGACAGAAGTACACTGGACTCTTGCTGGAGGTTGAGGTGTGTGGAATTTTACCCTGTTCCCGTCGATAGGTTACTAGTGGATGGATACTTAAGGACTATTAACCTTTTCTGTGTAAGAGACAAAGAGTTGGCTTGGGCATGGGGAGGGGAGGAGAGATTGGTGATCCTGATAAGACGCTCTCGACCACCGGGAATGGCACAGGACAGCAGTGGGGAACTGGGGATCTCCTCAGCTGCCAGCTGTAGGAAGATCTGGGATCGGTGCCTTTTTTTTTCCTTTCCTTGGTGAGTGAGCTTTTCGTTTGGGAACGGGGCACGTTCCTGGGGTGCACATCTCCCCGGCTGTGCTAGCAGCTTCTACGGAAGGGGGCCGGCCGCCACCGCCCCGTGCTTTTCCCTGCCAGAGCGGATTGAGGAGTCCCTGTCACCTTTTGTTGGCGAGCCCGGGTGATCCCGTCTGTGCCACCCCTGCTCTGAGCTCCTGCCCCACGTCTGCTGCACGCCCACCATTGCCCTGCCCGCCCCGCTGCGGCTCCCGCCGGCCTCCCGACCCACTGCCATAACCCGCCCCCACAGACCCGACCGCTGCGCCCCCCGCAGCTGCGCGGGAGGCATCGCAGCCGCCCTGCCCGGCCGGGAGCCCGACAGCGCCCCCGCCGGCTGCGACCGGAACTGCACCGAACGCTTGGCAGCCCAGAGACTTCTGTCACCGCGTCTTTCGGTTTTTGTTTGTTTGTTTGCCATTGCTACTGTTGTTGTCGATTGTTTGCCTTGCCATAGATACTAGTAAAGAACTGTTATACCTTTTCCCCGTATCTTTGCCTGAAAACCCTTGATTCCAAAGTTGTAATAATTCAGAGGGAAGGCGGGTCACATTTGTGGGTTCTAAGGGAAGTTCCCACCTTCCTTAGCAGACACCTGTCTTCAAACCAAGACAACTCTCCCTCCAGGTGCTCTTTGGTGAGTGGGCAGGAAAGAGCCAACCCTTGGTTTCCTCCCCACAGAGGCAGAGTAGGTCCTACCTCAGTGTAGCCCATGCTGGCAGCGGCGATCAAGGCCTGCTGGATTGCATGGCTCTTCTTGAACACTCCCTGCTGCTGCCCAGCCATGCTCCAGTCACACTGGATCAAAAACTTCACCACCTCTAAGTGTCCCCTGAGAGCAGCGTGGACCAGGGCACACTGTCCGTTTTTGTCCAAATGATCCACCTTGAACAGAGATAACAAAATACAATTAAACCAAATCATGGACAAAACATCTTTGCTTTTTCAGAGTTTCCAATCCCAGTTTCAAAATAACGCCATGTGCAAAATGTGCATTTTTCTGGTAAACTATCAATTCTATGACCAGAAACCAAACATCTCCAAAGCAATGTCCCAGGCTCTGGCATCCTCTTGGCCACAAATGTTTGCTTTGGGGAAGTTATCATTACTTTTTTAGGTTTCTTCAGTTTTCTTCAGGCTCAAAGGCTACAAAAATATTTTTTCATTTGTGTCCTGATGTCCAGAATTCAAATTTTCTCATGCATTGAAATCATATACACTGGTATCATCTCTTTTAGCCAAATCTACAAAAACCCAGCTTGTTTTCCAGGTATCAGTTCTTTTGAGAGGCCCAGAGGTGCCTCAGCCTGCAGTCAGACACCATAATGCTAACCCAGTGCAGGCACAGTCAATAGGAAATAGAGACAGTGCTTGACAGCCCTGGAGGAATTTATATGGTTGAATTTCGGGTCATGGTTTCCTCTTGATGCCTGAATACATCAGCTGGACTTTCTAGACGCTATCCCAATAGCAGGAACTTGGAGAAGACAAGAAAGACAGGTCAGTTATCATCCTCCTGCTGGTTAACCTCTTCTGTACTCTGCAATGTACTATTTGTCATAAAAATAATAGATAATTATTATATTAATATATTTTACTAGTATTAATTCATAGAATCCCAGAATGGTTTGGGTTGGAAGGAACATTAAACACTATCTCACTCCACCCCACTGACATGGGCAGGGGCACCTTCGACTAGACCAGGTTGCTCTAAGCTCCATCCAACCTGGCCTTGGACACTTCCAGGGATGGGGCAGTCACAGCTTCTCTGGGCACCCTGTGCCAGGGCATAACCACTAAATTACAATTACGTAATACATATGAGAAACATTTCATATATTATAACACATTCACATTAATAATATATCAATATTTCTCCTTTCTCAACTCCTGCAGTAATCAGTATTGCAATTTTCTGCAAGTATCTCAGTCTTCAAACTACACCCAGCTGTGTTTTGGGGTATTTCCTCAGTACTGTACTATATTCAAGGAAAACTATGGGAGGCAGGACTTCTGCCACTAAACTCTCAAAATACCCAAAAAAAGCAAAATTCTTTCTTTCCTTCATACTGTCCTCACATTATTACAGACTACACAGCCCAGCAAGATCTAAACAGTCCCTCAGTCATCCTGACATTCATACCAAAGCTACACAAACCCATATTTTGCCTTTTGAACTCAAATTAAACATACAGAGAAACCACAAATTGTTTCCAAGAGGCTCCTCTTCAAAAATCAGCACAATTTTCTTCTTCAACAAAGTATTTCAACTTGACTCATTATATACAATTAAAACTCCAAACACTCATTACAAAGCTAAACAAAGGGGATTTTTTCTAGGACAAGTCTGATGGAAATGTTTGGAAAATGTGTCTCAGGGAGATATTTAAAGAATGTTTTGTGCTGGAAAAGCAGTGTTGCCATTTTAACCTTGTGAGGTTCAAGGATTTCTCTAGAACATCCTGGCACAGGTCACCAGTGCAGCATCACTATGCAGCTCCTACCTCAGACCTGAATTCCAGACACCAATTACTGACTCTCAGGAGCTGGTGTCAACGTGGGACTTTTAAACCCACTGCATTTTAACAGAAAAACAACACCAAAAGCAGCCTCCTGGCTTCATCTGCTGGACGATGTTCCCTAGTAAGCATTCCATGTCCTGCCTGCAGCTCCTGTCCCACCTTGAATAAATGTGGAGCAGTTTAAGTCATCTTTTGAGCAATGTGGTCACTTTACCTTGGCTCGTTTCTTGCACAGCAGCACCACAATGCTCAGGAATCCGGCGGCAGCTGCGTAGCCCAGCGGGGTCAGGCCACTCTCCGAAGCAGCATCAACGTTGGCCCCAAACTCCAAGAGCAAAGCCACCATCTCCACGTATCCCAGGTGAGATTGGACACACAAAATGGGGGCGTTGTTCAGAACTTCCGTCCGATAATTCACATTTGCACCTCCTAAAATCAGCAACCGACTGACCTGCACAGGGAAGGAGAGCTGTTGGCTGAGCTTTATGGAGAGACAGGAGTTTATTGTCAGGGTGACACCAAAACAGAAGCCACGGCCCTCGGCACATCTCCAAGCAATCAGCAAAGGACATAAAATGCTGAGTAAAAACATTTTCCCAATAGATGGTCCTGTTTTATGTAGATGGAGCTGTTTAATCATTCCCCAAGTGGCTAGGAAGTGGTCTGAAGGGTGCAACCACTCTTTGTTTTGCAATAAAGTCACTCCAGCCCTGCTGCAGCAAATGGGGACATGCCGAGGATGGGGAATCAAAACACACAGCTAGAGAGAGAGCTGTGCTCAGCATCCTTCCGATGGGATCCCTCTCTAGGGCTGGTTTGGCTGTCCCCCTGCACGACTTCCTCTGTACTCAGCAGCAGCGGAAAAGGCTCCACCGGATGCTGGAGAGTGACAAGGAAGGGACATGGGGACAGACACTGAGCCCACCTTGTGTCTGGGTGGGAAGGACCTGGGACAAATATCCTTCCATGTGAGAAAACAATTCCAAACCTGTATCTCTGCCTGAAATCCTTTCTGCTGTAGAGATGGGCTCACCTAAGTCAACACATTCATCTTACCACTGCAAAAAAAGTGCCTGAACCAGCACATGAGCATGTTTTGTTGGATTTGGTGTCACCTCAGAGTTTGTCTTATCTAAGCCAGAGCCCTTTACATGGGCTGTCAAGTTCCAACACCAGTTGTCACATTCCACATCTTTGGGAAGAAAAAAATCTCATTTTGCACAGGCACAAAAGCACAGTTCGCTTATTGCAATGAAAAGGAGATCCCTGGTCAGAACAACACAGTTGAGGCACCACCCCAAATGGTAAAAACATCTCAAGTGGACTGAAGGGAAAGGCCTCTCCTCAGCTCAGGAGAAACACCCAGTAAGCTGCTCAGCCTGGCTAGGACACTGGACATGGCTCCAGTGAATACTCTGCATGGTCACTGCCCATTGCTGGAGCTTCTTGTACAAGCTCTGAACCCCTCAGCTCTCCCCCTCCTCCTCCAGTACCTTTATGTTAGGGGTGTAGAGATTTCTCAGAGATGCCAAAGCCATTGAAAGACCTTCAGTACTGTAGGAGATCCAAAGCCCTTGCAGGATGGAGGAAGATACCCCAACTTTCTTACTCAGACCCTGAAAAAGAGAAGGTAACTTATATCCAAGCTCACAAATCTGCTCAGTTACACTGGGCAGATCCTCCTGGGTCTCTGGACTTCAAATGAGTTTCAGGACAGTAATGACTACACCCAAGTTAATGTGACAATTTTCCATACCTGACCTTCACAATCCATTAATAAGCTTGCAGAAAATTACTTGTAAAGGTAATGTAGCCATCTCCAAGGTCTAGGAAAGGCAGGATTAAACTGATTAAACATCCATTCAACACCCTCACAAAATATCATGTTAAGGAGCACATATTGCTATTTTTTTCTTTTTTTACAATAAAGTACACAGTATCTGCTCACAGTAAGATAAATTCAGGAACTTTCAACCACAGCCTGGAGCATTATGCCCTGGTATCTTGTACCAGATTGTCTCCAACCTTTCCAGTTGTGTCCATGATCAGGCTATACACAATACATAGAAGGTCTGACACACTTTCCAGCATCACTAACTGGCAGAGCACAGTCAAGCAGGTTTCTCCCTCCTATGAAAGGAGCCATAATTTCTCCATAGCCAACAGATGGGGGCGCACAGCTGGATGGAAGAGCAGAGGTGTGGTATGGCAACTCCAGCAGGAGCCATGCTGTGAGTATGCCCTGCATGCTGCTATTCTGCCACTGGTTTCCCATGAAAGCCTGCTGATTCCATGGAAACCGCACAGGCATCCTTAATACTGTTTTGATATGCAAACCCTGATTTCCACTTCCTCACACACTGGGTGGTCACTTTCATCCCTGCAGAACAGCAGGGTTCCAGTTCCAGTTTGTACACCTGGGACTGGGATGGTGCTGGTGGAACAAAACCAGCAGCACAAGGTGGGATTTGTTTCCTCTGAAGAAACATTCGAGGGAGTCATCAGACCAGCCCATTGCTGGACTCAGCTGTGACCTCTAATTCCTCTGTGTGAAAGATAATCTGCAGCATTGCCCTAGCCATCAACAGATTTGTCACTTGAAATGGTTTTATCACCAAAAGAAGCAATAGATTAGAGAAGCTTTTATAAATAACAGCTTCATGCGCTTGTTTCCTTAAAATTCAGGGAGCTAAACCAAGAAAAATATCTGCTTGTGTTAAGAGAGAGAAACAGCTTGGGAATTTGAGCCACTGTTAAACGCTGCTTTTGAAACGACACAACGCAGGATATTAGAGGTCAATATTAAATTTCATGAACTCAGGATGGTGTGTTTGGGAAAGGGAAAGCAATTTTATAATAAATAGCTAAAATAATTTAAAAATAGTTATACTACTATCAAGTCCATAAATAAGCTGCCTGAATCACCATCAGGACCAAGGAAAAGGGTAGATATTTTGAGAACAGCCCTCTGAAGATAATCACAGATGCTATAAAAATCTTAACTGTTGCGTTAGAGTATATATACTTAGATATTAGTGCAAGATATAAAAGGTGACATTTATCCTTTAAAGAAAAAACACATTCAACATAATTATCATTCAGTTGCTGAAAAAAGCCTGCCCCATTTCTCATTTTATAGCTCATGTCTTCCTTTCCTAATTCTCTCTTCAGAACTGTGGACCAGAGTGAATCCTTCAGCAAAAACAAGTCCCAACTTGATATAACATCAAACCAAAATATTATCAGCGGTTCCCACTTCATTGGAACCATCCAACATGAGACCAGGGTATGGCTTGACCATCTGACAAATTTTGCCAACACCCACAACCCCAATGTTCAAACAGTTGTTCTTTTTTGTCCTGTCTTGTATGCAGCTGTCAGCACCTTTAGTTTTTACCTTATCACTTCCTCTGCTATTTGGCCATCGGCACCTTATAGAATCCCAGAATTCCAGACTGATTTGGGTTAGAAGGAACCTTAAATCTCATCTCATTCCACTCCACTGCCATGGGCACTAGACCAGGTTGCTCCAAGCATCACCAACTTCAGTATTACTGACATTTTAACTAATTTAAAATGAAATTAAAGCCTTCTCTTCGGCTGATTTGCAAAACATACGTCAGCCTGAAGTTTGGGTCCTCTTGTAACACAACTTTTATTCCATGCCAGGCTTTTCATGCTGGCTTTTCATATGCTCCTGTTAAGACTGGTAACTGATTTATAAGACTAAAACATTTGTACTTTTTCTTTTTTTTTCCCCCTCAACTGTTTGAGGATGTTTGTGTTTAAAAGAGACAACCATCAGATCTCAGCCAGCAAGTGAAGATAGGAACATGAAAGTGTCTTCCCAGCCAGGTGTCAGGTCAACACTTCGTGCATCACTTAGTTTTTTTACACCTGGAAATTCTAAGTGTGCTAAGGTACCCAGTGGATTCAAACCAGGAAGAATTGGGGAAGGATAAATAAATTTTCTGTACTGTTTTATCAAAGTCTGCCTGTATAACCAGCTCTCAGTACTCCCTGGCTGGACAAAATGCTTTAGCTCTGTTCTAATGTTCTCCTGGCTTCCTGATGGGTACATAAAATGGAATTATAATGGCATCAGGCCTCCATAAATACCTTCAAAATTAGGATCTTTGTGCCTGCAGAAAGATCTTTGTGTCTGCTGCTGCAACATGGCAACTTGAGGAAAAACACCCTGAATTGATGACCTGACACGCTTGCTACTTGGCAGAAAACCCAAGGCCACACTGGTAATGGCTTCAGCAAAAGATCAGCCAGAATGAAAAGCCTGAATGGAAAAAATGCTTGTTTAGAAACAAATACAGTCAGTAACAACTGGCAAAGAGTCTCTGTATGTACTGTTGGAAACATTTTCGTTAAAGAACACTTGAGCTCTTAAATATGGTCTGCAATATTCCAGCCTAGTGCCTCCTTCAGAAACTAATGTAGCTCTTGTTTCACTCAGTAAACACTCACAAATCCTCAGTGAACACGTGTGAAAATAAGGAATAAAAATAAATCTATCGAAGGAAAAGCAAAAGACTAAGTTACAGTTTCTAATCCAGCTAATTCAAACTCTTTCACAACTTTGTAGTACTTCTAAATAACATTCTGTTATGCTTATCAGTCACTGTGACACTGGTCTTCCAGCAGTGTTGGAAACCCAAGGGTTTTGCTGAGTGATGAGGAACAAAAGGTTGGACTGAAATTTGTCATATGCTAACTGGTATTTTCTACTATTGTAAATATTGCTCAGTTAAACCTGGAATCTACAGGAAACTTGTCCACTTAATGAAAATTCTCATCTGCTCAGAGTCTGAATCCCTGTTATCGGTTTCCACCATGGATGTGTGAAATGAAGAAGGTCTGGAACCATATTCCAGTGTAAATGGCAGCTGAACAGTAAACTCAGGGCTGAAGGCTTTGGGAATGTAACTGAAAATGTGAAATTGATACCCTGAGGGGTAAAGCACCAATCTGGGGTTCTTCCCTTCGGCTCCAGCCACCACCTTCCCAAACAAGGAGACTTTGCTGCTACACCTGATGGTGAATCTGGCACACAGAACACAATAAATAAATCCAACAAGACGGACACAAAGCAGAAATCACCTGTTTGATCTAGGAATAGAAAGTGGAGTGCTGAAGCTCTTAAGTCTATAAAATCATGTAGACACCAGATGAAAATACAGCGTTGTTTTTACTAGTGTTAAGCACCCACAGGTCTTAATATTTGTAAGAAAATCAGTATTTGCTGTGACCTTACAAATCCACCCTCTCATTTCCACCTTCTGGTAGCTGGGCCAGCAGGAAGAATGACACTTAGTTTATGGGTCATATTGATACTCACATCCAAGTTGGCTTTCAATTATCCAGGTCTTAAATGTCTGTGTGAAGAGTAAGATGGACCAATCAGCCAATTTCAACAACTATCAAATTTTCCTTTTACAACCTATATTTTGCATTGGATTCTTCAAAACCGCTCCTTTTAAAAGATTTCCTTTTTTCTAGATGCTGCTACAGGAACTTATCTTTCAGGGGAAGAAGCATATTTTGGTAGAAGAGCAATTTTAGGTAAGGAGGCTATCTGCTGAATTGACAGTCTGAAGGAGGGTTTAAGGATTTCTTAGATACCATAGCCAATTTTCTAAAGCTCACTTCTACACGCTTCAGGCAGCCTCAAGCAATCACACTTCTTACACCAACCCCACGACAAGATGAGACCGAGTGCTGCCAGTGCTGGGGATGAGGTTGGCGTAAACCTTCATTTTTGTTACCTTAAAAATATGTGCTTTGAGAATGTGATGTCCCAGTTCAATAGTTTGCTGTCGATTTAATTTTCCTTCTTGTCGGGAAAACCAGAAGGCAAGTAGTGTGTGGCCACTCCTAAAATCAGAAGAAAAAGTATGTTAGTATTTCTTATTACACCAACAAAACAACTTTTGAGGACAATTTTTGCTTCTGCTAATCCTTCATCCACATCCATCTTTGGGAAACAGCTGGCTGAATTCTCACTTGTAAGCCAACAACAAATTGTATATTTTATTACAGGTGATCACAGACAGCTCAAAATCCCCCAGACACTGGCAGACAGCAAAAAACCACCACAATATATATTTTCTATGAGCAGATGTAAATTTAGAAACACTAGAGGTACAATGTAATGAGAGCTGAAGTGTTACTTTTAGAGTCATTTCACAGAGGAGAACCACATTTGCAAAGCATGTAACCAACCCTGAAGTCACTAGAAAAACGGCATACTTAAAAATATCCACACTTTGAATAAAATGTCCTTTAAATAACACCTGCACTCTCCACCCTGTGGACAGTCCTGTGAAGAGAAACAACTTTATTTCTTTGTAAAACTCCTAAACACATTCTCCAGCTTTTCCAGTAATAAAAATGCTTCCGGCAATGCCCTACCAGGTTGACAACCAAAGCAAATTAACTGAGCTACACAGAGTCCTGCTTAAGGCAAAATATAATAAAACAGACAATAACTTTTGTTGCTAAAGGTGTTTTTTACTGACATTTTTAAGCCTTTAAACATTTACAGATTCCCAGCTTGTAACACTGTACGTTCAACATGGCTGCATCTTCTCAAAGAAGTGAGAAGATGATTCTCCAGACACACAGAACACACATGATGCAAAAATGTGAAGTTTTACTGCCACTTCTGGGTGAGATCAGCAAATACCTGCTCCTACAAGTGCTCCAGGTACATGTGGATGCCACAGCAAGAGATGTAGCAAGCAGGGAAGGAGCCACTGAGGCTCCAGGCTGGGACCTCAGTAGTCTGTGTGATATTCTTTTGGCTTTACCAACAAAATGATGTTCTTCCTTAAGCCCCTGGCTGCTCCCAAGGGAGTCCTTTTAAGCCATTTCATTTCTGGAACTAGATAAAAATGTGACTACACTAAGAGCAATCAAATCCCTTCCAGCTAAGGAAAATAAAATATATTAGCTGTGGCTATGAAAGGGCTTTTAAGGACAGGAAATGTTATAAGCTCATCCCTGTCTGGTAAAGCAAAGAAATACTTTGGATGGACAAACATCTAGTAAATATTACACAAGACAGAAGCTTTCACAGCAGTGGGGATTTACAAGCTCATCCCCATTCAGGGTGAGTTACTGCCCATCTCAAAATAAACTCTGAAAAAAAGTGAATGACTTGTAATGCCCTGGCCAGGTGTTTGGCAAGGTGCCCCCGAGCCCTGCCAATGAACCTCCTTTTGGATTGGTAACACATGGATTTGTGTGAGCAGAGTCCAGTGATGCTCTGTCAAGCCCTCGTGGTGCCGGGAGAACACGGATGTGCCTGCTGGAGGAGTGGGATGAAACACAAATCATATTTGGCTTACAAGGTAGGACTTGATCCCCAGGTTTGACAGGAGACAGAGCACCACACCCCATTTACAGGTAATTAACTGTTGCACCGGTGGAGAATTCTGTCATGCTTCATTCCAAAATGCAGCTCCATTTGTAGAAGCACCATCAACTCAAATAACTGTTTTCTGAAATGTTTTTAGTGACTGAAAGTACTTTCACCCTTAGGGTGACCTGACCACAAAAAGAAATTGAAGAAAACCCCTTCTTTTTGCCTGTCAAGCTGCTCTCCACACCTTAGCCTGGTGCACAGCCTACGCTGGGATCCCACTGCTCCCTGCTTCCCATGACAGGAGAAGACTCTCCAGATGGTGACTCTGCCCATCACAACACAGCTTTGATGCCTCAGCTGAGTGCTGAAAATCCGTCACGATGCCTCTGTGCACAGGGCAGTGCCTCCGATCCTGTGCATCTGTGCTGTGAGAATTCTCCACACAGCACCAACAGAAGGGACAAAACACAAAAAGCTGGGACAACAGAAGGGCCCTGAAGGTGGTTATAGCACCTTGAGTTAAGCCCAGCTTGTTGCCTTGCCTTCCTTTGGCTCTCCCCCTCTTTGAAACGGGAGGAGAATGTAAGATCTCCTATTAGAGGAGACAGACAAATGCATTTGCTCATTACACTGGTCAACCTCCAGGAATGGCTGGGAAGGAAGGAGAGAAGGAGAAACATAGGTACACAAACACAGGAAGGAAGGAGAAGCAGATCAGAAGGAAACAAATGACTAGGAAACACAGGCTGAGTGTTGCCAGATACCGCTGGAAGTCAAGTGGAGCAGCAATTGCTGGATTTAACCTGGCCCCATTCTGCCAGATTATGAAAACCTCTAATTGCTGTAATACACTCAGTCCATCCCAATAAATCATTAGATTCACAATGCTTTAACAGGGTTTGAGGAGGGGCCAGGGTGTTCACCTCCACCCAAAGGTTGGTGGTGCAAGTTCAAGAACTTGTAGGTCGCTGACAAGGGAGCTGGAGAGAGACTTTGGACAAGGGTCTGAAGTGACAGGACAAGGGGGAATGGCTTCAAACTGACAGAGAGTAGGTATAGATTAGATATTAGGAAAATATTCTTTCCTGAGAGGGTGAGGAGGCCCTGGCACAGGCTGCCTAGAGCAGCTGTGGCTGCCCCACCCCTGGAAGTGTCCAAGGCCAGGCTGGACTGGGCTTGGAGGAACCTGGTCTAGTGGAAGGTGTCCCTGCCCATGGCAGGGGTGGGACTGAATGCCCTTTAAGGTCCCTTCTGACCCAAAACATTCCAAGGTTCTACAATTCCATGATTTAGAGGCATCAGCTCCTTCTCTTTCTGGGAAGATCCTCAGGCAGGGGATGAGGAACCATCTTTCTGCTCTAGATTGCAAGTGGCTGTGCACAGGGACCCTTCAGCCACAGACCTCTGCCTCTGTGTTCCACATCACAGGAGAGCAAATTGAGGTTTTGCTTGTTGGTGGAAAACTCTTTGAGAATGTTTGGGAAGGCTCTGAACAGATCTGTAACTGCATTAATCCTAATCATGAACTGAAGATCCAGAAGCTTCTGAGGTGCCTTTTCTTCACAGCAAGAGAAGTGCAGCTCCCACCTGACACACCAGCCCAGGTTCCACAGTCAGATCCTAAACTGCTTTACAGCTGCAGTTCGAAGGGTATTTACCTAAATTTAATTATAGACATGAATTTGGTGTTATGAAGAAGGCATGTACGAACTACTCCATAATAGAGTACAGTATTCATGAGTAATACATTACCTCTGCAATGCTTCCCAGACCATGGCTTTTGGCTGGTTGATAAATACTTGTACTCTCAATGTTAATTGGAAACTAAACCAGACTGCAAGAGCACGGGCTTTTTGGCTTTTTTTTTTTTTTTTTCCTCTTTAATACAGCAGAGTGGCAGTAATGATTTCTACATCAAGGAGATCACTGAAATTATTTGCTTTGAATTTCACCACTGCAGACTTTATCATCAGAGATTTTTCTATTTTTAATGTAAGATTTCTTTTTTTTTGGTGAAAAATTAATAGCCCTACCAGCTCAGTTCCTGCAGCTTTTGTCTGCTCTCAGTGCCTGTATCGACTCCTGTAATGGTCAGGAGTCTGCCTGGATGGGCACATACATGTATGTGTATATATGTACATATATACAGTGTACCCACAGATACATAATTGTGTATGTGTAAGCATATATCTAATTATATGTGTAAAAAAGACATAAAGATCATTCCAACCCCCTACACAGAATGAACCAGTGCACACCTACAGCAACTCTAAGGAAGGCAAACGTAAGAGAAGGCTGCACATGAGTTTATGTGGGATTATGGAATTGTTTGGGTTGGAAGGGACCCTAAAGCCAATCCAGTCCAACCCCCTGCCATGGGCAGGGACACTTTCCACTGTCCCAGGTTGCTCCAAGCCCTGCCCAACCTGGCCTTGGACACTTTCAGGGATGGGGGCAGCCACAGCTGCTCTGAGAAACCTGTGCCGGGGCCTGATCATCCTCTCAGGAAAGAATGTTTTCCTACAATCGAATTTAAACCTCCTCTCTGTCAGTTTGAAGCCATTCCCCCTTGTCCTGTCACTCCGTGCTCTTATAAATAGATGCTGGATGTGATCCCTCCACAACTGCTCCCTTATCCACCCAAACATGAATCACACACAGCTCTGGGCGCAGAGCAAGGAGATGCAGGATGCTGGTACCTCAAGCACAGTCCCCAGGTGATCCCATTCCTCATGTCACACATGGAAAAGGACAAAGTCTCACTGTTGAAATACTGGTGTGACTGAAGAGCAATGAAGGAGAATAATGAAACACAAAAGAAAATATTGAAAGCTCCCAGATCTCTGTGTCATCTAAACTCCTCCAGTCCTCAGGTAAAAGAGATTTTAAAGGGTGTAAAATTACTCCAGTGTTAAGGCATTGCAGCACCAGAGTCAAAGACAAGTAAAAAATAAATTAGAATCAGTCCTGTTCACTTCTGAACCTACTAAAGTCCAAATTCCCTGATTTACACCCAGATGTCCCTTCTTCCAGCTAATCCCATGAAACTATTCCAAAATCACAAGACTTGACACTGTGCCCAGTGAATCTGGTCTTCAAAATATTTGTATTAATATTTTATTCAGCTCTGCCAAGTGCAATGTTATAACTTCAGTGCAGAGACTAAGGTGTGCTCTGAACAAAGCCCAGAGCCTCTTCCCTTGCAGAAGGACGTCTGTCCTGGCTGCAGAAAGGCCAAGCTCAGCTCCATGAGCCCCTCTTGAAGGAACAGTTTATCACCTAAATTGATTTATTGTTTTTTTTTGTAATGTAGTTTCCCTCTGACATTATAATTGAAAATTAACTTGGAAGGCATTCACATGATAAAAAAAGTCTAACAGAACAGTTAAGGCAACTCTCTCCTGCACTGCTGGAAGATGATTTTGCTCTAAAAGTGGGTCTTAAGTTTTGAGGAATGAAATAACAAGAAGAAATTTAGTCACATTTCTTTCTTCGATCAGTTTCCGATTAATTCCACTTCTCTCTTCTTGGTGGCTCAGTGCCACAGGATGGATTATTCTGTGAATATTTTCTTCCATTTAGATGTGAAAATGGCCCAGCAGACAGAAGTTTACAGTCCAGAAGAGCAGATTTTATGAGAACAGTAACTCAAGACACTAAATATATTCAACCCCACTCCACATCCCAATGTTGAGGTGTGCATGTCTAATGAGCCAGTTAAAACGAGCTGCTCTACTGATGTTCTTTATGATGGTAGTGATCACATCTGCTCTCCATCTCATCTGTCATAATTTATAATCTGTCTGCCTTTTCTCCTCATCTCTTCCAACTGACACTGCAGCTGCAGCTCGGACTGCAGTTCAGGGGAAAACCTGCAGAAAAGTCACTTTTTCTGCACTGCTAAATCCCTGTTACAGATCCCAAACTCACTACCAGTGGCTTAAATAATTTATTTTTAAACTCTGATTTCTGCATGAGATTAGAAAGGGGCTCCAAGAGAGCTGGAGAGAGACTTTGGACAAGGGTCTGGAGTAACAGGACAAGAGGGAACGGTTTTCCACTTCCAGAGGGCAGGGTTAGATGGGATATTGGGAGGAAATTCTTCCCTGTGAGGGTGATGAGGCCCTGGCACAGGGTGCCCAGAGAAGCTGTGGCTGCCCCTGGATCCCTGGCAGTGTCCAAGGCCAGGTGGGACGGGGTTTGGAGCAAGCTGGTGTAGTGGAAAGTGTCCCTGCCCAGGGGTGGAACTGGATGGACCTTGAAGTCCTTTCAACACAAACCATTCCATGATTCTCTGACTGGAGTTAACATCTTGAGATGCTGGCGATGTGGAATCAGAAAAATTTATTCTGGAACACACATGGGATGCCTGAAAGTTGTATTCACAGAGCCAGCACTCCTTACTTGGTGAACAGATTGGATTTGCCCTCCAATTAACTGGAGGACATGATGATGGACTCATCTCTGTGATTCACAAATATGGCACTCACTAAATATTGCTTGAAAGGTAAATTAAGAGCAAGAAATGTCACTCCTGTGCAATGGGTGTAAGAGGAAGTTATGCCCCAAATGACGGTGCTGCCACTACTTCTACCACACTCCACACTTCTGCCAAAATTAGAGCAAGCACTGCACAGATGTTGCACATGGGGTAGAACAGCATTACATGGTGACAAGCACTTAATGACTTCCCAGTAAGGATATTAAATAACTCTTTGATTGATCTAAAGGCACCTGCTGCTGTGAGATGCTTTACCAAGCATTCATTTAACAGGAATATTGTGTGAACCTACTAAAAACACAGAGATGCCCATTGAGAGTAGCTATTTTGTATTTTTCTACTGCAGCCTGTCTACCACAAAATTTAAAGTGGGAAATTACTCTGGCACCACTAACAGCCACAGCAGCCTTGATTAGCCAGGCGCTTTTCAGCTCCAGCAGATACCATCATATTGTCTTCAGACTGACCAGCAGGTCACTGACACATCCTTGAATCTGAGTGTTTCCCTGATTATTATAATCATATTTTAAGAAATGGGCAGACAAAATGGGGCAAAACTTATGGGGATAAACTATGAGAATTACAGTCAGATTGTCTGTTTCCACTCATCACTAGAAACAAAGGTAATGTTGTTATTAGAGGTCATCAGGTTTAGAGAATATAAATCTAACCATGATTAAATTCTGTTCCCTGTGACCTAAGACAGGAACTCAGCTGCTGTCAGGCTAGAGATTACAGATGCATTTACAGTCCAAAATCACTACAGAACAATTCTGCTCTTTAAATGTTTTCAAAAAAACATTTAGTAGAACTACAAGGAGCACAACTTGAAAAAGAAGCAATTGCAAAAGATGTATCCACACAACTCATCTTTCCACTTCTTATCTTTCACTTCCTGCACTTTTCATACCTTTGGAGAAAGGGAGCATGACTGTCCTTCTCCAGGACTGAGTTGCCAAGAGTAACCTGCCCCTGGTGATACCTGAGCTAGACAGTCTGGGGCCTTCTGAGAAACAGCTTGTCTCATTCTAAAGATGACTTAGGTTTGCCAGGCCAGGTATGTGCTCAAGGGTGCTTGTTTCTTCCCATGAACATCATAAAGACCTCAGGTGATCAGTACAAAATGTAGAGACCTACAGTGTACACAGAGCAAAGCTGAGTAACTGCAGCCATGTGCAATCTCGTAAAATGAAAATATTCAGGTAACAGTGTGGAGCAACACATTGGTAAGCTCTGATTTTTCAGAGCATTTGCTTACCTTGGATCACAAAGAAACTTGGTCTTTTCACCTTCTTCTCTCCAGATAAGCCATTCTCGGAAAGAGGGATGAACAAACATTCGCGTCATATCTCTACGTTTGATAAGAAACATAGAAAGGTTCTCCATCCTCTGCTGAAAGTCCTCCCACTCCAAAGTGCCCTCAATGTTACCTGCATTAATGGCCTGAAAAATATGTTCATCTGTTAATGGGTGCAGAGAAGCCACTGCCACATTCAAGAGAGGCATGACCCGATCAAAGGAAGACTGCGTTGGGAACTTCATATTGCACTGCAACAGGTATACTTCAGACAGGGACACTGGGACCACTTTGTAGCTGGAGCTTTTTAGAACTAGGTATCCTTTCTCTATGAGATCAAAAGTGAGTTTCAGGTACAGGTAGGACCCTTGGCTCAAGGTCTTGAGGTGAGAACTGAGTTTGCCAAACGTAGTGTTGTCCATTTTGCCATTGAGCGAGATGTTGTTCTGGATTTCTGAGCTGCTGTGTATCCGATGAAGGATGTACGCTTGCAGATCCTGGTCAATGGCTTCATTCTCTTCCAGTCTATCCAAAAATATTCTGTGGAAGGGCAACAGCTTAATTATTTCCTACAAAGAAAGAAAGAAAAAATGATACTCATGCTGGCAGTGTTTATTATTCATTAAGTAAACTTAATTTCTATTACAATAGCACCTTTGAGACTCCTTTAAGACCTTCCATCAGGGCAAGCACACAAACAGCAGTTTATGCCCTCAGGGCCTCACACTCTCATCCATAATCAAGCAGGTTATGTGTGAAACATGACTGAAATAAAAACTAAGGACACTGTTTCTAACACTACATCCATGGAAAGGGCTGATAAATTCACACAGAGCAGTGCCCTTGTTATTCCTATCCCTCCCAACCACAGATTGACATTCCATCCCTTCTGCTGTCTTGTCAGTGAGAATGGACATCTCGATGACAGATCTGAAGCCACAAGAAACTTGCTGAAGCTGAGACCAAGAACCTCCCTGGGAGCATCCTTCTGCATCCCACACCACAGATGCATGGAAACATCAGGACAGATAATACTGAGTATTTTCCAGTGCAAAGCAACTATGTCCATCTGCTGCAGGACACTGCACTCATGGAATGCTCATCTACTGATCTCCCTGATCCAACATAAATAAAAGATCATCAAAGGCCTTTCCAAAGGAATTCTTGCCTCATGGTCTCCCAGCTGCTGTGAGGAGAGGAGAAACGATGCAACAGTACAAGGCCAACTCCAGAAAAGCCATAAGCTCTCCAACAAAATAGAGAGGGAGAGCACAGTGTGAACTCAGGCTGCCATAAAGACCATAAGGATGCAAAAGCCCTAATTAAATGAGGAATTCAAGCCATTGGGATGCAATTTACTTACAATTGCAAAAAGATTTCCAAATGATATTTAATCTACACCACTGCTGAGCAAAAAATGGACCCCAGCACTGAACAGCAAACGGTCTGTGCTCTCCCGGATCTTGGGAAGCAGCTGCCATTCCCAGTGACAAGGACCATGTGGGGGCTGGCTGCCCTGATGGGGCTCAGCTCCCTGCTGAGCTTCTGCACCTGCTCACAACAATCTTTTTGAGACGAGTAATGTCTTGGCCCAACATTGACTCCTCCAGACTGAAATCATCATGCTCTGGGTCACGTAGAAAGGAATGAAGATCTGAATTCCTTTGCCTTTCCACATGGGGCTGAAGATGTCCTTGAGCTGCACAGGCTGACAGACATCAGGCCCTGCCCTCCTAATGGCTCCAAGAGTGGGGGTCTATTGGCATGTGAGCTGTCTCACAAAATGATCGGAACTATTTGCTGACGAACATTTACTGACATGAATAAGTGATGATGGATTAGATCCTTCCAAAGCTGTAGAGTGAGCCTGGGGACAGGGATGTAAATCCAGGAATAAAAAAGCCAAAAGGATAACCTGAAATAAAAAGTCTTGAGCAAATCCAGAACATCCAGTAAGATCTTTTTGTCAAAGTCCATAATGACAATGACATGGTCTTGTCATTATCCCTGTTTTGGGTCTTAACATACCTGTAGACTTGTTCTGACTGTCACTACCAGCTTCAGCCAGGAAGGGAATTTTCCAATCATTTTGCTCAGGAATGATACTATAGTGTCTCCATAATCGGGCTTGTGAAATTCAGCCTCGTTTAAACCATCAATTAATATAATGAAATCTTCATCAGGGATCTTCCTCTCTGAGAGAAAGAGAAAAAGATTTTATTGGAAAGGCTATAGACATGCAACCATAATGTACTGCAAAGTCACTACAGAGTTTTAAAGCATGATCAGATATTGCCAAAGAAGAAAAAACCCACAGTAGCAGCACCTTTTTAATGATACATTAATTGCATATTGACCTTTACACGTCATAAAGGTACCCCCACCCTCCAGCCAGGGATAGGGACATCTTCCACTAGACAAGGCTGTTCCAACCTAGCCTTGAAAATCCTGTAAGAAGTAAATTGGACTGTTTAAACAGGACTTTTGCTGCTGCAGAATACAGTAACCCAGGTGATGCTGACAATGCACTTGTTGTTTCTGTGTCAGCTCACTGGGAGCTGAGTATGGCTTTATAACAAAAGATAAAAGATACTTTTGGATTTGTATCTTAAGCTCAAGTGGTATCTTCTCAGAGGTAATGTGCGTAATAGACTCAAAACCAGGTGGAAAACGTGAAATCTAAGTCTATTGTTGGCATACGCTATTCACATGTACTACAAGTTCTGATCTGTAAAGTACTACAGATAAATCTGGCTATTGAAAGGCTCAATATTCCCAGCAGCAGGTGAATTTTCCTCTTTGACTTTAAATTGCATAAGGACATTTTCTGTACAACCCCAGCACAGAATGTTCACCTATGATGAGAGCCTGTGGTCCCTGTGGTATTCCAGGGAGGAGAGACATGTGCAAACACCTTGTGTTTGGGACTGCTGAGCAGTCTTGTCCTTGCCTCATGTCAACAGGTTGCATTTATTTCCTAAGGTACTGCAAACAGACGTATGAAAAACATGTATTTTGCATTAAAACTACCCTAGCTGCTTTTTTGGCTAAATTCTGAGTAAGGTTTTTGGGGACACTAGAAAATACACTTAATTGCTCTCTGAAATCTTGGAGTGAATGTAGTGCCTGAGTTTTACACCCACATCTCATCTTCCTCAAAAAGCCTAAGGGAGAGAGGAGAAAGCAGGGAGTAGGGGAAGAATCAGAACTTTTTTCTCCTATATATTATTTAGGTACCTTCACATTAAAAAAATATATACCTATTTTAGAAACATGAATCTAACTTTCTCAATGAAGTTCACCGTTAACAGCTGCACAATAATTTTGTCCCAGCTGCATGAAAGCTTCAACAGCACCTTATAAAAGACCTGCTGATATATCTACAGAGCCTTAAATATTATATATCTTAGAACCCATTTCCAGATACTGTTCATTTTATTAGAGAACACTTGGTGCAAATCAGCTTGCCTGCACTCTCGACCTGCAGGGTTGAAAGGTGGGAGTCCTGGTCAGTGGCTCCGTTGGAGCTGTGTTCATTGTAGAGCCCAAGAGGAAAAAAAGGTTTCACATAAAATTTTTCCACCTCTCAGAATTTAGGGCCAAATGGGGGTCAACCTCCTTGACAAGATAAATACGAATCCTCTGAAATGCTCTGAATTCAAGAGCTGAAACATCTCCCAGTGAGCTACTGTAATAACCAGGAATTATCTTCCTTTAGAGCAGTGGTTCCTAAATGTATCCTCTTTCTTTTTCTTTTTGCCAGGAGTGTTGATAGGAAAGAGCAACCACGCTCCACCCACACTGACATTTTACTATGCCAGGAAAACCAATTGCTGTCATGCTGTGCTGGCTTTACATATGCTTTTGTGCCTGGTGGAACCAGGCAGGCTGAACCCAGATGCTGCTGCTCAGAGCTTGGACACAGTTTTGAAGAGTTGATTTGAACATCAGGGCTTTGAATCTGGTAGAAGCTGCATCTGTTTCATGTTGGATCTTACACTGTGGTGTGTAGGGTGGTAACAAAATTTTCTGAATTCTTTTTACAGATGAGATGCAGCACAGGCACAGTAATAAACATGGTTCTGCAGGACAACAGTATTGAACTCTGAAATGCTCTGACAGTTTTCATGGCAACGAGCAAAGATCTTAAATTTAGCGACTGTCACAATGAATTAGTTATAACTTGCAGAGGGAAGAAAGAAAAGAAGACAAAATCAATGCTGCACTAGGAAAAGCTCTAAGTCTGTAATCGGGATAAGGCTTCTCACCAGCTTCCCCAAGGGTGTCTATGGACTTTTATGATACCAATCCTTTGGTGAAAGCATCAGATTCTCCAAAGCCCACTAAATAGTGGCAGGGAAAGAGAAAAAAAAAGTCACCCATACACAAATAAATCAGAACATGTTGCCGTGAGCAGCGCTGTGAATGGAACTGGTTGCTTGTTTTCACCTTGAGAAGTGTGAGGACAGGCTTGGGATATGAAAGAAGCAAGAAAAGGGAAAGCCAAGTGAGATATTGGGAAGAAATTCCTCCCAGTGAGGGTGATGAGGCCCTGGCACAGGTTGCCCAGAGAAGCTGTGGCTGCCCCTGGATCCCTGGGAATGTTCCAGGCCAGGTTTGATGAGGCCTGGGGCAACCTGGCCTAGTGGAAAGTCTCCCTGCACAGGGCAGTGGGCGGAGCAGGATGAACTTTAAGGTTCCTTCCAACACAAACTATTCCATGATTCTCAGTCTTTCCAGCTTCTCCAGATCCCACCTCTTCCCTTCAGCTCAAGAAGCAAAGCAGACAGATTAATCCATCGCTTCACCTAAATGCCCTGATCCAATTAAGCGCCATTTAAAAAATTATAATAAAAAAAGTGTGTGGGAATTTGGGACAAGCATGGGGAACATCAGTACCTTTGTGCAGGTTCTCCAGGGGCTCCAAGACACCCCTGCGGAAGGAGGCCATGGGGTCCTGCACGCAGGAGCGGAGGCTGAGCAGGCTCTGCAGGTGGGGCTCGCGCAGCAGCTGCTCCCGGTACGCGACAAACTGTGGCGAGCGGCAGAGCAGGGCAGCCACGTTGTGCACGAACTCGGGCACGAGGCAGGTGTAGGCATTGTCAGCCTGGCAGTAGTGATAAGCGACGACCTAGCAAAGAGAAAAGAACAAAAAAAATCTGTGTCTTCATCAGAGACACGTCTGGACAGTTGTAAAAGCAGCCGTTGGTTTTTCCTTTGGTGAGTTTGATCTGTTCTGGCAGGTGAAGTCTTTAAGAGCAATGAGTGTTAACTATCCATGACAAGAATCCAGACAAATCAGTTGGTAAAAACAGGCACTGATCCTGAAAAATGACTGGACCTGCCACTTGAAGAATAAATGAAATTAAGCTGTAGCTGTTTGCAGAGACGGACAGTGACAGTAGCTGACACCTCTGAAGTGCTGTGCTGAGCTTGGATTGTGCTCCAAGCTCTGTTTAAGGACTTGGTACCAGTAATAACTTGTGATTGTTTTCTTGAGCTTATTTTTTATTTGCTGTTTTCACATGTCAAGCTCTGTTGAAGTGGACAGAGAGCACTCCCTGAGTCCATCACAGCAAGGCAGCACCTTGGAACTACAGATGCCCCTGAACTGGAGGTGATGTCAGGCTCACTGTACTTTACTCATACACTGTGATCTCACACTTCATTCAAAAAATATTTAAAAAAAAAGTTCCTTTTTTCCCAGCTTTCCCCTGATTTTTCCATATCAGCAAACTCTGCTAAAACCCCACTACATTCTGCCCATTTATTAAAATAAGCAGACAAACAGTGATATCTTCTCAGGCCATGCTGCCAACTTTCTTGTTTTCTTTTGCAATATAAAAAAGGCCCTCAGAAATCTGCCTCTGCTTGCCAATCCCTCGGGAAGCTGCTCCGGCACTGCTCCAGCCCAGCTTCTCCTGCTCCCTTGCTGCCTCTAGGCTCAGGCACTGCCTACCCATTTGGAATGAGCCTCTGCCAGGGCACAAAGCTTTTCTCCAGCTCCCATTCACTGGGATTTCTTTTCAAATGTCACTGAACATCCAAAAATATCCTGGCAAGGCAGGTGGGAGCAGTTCTGTACCAAAACCACCACTGCCCTGGAGCACTGTAGCACAGAATATTGCAAAATAAATTGCATTTTTGAACTTGGGAAGGACAATATAGCTGAGGACACTGTGCAAAGGAAATGCTGTGGCCTCCCTGGAGCTCAGAGCAGCTGGGACGAAATGTGCCCATGGCTTTGGACATGATGAAGGCTTTCTGGCTCTCCACCTGCAATACCTATCCCTTGGATTGCAGGAGTCTCCAGGGTGGCCAGGGCAGTGAAGGATGCTATTGAGGAAAGAATATACCAGCCTGTGGGGTCCTCACTCCAGCACAGGACTGGCTTTTAATTTCCAACATGAAATTACCAATGTGGTATAACACAATAATTTCCTTTCACTGTCAAAACAAGGTGTGACACATGCAGCGATGAGAAAGCTGGGCTGCTAATTCAAGCACCAACCCCTAATACATGTATTTAAGTTTTAATGGATACTTCCAAACTGCTTACAGATTTTTTCCTACCAGCCAGTTAAAATATAATGAATTCCCTTAGAGAACAGCATTATGTAAAGCAATTATAAAGGTAATGATTTCTTTTCATCAATCCTATTTATTTGGGGATTATAACTTGTAGATTTCACAGAATGAAGTTCATAAGTTGCTATTCCTTGATATCAGGTTCCAGTAACAGAAATTACTCTGATTTCCCATGAAATTGGTGTGTAGACACAAAAATAAAGTCTCTTTTAATGAGAGGCCAGTTAACTTCTTCCAGGAATCTGAAGAGCCATGTCATGGAAAAAGGGTCATGGGTAATACTCATGAAGGGAATGGTCACTATCAGATTTTGAGACACATATATGCTTGGACTTGATGATCTCTGAAGTTTTTTCAAACCTTAACAATTCTATGATCCCATGATTCCTGATCCTTGTGCTTGATTTACTGGTGTATCAACGAAGCCTTTTAACCAGTAGGATAAACACAATGCTTAATGGGTGGATCTGAAGCTAAAGCAGTAAGCAAGCAAGGTTCTGGGAAGTCAACCAAAGCAAAGGCAGAATGACGTTCTCAGAAAATGCAACCTGAGCCATAATTTCATCCTGATGTTATTTATTCTCTGTGACATTTTCTCTATCTTCAAATCACAGAGATTTGAAGCTGCCAAAAGCCACCGTTGCGAGTGGAGCCTGGTGCTGGAGATCAGGCTGGGAATCAGGCTCCTCACTTACACGGAGCTGGGTGGGAAATGGTTTTCTCACCCTGTAAAACTTTTCAAGGTTTCCAACCCTGTTCCACCCTTGGGAATGAGACCAGGTTAATGTGAGAAGTGAGTGCAAGAGCCTCCAGGATGGCCAAGGGCTGCTGTTGATGGGGCTCACTTCAAAGAGGTTCAAACCATTCTTTCTCCCCTTTATTTGCTGAATGTCACTAATGTTCTAGGGAAGGTCCCTTTCCAATTATTTCTCCTTAAATAGTTTATTAATTGTGCAAGGTTAATTTCTCCAGGAAGAGGGATGGATTACCAGCTTCAGTGCTAAGGATTCTCTTCTAAGATATGGGAGACCATGTTCAGACTTTGCTCAGCATATGAAATGATCACTCTCTGTGCTAATCATGATTCTGAGGTGATTTTGAGCTCTCCTCCTTTTGCTTGACTGGATAAGCCAAAAATACATCCAAGCAAAAAAACCCAAAAAACCAAAACCAAAAACAAATAAAAGACCCAAACAACAAAAAACAACCAAAAAACCCCACCCCAAAATCAAAACAAACACTTGTACACCCTGGAAATTAACTTTTCACTGGAAATGATGTGCTCTCTCTCAATAAAAGCTTAATTTTCCACAGATCTAACTACTTTGCCTTAAAGTACTGCTTGAGCCATTCCAACCATGCCTTATCATAAATCCTTGAATTAAACATTTACTTGTATCAAGAAACTATTACAATCAATGAAATCACCAGGGAACAGCATGTGGTTCCAAAGGTGTAGGCATGCCTGGATGTTGTGATCAGCAAACATTTATTTGTGTCTGATACAATTTAAGACACAATTTTTCTAAGTGTAGCTTCAATTTGAACTTTGTCATCCCATTGCACTAAACACTATAAACACTAAATTAGACTTCCAAAACTTTAAAACCTTTATTTCAGCTATCAGGTTTGTGAAACAATTTGCTCTTTTTAAAGTTTGACTAAATTTAAATCACCATATTGCAAAATACACAAGGCCTATAAGCAACCCTAAAGCAAGGAGTGAGCTGCAACAAAGGATGGGAAAAGTAACACCTACATCCAGTTGACTGCTTGAAGTACCTGCTCATGTAATTTTTTTAAGGGCTGAGAATGGAGGTGAGTGACTCCATTGTGAGAAACCGAGGTGTTATGTTTTTTACATTAAATATCAAATGGTAGAAGTAAAAAAATTTGTATTGTTTCCTTTCTTGCTTGAAAAGGAGATGCAAAATAATTCACACTTGTATGATGAGTATTTTACTTCCAAGGAGCACCTCCTCTCCTAAAATGGTGTGGCAAGTCCAGCTGGCTACACACTAAAGCAGCATATTTATCATGAGCTACTAGGTAGCTCATTTTTCTAAATATTAATTATGTCTTATAAGGCTTGAGGAACACCAGATTTAGGGACAGTAGAGCATTGTGAATGGATCATGGCCAACATGACCCCATTTCCTCCTAAAGTGGGGTCAAGGACCCCCAGAACACTAATTTACTCTGAAATTACACAGATTTAATCTTTGTAACTGTCAAAGCAGAATGATGAAGACATGATTTGTAATCTCTCCAGGTGTTTAACCCAGTAGGTCTTTAGGAAGTTTCTTCTCCCAACCCTTCCAACACCAGCCACTCTACTCTCCCTTTTTTGATACAATCACTTCCCACTTCTCCCTTAGACCAGCCTTGGGTAACCTTCACCTTCCTGCTGTCCAAGGAAAAGAGTTGTTGGATGAAGGATGTTAAAAGCAAAACAGCTGCTCCAAGGATAATGGAAAGTGCTGGTGGATGAGAGGGAAAGAGCTGCGTGAATGGAGCAGGAGGAAGAGGCTGGAGAGAGCAAAGGAGAGGGAAAAAATGAGGCACAAAAAGAGATTGTGTATCAGCCATAAAGTACAGAGGGTGAGAAGGGCCTGAACTGTGAGGGAGGAAAAGAAAGAGAAGGGGAACAAGAGACATGGCAGGAGAGGGAGAAGATGACAGTAACGGGAAAGGCTGGAAGGACAGCATGAACATCAAAGGAGTGGGAGGGGCTGGAGATGGCTCAAGGGAAGTAAGTTATTTTTAATTATTAGAACAGGCCAATTTTAAGCAGTTCTCCTGTACGACTCGTGAAACAGAATCTACTCAATTTAGGCAGCATTCCTTTGCCATCACACCTCTTTGTGGTTTGTCTTGGCTTTCTTCTGTAAGTGTGTCGTGCAAGGACAGCCAACCCCCCTTGGACCAACCTCCCAGATCCCTGAGCTCATAGCAACACCCCACTCCCTCCAGTGCTCTTAAAAAGGCTTCAACGTTGTATTTTAACCATATTTCTACACCTAACAAGACTTTTTTTTTTTACCCATACAAAATAGCTGCAAATAAATACATTGTAACGCTTTGACCTGCCACTACGCCACATGCCAGGCACAAGGCTGGCAGTGATAATGGCCATCAGCACTGCTGCATTTCATCTACTGCACATATGTGGCACGTGGTGACCCAGTTTATTGGGAATGTTCATTACTTTTACACAGCTGAGTATGCTGGTAAATGCCCGCCGAAACTCATTAGTGGCCCAGGGCATCAAGGCTCAGCAGCAATGAATCCCTCCATCTCTGTGTAAGACAGGAGCACTCCCTTTCTTTTTATATGCCTGCAGCAATGTTAGTGATGCTTTGGATATGGCTCGGAGGACGGGGTGAAGAGCCTCTGGAGCCACCAGCTGTGCTCAGCATCAGCAAAATGCACTAATGCAACGGACATGCAGCTCCCTCCACCAGCTGCTCTGCACAGGGTAGGACCCATTAGTGCAGCTGAGCTGGGCTTCAGGTCCATTTGTTTAAGTGCTGCTACCACAAGCCACCACACAGCATCCAGAAAACCAAAGAATAAAGCCGTTCAATGGGTTAGTTAAATCTGGGTAGCCAATCCATTAAAAATCCTCTGTGAGTAAAGGATAAACCTTCAGGGAAAAGGGGGAAGGTCAGCATGGCAGGACGAAGTGGAGCTCCTGAGCTTGCCAGTCCGCAGTTACTTAGCATTAAGAGCTAAATGCAGCCTTCGCCCCCAAGAACTTATTGCATGAAAACCAGGCAGAAAAGTGCAACCCTGAGTAATCCAGAGGAGGAAAAGCAACTGTTTGTTCACCTTTCATTTCTGTCATCATAGATACACAACTTCTGAATTTTGGGATAAGTAACATTTTCAGAGGGAATAGAGTGGGTGAGAGGACAACGAGTTTCCCACCAGCATTCTGGAGCCTATGCCAACCATTACCTAAGACTGTTTGTATATTATTAATCTGCTTTTGTAACTATCTGTGTATCTCCAGCACAGTGACCTCAGCCCAATCTGACAACATCCTACTCTGCTCGGTGCAGGCAGAGGTGGAACATCTGCACACAGCTTTATCCAGCCCTTCACGTGAAGATGGTTCATCTAGCTCCTAAAATAACCCTGACACAACTGCGGTTGTCCGTCACTGTCAACACCTTCTCCCATATTTCAGTTCTGACTTTAGGGTAAATGCAACTATAAAACACACACGTCCAAGACGTACTTTCCCATCCAGATCCACCACAGGATTCTTCCCTTCCCTTGGCTCTTTTTCCTTCAGCCAGTTGGACAAAAACTGCTTAAGGATGCCATCAGCAACTCATTTTTTATTCCACAGCTACTGACACAGGAATATGCTGTTCCTCTCCCCCTTCCTCCAGCACCAAAGGAAATTCTAGTCTTATTTTCTCCTTCTTTTTTTTTTTTGTATTAGACTTTGGAAAGCCTTTAGCTTATCTAAGTGAAGGTTTTCCTAAACTGTCCCCACGAATGCCTGTTGGAGAATGTGGCACCAGACATTCAGATTTAGCAGTTGAATTATTGTAACCAACTATTTTTACTATAGTCTACAACAATTCAGTGGTTCTGCTCAGCTAAGAGTTCCACATTTTCAAAGCCTCAAAATTCTCATGATGTCTCAAAGGCAAGTCAGACGTGTGATCGACTCTCTGAAGGAGGCTACTGTATGCACAACAAAGAGCTCCATGCTGTTATTTCAACGGATTTTCAATTCTGTTGCCAGGTCAGTAATGCTTTTTCCCCTAGTGTCACTCAGAGACACCAAACCCCACAGCTGTGGTAGGACAGGGAGTGTTTTTTTTATCAAGGAGGACATCACATGGCACATCTCTCTCCAAGCAAATCAATTTATCTGCTGTTGACAGCAAGGATTCCTCAGTGGTGATGCTGAGTTGTGCTACCCAGGAGGTTACTATGAGTGCATTATGCCCACAACTCCCAGCTATCAATTTGACAAACATCCTTAACCATTTTATTTGTCCTTATTTTTCTTCCTGAAGCTCGATAATCCATCAAACTCATGGTTTGTAGTGTGCTGCACAGCCCTTCTGAAAAACATTTTGATGCAATAAACCAAATTACTGTTTATGATAAAGAATAAACAGGAACATGGATCTCAAAAAAAATTACAAAACTGAACAAAACAGAACAACTCCTTTCAGACCAATTTCCCTTCGAGGCAGGAAACAAAGTCTGAGTGAGGATTTAAGCATGTGCTTTATTTCAATGCATGTCTTCATCCAGCACACCTGAAGTCACCCACTCTTCCTAAATAATAAACCACCAATACCTGGTTATGTGCTCCTTCCAGCATCAGTTGTCCAAAGACCATAATCTGCAGAGATCACTTTTCCTTTATTAGCCAGGGAATGGGAGTGAGGCAGATGAAATGCTGGTCTCCCAAGGATCTCAAAAAGAGTAACAGCAAAGCTGGGAACAGACCCAAGGCCTCCGAGTGCTGAATTGAGGGGTGCCGCTGCTCTGAGTCATCCCAGGAACTGTTTGCTGAACACGATGGAGCTTTTTGGAAGTTACACATGCTGTGTCAGCAATTCAGGTGTAAGAAGTGACTCCAAATGCTCTGAGGTCAGCTCATTAGCCTTGGCATTGATCTGTTCATCAAAGCCTGACGTCTGCAAGGCGGGGACCATTATTTCTGGAATCTGTCTGCATTTACAGTAGTGAAGATTTACTGGGAGATTAAAGATCTTGCTCCCAGTAAGTAATCCTGCTGCAGGCACTATGGGCAGCACATCTCACAACCTCAGCTGTTGTGTTCTGACAGCAACACACTGGATTTATTCTACCAAAAAAAAATTTGGCCAAAGGATGAGCAGGACTTTAAAACCCCTTCCTAAAGAATCTGCAGCCAAGGTATAACAACTTATTTTTACTTTAATTTTGGCTGTAAGGATTGTTTCTTGCTCTTTCTCCAGTGATCAGAGATGCCAAAAAGCTTCAGTGAGTGATCTGTGTCATGGATGTGACACAGTGTTTGAAAGAGCCATATTCCTTATCTTTTCCAGGAGGAAACTGAAGCTAAAACTGCATCCATTTATCAATTACATACACAGCAGGATGACTTAAGCACTCAGGGGAAGAAAGCCAAGATAGATGAGGTATTTTAAGCAGAGATAGCACACTTTACTGCCCTTTCTGGTAGTCTGTAGAGCTTCAGATTTGCAAGGAATATAATGACTAATTCATACTGAACAAAACCAGACTTGGGCATTACATTCCTTTCAAGAACTCCATGTGGAAGAGGAGAGTATCAAGTCTTAATATTTATTTATGCCACACACGCTCACTGCCTGGCCATCTGGGTGCAGCAGGAAAGCAGACAGGACAAGACAGCATCTGGCATAAAAAGCCATGCAAAACAAGTCCTGATAATAATTTAAAACAAAGACTTTCCTTGCTGTTTTCTTCTCTGAAGTGGGAGCAGGTGAGAGGAAAGCATTAACTTCTCCCATCCTCCCAAAACGTGTAGGAGGAGCAAGAGCAAACTCCTTGGATTTCAAAGCAATAGAATGGCACCTTCCCACCACCACAGAATTAGGTTTAAATCTCAGTAATATAACAAAATTCAGGCTGTAAATCTTGTGTACATAAGTGACAGTGTTCCATATATTCCATACAAACCACTCCTGCCATAACAAGATGTAATTTGTATATTGCTTCAAAGGCTATGGTCTACTTTGGAGAATTTTCAAAAAAACTCCCAAGTGCACACACAGCAGTAACACTCAGCCTGTGCCTTCCCCAGGTACAGCACCTGATCTTTTCAAACAAAACACTGTTCAGACACTGGACAATTTTGTTCTCAGTGCTGAAGAAAAAATACAATTTTTTTGGTAATTATGTCATATCCTAACATTTGTAATGAGAAAGTATGGTGGCTGGGAAGGACAAACCCTCAGAGTAACAGGGGAGTGTATTTGATGTAGCAGGAGTTTCATTTTAGAGAAAAAACTTTCCTGGGTAATAAAACCCCTTCTAGAAGTCTCTCTTGAGGCTCCCCAAGTGAGCATTTGAATGCACAGATTTTCCAAGTGACGTCAAGCAGGAGACGTTCGAAGGGTCCCATTAAAATTGACCTTTTCCCCAGGACCAAAAAAGCCCCAAGTCGGGTGTTTCTGTACCTGTGAGGCTAATCTCCGCATGGCCTCCTCCTGGCGCCGGCGCATCTCGGGGGTCCCTGGGCAGCTCCCACTTGTGATGGATGGGTGGGCAGAAGGCGCCTGGGTCAGTGGAAGCTCTCGGTTGGCATCCACATCTGTGCAAGGAAAGAGTTTAGGAATTGCCACAGGACAAGCACTGACGTTGCTACAGACCAGGCAGCTGCTGTTTATGCAAGGCAGTTAAAATACTTCCTACAAATACTCTGGTTGGGATTTCAGGGACTTCCAGGCCAGAGGCTCCTCAAGAAACTTATTTTGGAAGCAGGAAAGGACCACTAAGAAAAAGTCTTGAGCTTGTCTTACTCATCTTCCCCACTGTAATGTCATTGACTTTATAATAATGACAATAATGGAATGAACTGGGCACTCTGGAAGGCTCTGCCTTAAGGTTTGGCGGATTTGAGTGCAGAGCTCTCCTGTCCTGCACTTCTGCCAACAGACCTTCCCATGTTATGAACAATCGCTGGTTAATTTGGTTCCAAGTCCTCCTTCAGCACAGACAGCCAATTTTTCTGAATTACAGGCCTATTTTCTAACATAAATAAACTAAGAGCCCCAGCTAACACAGACATCTGAAGCCCATTAATTTAATCAGGGGGAGAGGAACAGGAGCAGCACCAGGATCTGAAAAAGGCTTGCAAGTAAATAATAAATTATCCTGGGATCATCTCTGGCAAGTTTAACTGTATTCTATTGCATTTTAGCTGCTTCTTTTGCCTGGCAAAGCAGAAACTGGCTTTACCAGCAGATTGCTACAAAAGCCCATCCACCTTAACTTTTTCGGATAACATTCCCAAACCATTTTTATTTTCACTTTTTGGTAATCATATGGAGAATTTTTTAATGACACCACGACATGCAGCACTTGGTGATGTCTAGTTACTGATTATTTTAAGAAAAACACCACTATGAATTGCAGTCTGTGCTGGCAGAGGATTCTCCTGACTGGATTGCTGCAGTGCATCCCTGAGCCTGACGAAATAATCATGCAAACAATGACCCATTTAATGGCAAACAATAGAGGAGGACGACTGCTGCCTCCATAATTAAACCCTGAATGTGTTAGAATGAGGCATGTTCTTGATTCTGAGCATAACACCACTGTCACGTGTATTAATTTTCTGAGAGAGGAATTAGAAGTATGAGGCTGTGTTGAAGCCAGTTTAATAATGCTGATTGCACAACTGCCATAGCAGAGTCAGACGACCTGATTAGCACTAATTAATTAACATAGATTTAATAAGCATAATAGATTTCTTTTTGGCATGTGGAAAAAGGAACAACAAAGAACCATATACAAAATCAGAGATGAATCATAGAATATCCTGAACTGAAAGGGACCTGCAAGGATCTTGCAGATTAATTATTATCTTCTATAGTTAGACTAGTACTGGTGATCTCTTTAGGAAATCAAATCCAATTAATTATTGATTCTGAAGGTTTCCATCCTAATAACTAACACTGAGGAATCATCCAGTTTTCAGCTTCAGACACTGAATGAACTGAAGTGACTGAACCAGAGTGAACTAAACAATGTGTTAGGTGGAACCAAGGATCTTCGTCATCTGTGCATGAAGGGTGCAGGGCACATCATGTGAGAAATCCAGCTTTTAGTCCAGAAGGAGTTAAGCACAGTCGTCTTTTTAATGTCTACCATTGCCCTAAGCAGACTGGGGACACACACTCACAGCTGGTGCACTGCAGAGCTGCAGTTACAATATAGAAATAAGCCCTTTCTTTCACTACACATTGTTCATTTAGATCTGACAAGTGACACTATTCAACATGCCAACCCCTGGTGACATTTCAGCTCTTCTGACACAGCAAGAGCACAGCGTTCCAGTAAACAGATTTAACTACAGCTTCACTGAGATACAGTGACCTACATCCTTAAAGATACCTTGAGGTACCTAACTCAGTATTTTCAGTCCTGTCTTACTCACTTACTGAGAGCTGAGTGATTTTAAAATGTTGTCATCTCCACCTGCAAACCTGTCAGCGCATACTGATAGGAACTGGATGGAACCACTGGAGGCAGAACAATCCTGGGTCCTGAGCCTACATGGGCTCACGACCCACGTGGACTATTTATACCATGATACAATGAGATGATCCGTATGAGAAGGAGAATGCACTGGCATGGATTCATAATCATAGAACACTGGCTGCCTGATTTAGCTGGAGATGTCATGAGCAGGGGGACTTGACTACATGACCTTTAAAGGTCCCTTCAAACCCAAACCATTCTGTGATTCTATGATTCTGAAATTGGAGTCTTCCCAATCAGAGGAAGTCTGTGATGTTTCTAAGCCAAACAAGTCAGAGACAGACTACTTTGACTCTCCAAAAATTAGCTTTGGAACAGCAGCAGTATAAAAGCTGCCTATAGCAGTACCTAAAGGCACGCCAAGAGAGCTGAAGAGGGACTTTACACAAGGGCATGGAGTGATAGGACAAGAGGGAATGGCCTCAAGTTGAAGGAGGGTAGATTTAGATTAAGTATTAGGAAGAAACTGCTCCCTGGGTGGGTGGTGAGGCCCTGGCACAGGTTGTCCAGAGCAGCTGTGGCTGAAGTGTCCAAGGCCAGGTTGGATGAGGCTTGGAGCAACATGGTCTAATGGAAGCTGTCCCTGCCTATGGTAGGGGGTTGGAACGAGATGGGCTTTAAAGTCCTTTCCAACCCAAACCATTCAGGGCTTCTATGACATAGTTCTCACAGGTACCTTCCTTTGCTTGACAACAAAGACTAAGCTGATCTCTTGGGCCTGAAGAGAAATGGGGTTACTTCAGTCAAGACTACTCTAAAAGCTGACAGAAAAGCTCTTTGAGTTTTGGAGACCCACATGCTGCTGTCCTTACGTTTTGGAGAGGCGTGTGGGCTATCTGAAGCAATCTGCCTCATCCTTGTGCCGTGGCAGCTGAGCGCGACCAGCCTGGAGATGATGGCGGTTTTCCCAAAGCCGATATTCCCGACGATCACCACCCCGCGGTTGACACTGGCGTTCGAGCTCTGCAGCTGTGCATCAATCTCGTGGAATACCCAGTCCCGGCCCACGAACACAGATTCAGTGGTGATGCTGGGCACCTCGAAGAGCAGCGGCTTCAGGGAGATGTCAGGGGGTCTGTAGGGTGCGAAGCGCACTGGAAAGGGAAACATGTGGGAAGGACATCAACATCCATGCCAGAGGGGAAAGCGGAGTTTGGAAATGGATGCTCTATCTTGCACAGAAATCTTTCTGTTGCAAAAGGTGAAAAGAACACACAATTCTTTATCACCCACAAGTTTGCTGTGAAAGCATCTGTCCCATCCATGGTATTTTCCACCAAAGGAGTTGAGGATTTTACAGGGAGTAGATTAGAGCTGGGGAAAAACTGTGGATGGAGAAATTAATTTTCTTCCTTAAATCCACCACAATTAAAGGCTCCGGGCAGAATGCTGCACTCTGCACAGCACCTCCTGGGAGAGAAGACTGATGGTTCAACACAGAGACACACAATGTGTGTTCACCCGTTCAATTCAAGGAGCCCACAACAATCTCAGCACCTACAAGTGTCAATTCAATCTAAGCAAAGTTATTTCAGCTCTTCTAAAGTAAGTTAAACCAGATTGCTGACGGGATGTTCCTGTTTGGCAATTGAAACATTTTCTCTTCTCACAAGGAAAAATGATGTTTTAAAGCAATACAAACTTATCAAGAAGAGCAAGAAGTACCTCCCCAACAGACCATATGTGCTGGTGCTGATGAAATACTGTGCAACTTCTGTAGAGCCCAAGCAACAAATTCAAATACTGAACTGAAACACTGCCTGCCACATGCAGCTGGACTCTTCCCTGTGGCTGAACACTTCAATTCAAGCAAGATCAGGGTGTATTATGTTAAATTAAGCAAATGTCTGAGTTTATTTCCTTTACTTGCTTTAGACTGCAACTTTTGGGTAGCAGGGAAAATTTCTTCACTTAAAGGGTTGTCCAGCCCTGGCACAGGCTGTCAACAGCAGTGGTGGAGTCCCCATCCCTGGAGGGATTTAAAAGCCATGGGGATGTGGCACTTGGGGACATAGGTCAGCGGTGGGGGAATGGTTGAACTTGATGAACTTCCAGGATGCATTTCCAACCTTAATGATTCTGTGATTCTTCCAAGTGTCACCTTAAGCATCTACATCCATTGGGATGAAACCAGCTCCTATTTTTCCCAGCCTCCGATTCTAAAAAGGCTAAATTATTTTTCAAGTGTTTCTAAGAAGCACGTGAAACTCTCTTACCCACAAGGTGACAGTATTAAACACATACCATGAGGAAAACATGCCACTGCCATATTACATATACAGATCAACAATATATTGGGGGAGTGGGAACCATCCTCTCCTCCATCCCAAATCTCACCCAAACATCTTGGTTCTTCCCACCCTGCAGCACTGCTGACATTTGCTTTTTGGTGAAGACAAGCCACAGTTCATCACAGCCATCAGCTTGTGCACTGCGTTACAGAAACCTGAACAGCCTCGAATCCCCAGGGATGAAAATACAGAAAGCATAAATTGCTTTCCCCATCCTATTAAAAACCTGTCACTGGGATGAATCCTTGTCATGCTCTTAGTGTTGGGATTTCTGTATTGCTCCCCACTTAAAATAACTGATTTAACAAAAAATAGCAGAGACAATCTCCCATTTAGGGTCCCTCACTGGGATTTTGGAACACTGGGAACAGACAGTGGGCTGTAACATGTCCCCCAGCACAGGGCCAGGAATGTCTTCACTATTTCAGCCCAGTGTCAAGACTAGGGATATTAAAATCAAACCCAAGTTTAGGATTTCCAGCTGGAACAAAGAGCTGCTGTTTGTATCAGCCCAGATTGATGCAATTTCACTGCAACAGCAGCAAAATGAAGCATTTTGTGGAAGAAACACCCCCATGCATATTCAATGACATGAAAATATTTCCAGATAGTGATGGTTTGCTTTTCCACATCTTCTTCTCCCTTTCTTTTTAAAAATAGCACAGTACCTCAACTAGGATCAGAAACAAATTGCAAAAATATTGAAACACTGGTGCTATTCTCATGCAACTGTCACAAAACGGGGGAAAAAAGAATGAAATGCAGAAGGAAAACATGTAGTGCAATAAGGGTTTAAAAAGTGTATCTGGAAAACAATTCAATTCTGTTCCTACAATAAAGTTAAATGTTTTGGATGCAATCACTGCAAATTACGCAGTCTTGGCAAGCTGCTGCCTCCGAACATATGGAAATTTGGTCTGTCAAACTTTGCTTTCTTCACTTACTGCCTGCTAATGTACTTCTAGAACTGGCTCAGCAAGCAGCGGGATTTCATTACAGCCTGCCATCCAAAGATCACAAACCCACTTTTTGGGGGGCTCATGTCTTTGGTACAAAGCCCAGCCAGGCTGTACCAGGTTGAGCGTATTGGGTGAAAACCTAGCCTGTGCCTTCCAGCTCTCCAGTTCCTCATCCTATGATGGCGGGNCCCCCCGCCGGAGAACAGGAAAGCTTCATATATGGCCAAAAGAAACCCCTCTTCTATGCACAGGGAGAATAAACAAGTCTCATGGCACAGGAACAACCTGAAAATATCCCAAATGAGCTTTCTCGGCCATTTGCTCATCTGTGCAACAACAAATGATGGGGCTGAAGCATTAGCCTGGTGATCTGCTGCAGACTCAGGGCTGTCACAGTGACAGCTTAAGCATGTGGTTGAAGACTGAGTTCAGATTTTAAAGAGGGATGGAAGTTGAAGAACGGGCTGAAATCCCAAGGACATGGAGCAAATCAAGCTGGAGCTGCCTGGGAAGAAACAAAACACCAATATGTCAGGCCTGACTCCTCATTGCAAACGTCTTGTTTGTGGAATTTACTACGAAGAATCACAAAAATTTCCCCTCTCAAAAAGCCTTTCAGAAGTCAAAGGGCTGCCTGAATATGGCCGTTGTGAGCATCCCTACAAGCGCCGGCCAAGCTGGTGGCCCCATCACTGCACTGGGCTTCTCCCCCACTGGCATACAGCAGAATGCAAGGGGGAGATGCAATCCTTGGCCTTGACTGAAAAAATAAGAAAAAACAGTAGCAGTCCCTAAAATTTCTCATTTTTAATAACTTATTGAAGTATTAAGCCCAAGGAGATTGGCTGAGAGCTGGGGGTGTTCATTCTGGAGAAGAGACAAGAGAAGGCTCTGGGATGACCTTATTGCAGCCTTTCAGTGCCTAAAGGGGCTCCAAGAGAGCTGGAGAGGGACTTTGGACAAGGGCCTGAAAGGACAGGACAAGGGGAAATGGTCAAAGATCAGGGTTGGATGGGATATTGGGAAGAAATTCTCCCCTATGAGGGTGGGGAGCCTCTGGCACAGGCTGCCCAGAGAAACTGTGGCTGCCTCATCCCCGGAAGTGTCCAAGGCCAGGTTGGACTGGTCTAGTGGAAGGTGTCCTGCAGGGAGTGGAACAGGGTGGTCTATAAGGTCCTTTTCCACCCAAACAATTCTGGGATTCTGGTTGTCACATGGACATGGATGAAGCAGCTGCTGCTTGACCGAGTTCCCCATCAAGACACCCGCACAACTGGGCCCCCCCCGAGGGCCCCATTGTGCTCCTACCTCGCAGGTCCTGCTGCGCCCGGGCACTGGCCACACTCTGCCGTGGCATCCGCAGCGAGGTGCGCAGGGGAGTGTGTCTCTGCTCATCCAGGTAAGCCAGATCTTCCAGGTGGGCTGAGCTGGTGGCTGCCACGAGAAAGCAAAGAACTACATCGCACCCAGCTTTTGGATCTCATACTCTGGCTATTGTATTTTTAAGTTTTTAATGAAAATACAGAGTTGTAACTACCTTGAGGCAACAGAGCTGACAAGCTTTTAAATGCTCCAAACTTTCAAAGACAATTAAATCAACATATATGTATTTAAATTTATGGTGCCCAGCCTGCTCTGTTTGCTTTGGAAGGTGTTTACACAGTGGCATTTATAAGGAATTCATCTAAAGTAAGCAGGCTATGCAAGCAGAATTTTCCAGTTTTTTTGTATCCCCTCTTTCCAGTCTGAAATCCCAGGTTTTCAATCTGTGCTGTACCTCCGTGCTCTGGGCTTGTACTTCACCATCTATAAATCTCATTTCTACATCGCTTTTAGGTCTGTGACTGGCCAAAGTGGGATTAAAAAGGAAACCTAATTCAGTTATGCAATGCACCAAGGGATTCTGATTTAACAGACAATATCCCAGGCTCTTTGGGGTATCTCTCAGAATCATCTCTGCGTTTTTTGGAGCAGCATCCGCTGAACTCAGAATTCAAAGTGTGGATTTCTCCACATGTCTACACAGGCATACACACAGACAAACACACAGACAACACAGTGTTTTACCCCAGAGAAGATACCCATCAAGAAAAAAACATGGGGCAGTAAAGGAAACAGGAATAATTCCAGGCAAGCAGCTTTGCAGCAAAGCTTTAGTATTTTTAATCCCATCTCTTTTTTCTGCCCTGCTGTTACCAGCTACAGAGGGACACTCTAGGCAGGTAAAAGACAACAATAAGGTGCAGCACAGCATAATTTAAAAATGTTTCAAAGAGCAGACATGAATATAAATGAAAATAATGTTCATTTAATGCCAAGACAAAAAATATCAGTCATAAGCAAATGCCAGGTGCTGTGACATGAGATATTCTGGGCAGAGTCCACCACGAGAGATGGGACCCAGAGCAAATCTTCTGTACACAGAAAATACCACTATTCTCTTAACTCTAGAGCTCTTAAGATCTTCAGAGAACATTAGACAATTTTATTTGTAATGAATCCTTCGAAATAGTAAAAATGGCTGTGATGTCTTGGTACCTTAAACCCAAGACATTTGTGTTGTAATGACAGCAGAGAATCTGTTTTTTTCTTTTTAAACATATTCTCCAGTAATCTTGTTGTACAATTTTGCAAGAAAGGGACCATAAACTGTTGAAATAACCATTCAACACCATCAGAAACTGTTTTCCACCTAGGAATTTTCCATTTAGAACCAGTAAGTCATACAAAAAGACGATTTTTGTCATTCTTAAGAATGATGATGCCAGAAAGGAGATTTCTTCTTGTATAATGAAACAGAAGAAGGGCTGTGACACCCATGTACTGTGTCTGGCTCTGACCTAAAGGCACAAACATGAATTTCTTACCTGCTACTGAATTTGGCCGTGGCATAAGGTAAAGAGGAATTGACTGCACTGACTGGGACAGGACTGTCTCCAGGTTCCTCTCAGGGATTTTGTTGAGGCTGTAGGTGGAGGCCGTCATGTTCTCATCCACACGGTAGAGGCAGGAGTCCATGCTGGATTTCTGGGATTGCCAAGGTTTCAGGTTTCCTCCAGATCCAAGTTCCTTACTGCTTTCCCCTCCATATTTAGTACGTTCCACATTTTCAGAGTAACTTGTCAAAGTAGCTTGAAGGAAGAAATTATAAACAAAATGAGTAACCAAACAAGAATGGCCCGAACACACGCTGCTCAATGCCGAGCTGAGGCATGCAAGAGCCAAAAAATGATCGTCGTCATATTTTCCACATCCACATAAATCAGAGATTATGGATTTTAATGATACTGCTTCTGCTTATGACTTCTAAAAGAACATTTAAGCTCTAATGTTTTGGCTCATACTGTTAAAAGCCATTTGTAATTAAAAAGAGTATTAAAAATTCTGTGCTGCATTGTATTCAAATGCACCATTCCAGAGAATTTAGGAAGAAACATTATCATGGCTCCTCATGTTTTTTAATTGCATAGTAGTTTCTACCTTTCCATTTCCAGGAAATGTTTGCCGAAGTTTGCAAGGTCTTGCAAGGTCTGACACTGAGAAGCCTCCACTGACCTGCCTGAACAACCAGCTCCCATGGATTAGTTTGGTTCAGAAAGTGAGCCCCTTAGCTCATTTGATTGATGGTAAGTTTTTAAGAAGATTTAACTGTAATCCACTCCTTTTCCTTTATATTGTTTCATTTTACAGATGAGGATTGTTGCTATATTGACTTTCACACTGGGAAGCGACAACACTCAGTTGATCCAGAACATCCCCATCTTCCCCGCATTTGTATTTTCTCTTCTGGATTCCAATGCAATTGACCCTGGCTGTAAATCCCTTTGGCCTGTTGACTTTCCTCTCATCTTTAGTCCCCAGTATATTCATTTAAGGTCATAATCTTAGTCATTGAGACAAGGTCCTAGCACTCTCACCAGCTTATCTGAGTATGTCATAGAATCATAGAATGCTTTGGGTTGGAAGGGACCTTACAGGCCATCCAATTCCCCCCCACCCTGCCAGGGGCAGGGACACCTTCCACTGTCCCAGGCTGCTCCAAGCCCCATCCAGCCTGGCCTTGGACACTTTCAGGAACGGGGCAGCCACAGCTTCTCTGGGCCTGTTCTCTAGCCATCCTAACAGACTCCACAACAGCTTCAATCTTCACCCCTATTTCTATGGCTTTATTTGTCAGTATTAGGTTTCTTTCTAGACAGTGGGCTCAATATTTTTGCACCCCATCAAATGTTCCAAAATTTAGTTGTTTGCAACATATTTTGAAATTTAAAACCAACACATGCAACTGCTAAGAACTGGTATTTATTTGTTGGCATTTATACATAGGTTTGCTGTCAGATAAACATATTCATGATTTAGGATAAGAAAATTATATAAAAACAGAAAACAGCTATTCATTCACACACTTCTCTTGCTTCTTCAAATAATTTAAGAAATATGTTTGAAATTATTCTCTAGAAAAATCTCCATTTCAAACTCTGGGTTTGCAGGCCCAGGCATGCCATGTCGTCTATTCACAGAAAAAAAACAAACCCATTGATCCATTAAAATCCATTAATTTTAAAAGCCTGTCTCAGTATGTATCTAATGAAACTTTGTAGAAACAAATCAGCAGCGGACATCAGTCATCTTCCAATATATCAAACTGAGGAAAAACAAAATAACTATTTGTCAAAATAAGTTTTCTCTAAATGAAAAAACAAAAAAGAAAAAAGAGCTAATAAGTCCTGCTTCCCCTTTTTCTAATCAACAATTTATGTTCATTTTAAACATAATTTTCTCTGGTTTACACTAAATCTGTTTTATATGCAAACTCATCATTGAATGAGGTATTTAGGATTGTTCCCTGTGGATTAATTTACCTGCTGAACAGCCCTGGATGATCCAAGTGCTGCTACACTGGCTGAAGTGATGGCTCTATGGATTTAATCTCTTCTAGGAGCTATTTTAAACCAAAATAATTTTTACTTTAGTTAAAAAGCAAAAGTATCAGGTTAGCTGTCAGCAACATGAACCGACACACTGAGCACGTCTCCCATGGTGTGACTCCCAGAGCTGCTCAGACATTACACCTTCACCCTGACAACTGGTGAAAGCAACAGCTAATTTCAGAAAATTTGTTACCTGCAATTACTAAGGTTGATGCAGAGTGATATTCAGAGGAGAAAAGTTGAGAATGCCAAGTTGGTAGATAAATACAATGAAAGTGTAAAGATTTGGACAGCCCTGAAACAGTCAGGGAGTATGAACAAATGATCACTGTAGGTCCCTTCACACTGAAATATTCCATTCCATTCCATTCCATTCCATTCCATTCCATTCCATTCCATTCCGTTCCATTCCATTCCATTCCATTCCATTCTGACAGGATGAGAGTAAACAGCCTCAAGTTGCACCAGTGAATGTTAATGTTGGATATTAGGGAAAATGCCTTCATTGAAAGGATGGTCAAATCCTGGAATGGGCTGCCCAGGGCACCATCCCTGGAAATGTTCAAAAAACACATGGATGTGGTACCTGGGGACAGTGCAGGGTGATTGGAATTAGTTGGTCTTTAAAGGTCCCTTCCAACCCAAATAATTCTATAATTCTTAAACACAAGGACACCTCATCAAACAAAACCTAAAAAAGCAGCAACCTTTGATCAGACAGTGTGCTCTAAACTGGGAAGAGATAAACTGATGAACTCAAATCCGTAAGTGCAGGAATTTTTGCCTTAAGTCATCTGCAGAGAGGCAGATCTTTCAACCCCAGCCTCAAAGGGACCCAGTGTATCAGGGGACAAGTGATGTGACATACCGGGGTTGCCATAGCCTGAACCCACCAGCACACGAGAGGCTGTGGGAGAGCACTTGAGGCTCTTCAACTGCTAAATCCAGAGATAAAGCACAACCCTGGTGAACAAACATCAGAACCCTGCCATGCCTGGGCCCTGCTCTATTGGATCACACAGACCACGTGCACGCTGGTGGCTGCTGGGTGCAAATGAGACACTGCAGGGATGAAGAAAGATGGGACAGTGTGTGAGTCACAGACAGAACAGGAGAAACCTGACATGCACAAACAGCTGAGGTTCTCTATAGCACTGAAGTAATACCACAGGGATGTAAATATAGACATGTGTGTATTTATATCTACATATTTATAGATACATAGATGTATCTCCAGTCTCCACTGGCACAGTCTCACGCAGTTTAATGTGAGCACAGACAGAATTAGCGGCATCCAGATCATCTGAGTGCTGGAAAGCACATAAGGAATGATCCCATGGAAAGCCCCTCGGGTGAGTGCACAGGCAGTAATGGTGCCTGTCTACAATCCTGTCCAGAGCTTTTTCCTGCAATTTGCTGTATCTCTGTCCCTGTGGTCCCAACCCACCCACAGCACCAACACCACCTGCACCAGCTTCAAGCAGCTTTGCAGCCACATGGACTGTGATGCCAGGATGCCAGGAGAGAACACACTCCAGAGGTGCTGGAGTCACTTCACAATCCCACCTTGCTTTGAGCATTCAAGATTTACTCCTGTGTTTCCTCTGTCAAACTTTCCTTTTCAAACTTGGCTTGTTTCCCTTGGAAACAAAAGTTCCGATTAGAACTTTTTGCAAATAACATGGGTGCAATAATTTTATTTCATTGGGGAAATAACAGAGCTGTACTAAAGCAGCAGCAGCCCCCCAAGACAGCACCTCAGCACTGCAGACAGCATTACACTTCTCAGAGAGTTTTGTGTATTTACAGGCTAGAAATATTATTTCTCATTTAGTTGCAAGCTGGTTTATGCTCTAGGACAGGAGGCTTTCAACTGAATGTGTCTCCAGACAAACACAAGAGGGAATTTTTACCATCCCATCCAATTCTCCTCGAGGCAAAGACCGTGGCTGGAAAACATCAACCTTTACATTCACCTTCCAGCTGGAACTGTGGGAAAAGCAGTCTTTGTAGGTCCCATCTGACAATGACCAACAGCTGTAACATTAATTATATGTAAGGATTTATAGTGTCCCAAGTACAAAACAGGGATTTTGTCGATTTAAAGAAATAACTGCAGCAAAGCAATGAGCTTTCATATGCTGCACTGCAATAAGCTACAAACCCAGTCTGAATTAACCTTGTTTGACTTGTCTTCAGCACCACTTGCCTCATTCCATTAGAGATGTCCCAGCTAACATGTGCGAGTTGGCAAGGAGTGAAATAAATTTTTTACCCTAATCTACATAAGCCTCTATAAACTCAGCCACAGAAGGATATACCTAAATATAGCCACATCACCCCAGGCCACTCCAGCTGCCAAACACAAAAATTTGGCAGGCAGAAAGTGTAAATCCAAACCTTTCCTAAGGGAAGGCGGCAGCCTCAGGCAGCCATCGGCAGTCTGTGCCCCAACAACCCCGGTGCACCTTTAGAACAATATTGTCCGCTGGACACCACCAGGCACTGAGTTTAAGGCATCTCCATGCAAAGAAACCCAAACCCAAATTCCCCTAGGTCTGCCCTGCTCAAGGCTTGAGGTCAAAATCCATACTGCTCACTGGATGTTTAACTTCTCTTTCAACAGTGGTCTCAAATAGGAGAAAAAAATAAATTAAAATCACTGGCTTAATTAATATAAACAATCCTGCAAATAGACAGAGATTAAACAGGTAAAGCCATTTCTGTGTCAAGCCTGAGGGTGTTATAAATCATGGTGAGCATGCAAAAGATCTTAAAACGCAATGAAAAATATCTTGACAGTAGCATCACCCGACCCTAAATCAGTTCTGTGCTAGACCTGAAATCCCTGCTGCACCAGTTGACAAGCAGGATGAGGAATGGGATAAAGAATGGGATGAATGCCTCGCAGGGCTCGATCCTGGCTGCTACTTAGGCTAGAAATGCAAGGTCTGAGTAAAACAGTGGTGCAACAGAGTGAGACCCTCCCATCTCCTGAGCCCAACTCCCTGCAAACACTGTGAGACAGAACAGCTCAGCAAAGCTACAGTTTAGAAACTGCAGTTTATTACTTGCAGAAACAGGGCAATTAATGTTGTAAAGCACAGTCCACTACTGTAAACATGAAAGAAATCTGTTAAAAAGGTCCCAGCTCTAATACAGAGGTAGCAATCTTAATGATGTTTACCAAAACATCAGCCCCTCCGCCACACAGTATTTAAACATACCCCTTTTACATAGCACACATGCACATCTGGAGTGACATCTCTGCAACAGAGATGCACAAAAATTACATACAATGGTTTATGGAACTGCAGGAGCGGCCATAAGCCACTGGCTCTTAACTTTGCCCAGCCTGACTTGTTATGCTGAGCTTTCTCTCTACAAAGCTGTTCCTACAGAAAAGACATCAAGGGGCTGGAGCATGTCCAGAGAAGGCAACAGAGCTGGGGAAGGGTCTGGAGCACAAGTCTGATGAGGAAGAGATGAGGGAGCTGGGGGAACTCAGCCTGGACAAAAAGAGGGTCAGAGANTCCCATCTCCTGAGCCCAACTCCCTGCAAACACTGTGAGACAGAACAGCTCAGCAAAGCTACAGTTTAGAAACTGCAGTTTATTACTTGCAGAAACAGGGCAATTAATGTTGTAAAGCACAGTCCACTACTGTAAACATGAAAGAAATCTGTTAAAAAGGTCCCAGCTCTAATACAGAGGTAGCAATCTTAATGATGTTTACCAAAACATCAGCCCCTCCGCCACACAGTATTTAAACATACCCCTTTTACATAGCACACATGCACATCTGGAGTGACATCTCTGCAACAGAGATGCACAAAAATTACATACAATGGTTTATGGAACTGCAGGAGCGGCCATAAGCCACTGGCTCTTAACTTTGCCCAGCCTGACTTGTTATGCTGAGCTTTCTCTCTACAAAGCTGTTCCTACAGAAAAGACATCAAGGGGCTGGAGCATGTCCAGAGAAGGCAACAGAGCTGGGGAAGGGTCTGGAGCACAAGTCTGATGAGGAAGAGATGAGGGAGCTGGGGGAACTCAGCCTGGACAAAAAGAGGGTCAGAGAGACCTTATTGCTCTCTACAACTAGCTGAAAGGGGTAGTTGGTACCTGAAAGGTGGGAAACTGGCTGGGCATTGGTCGGGTGGTGGTGAGCAACTGTTCACCCTTTGCATCATTTGTTTATCTAGGTTTTTTTTTCTTTTTCTTTTTGATATTTTCCTTTTAATGTCATCATTACTATTAAGAATATTTTATTTCAATTATTAAGCTGTTCTTACCTTACTTTTATCTTATCTCACTTATCTCCCACTTTTACCCTTTGGATTCTCTCCCAGTGCTCAGTTGCTGGCTGGGACTAAACCACAACAGCCAGCTCCAAGCAACCTCTGGATTTTAGAAGTTAAAATTTCACAAGAAGAAATGCACACACACATCCCTCTAACCCCACATCAGTCCCCAACACCTTCTTGATTCAATGTCCTCTCTGTACTGTCTACCTTTCACATTTTTGATCTTTATTTTTGCCTGTTTCATCAACAGCAGTTTCCCAATTCCCCTTTTTTCCTTCTTTAGCATCAACAATGACAAATTTGTTCCTTTGTTTGAGCCCACCATGTCTTGAAACGGGTTTTAAAATGATGAGATTTGAACAAGAAAGCAGGAAAGAGGCACGTGTGGAGTATGTGCACATGAAGAGGGAGGTTATTTAAGACTCAGCACTAACTTTTAGGGCAAGCTTGGGTCATTGTGAAGCTTTCCACAACCATGAAGGTTAAAATCTTGCTGCTCTTTAAACAAAAACTGAGTCCCATCTAATCTCACACCATCACCATCTAAAATATTAAAGAGAAGCCACTTTTTACAGTATCCAAAATAACACCATGGGAGCTGACAACTCTCAACTCTCCTCTAGCTGTCTTCTGAGCTGCCTTTTCACTTTATTCTTTCTTGTAATTTTTCATTCTATTTGTTTTCCAACTACTGGGCTAGACCATAAACCAAACTCAATCTCAGAGTTAACCATCTGTTCTGCGCCACTTCCTTCAGCTTTAAACTCTTTCTTCCCCTTTTTTTCCCCAGTAATGTAACCAGCACCTGTAGCTAACCTGTTACCTCTCCAGTATTATAAGACAGAGTTTGGGGTCAAACCCAAATCTTGATGCCTCAGTGGTTTAACAGGGAAAAGGAAGAAGTGTTGCATGACTTCATGGGTTCTCACCCCCACATCAACCATGAACTATGTCATGTGTGCAATTTTGCTTTCTGCATTATCTCTCCTTTTAATGAAATGGAGAAAGAACTGAATTGGGATTCAGGGACGGTGCCCTTCTGTACTTCACGTGGTTGGGATTCTGTGACCCCAGTGATTTTGCTCAAGAGCTGATGAGAAACATGAAAAACTCTGGTTTTCCTTTTCACTTTCTGAACCATCATCCCCATCACCTATAATACGAGGGTGTACTAGTGAACAAAAGCTCACTAGTCACTGAGATGAGACATTTTTCAGGAAGCTCCTCTTTGGGGAATGAGGCCAAATAGAAGCCATTGAGATTGAAGAAAAAATTTGTACTTCTCAGGAATCTTATTCAATATTAACAGAGCATTTCATAACACTGATGAGAATGTCAGAATTCAGATGCTTTAACAGTAAAATCACAAAAATATTTAACCTGAGTTAAATTTATCTTGGTGTGCCTTTTGAGCTGTTCTTTGTCCCCTTCTCAAAGAGTTAAAGTTGGAATCAAATCCATCTTGTTTTACTGTCAGCAGCATCTATTTTGCTTAGCAGGCACTAAGGCAAATTTATTTACAAACCTATTTTTAACCCACAAACACATAAATCTGTAGAAGGCAGCATCTTGATAAAAGATCTGGAATCAGAGGAAAAAAACAGCAAAAAAAGAGTAGGAAAAGCTACAGGCCAGGGACTCCCAAAATGGGATAGGGCTTCTTTGTATGCCATTTTCCACCAAGTAAATAATCCACAAAATCTAAGTGAAGACATCTGGTCCATACGGTGTCAGACCCGGGCATTTCACCATAGCAGCAGGGCCGGAGGATTACCACTGCTCACTGCTTTCCCTTTTAGGCTGCTTTTCCCTCATACCTGTGCCCTACTCAGGATGATCCCCTGACAATTCAGCAGGGCACAGAGTGTAGATCATCACAGGAAAAAAATGTGGCCCCATTTCAGCTTGGGGTGTATGAACACACTTCTACAGGAAGATGCCACATGGAAAACAGTCATTCCTTGGGAGATTGCTGCTAATGACATAAAATGCTGCTTGAACATCACTTCGACAAGCTTTGCATACTGGCAAGAAAAGTTCTGCTGGTTATTTTGCAGGATTGCTAAGACTGGTGGAGGTTTTCCTGTATTCCACTGCATTCCAGTAGCAAAGCTTCCTAGCTTACATTGGAGGGGTGTGAGGTGCAAAGTTCCCCCACAGCAGCACACGATTCTTTCACCAGTTTTCTTTTCAGTAGCAGATTTTTGAACATTAACAGTTGGCTGCTTTTACATAGTGAGAGCCAAAAAATCCTGGAAGCTATCCAGAGGTTACAGTCAGGTCAGGATGTTCACCAGCCATTCTGTTTTACACAGAAAGGATTCCACGGCACCCAGGAGAAAGGGCTGACTTGCTCCTACCTCTCCTCTTGGCTCACCTTCTCCCCCATTCCCCATTGCTTTTCTTTTACAAATAAAGAATATCTGAATTTGATGATCTGGACATTTTAACTTTTTTTTTTTATCCTTTCAACATAGGCAGATTGAGCTTCCCTTTACTGAAGAGGATCAAAAATTTCAAAGTCTGTTCTAACCCAAGGATGCATTTATTAAAGCCATCACTAAGCATGAAATAGTCCCCATGCTTTGCAGATCAGAGACAGGACACTTGTTCTTTAATAATTGAAATTATATAAGAGGTCCATATACAAATGGACAGGAATAACTCCAAGAGGACAAGTCACCAGAGAAAACCAGAATGGTAAAAATTTGGTCTTTACCTCCAGATTATAACACCACAGCATCCACTCACGTGGATAGTTACGCTCTTAATGCAGTTAATTTGGTGTTGCACTTTGATTTAACGTTGACAAATGAATGTTGTGTCTAGTAACAGAGACATGTAGAATGAGCTTGACATGTACAAAATTTCCTGGGGTGTCCCCCAGAGTGACTCTTGGGGTTAGTACTGTGCAGGGCCAGGAGCTGGACTTGATGATCCTTGTGGTCTCCTCCAACTCAGGATGTTCTGTGATTCTGTGACTTTAAAAACCTTTTACACCAAGCAAAATCACACAGAGAGAAGCAATTATGCTTAAGGGTGTAAGGATGGACTTCCCGCCTTGATTAACTGCTTTCTGTCCTTTGATAATTCTCAAATATTTTGCAAATAGCACATTTACCTTCTGGGACTCACATTACAGCCTCAGTGGTTTTAAAATACGAAATTTGGTGGTGATTCAGCATTGCAAGATTTGGAGGTGATGCTCGTGGCAGCTCAGGACTCTCAGGTGACAAACATGGAAAGATCATACCAAAACCATAACTTTCATCAAGATGAATAAGAAATACATTGGAGCTGCCTCTTAAAAATACACCTACTTGGAGATAACGGCTAATAGTTTAAATCAATTATTTTGGAGAAACAGAAGGGACCATGACTCAGGAAACACAAAATACTCAGGGAAACGAGTATTACTCTTTTTCTATATAGAAAATCCGCACAGAGCCACCAGTACTTCTGACAAGGAAATCTCCAAGAGATTCACACCTTGGAGGTACCATGTGAAGCTGCTCCAGCTGAAGCCCCATGATCACAGTTCTCCTTCCAGAAAACATGAGAAAGGGAGAGACATAGAAGATCCGTACCCAAAACCAAGGAATGAACCTGAAAGGGCAACCTGACCCCAGACCCTCCAGAACCCATGGAGCTGATGTGCCCCCAAAGGGGAGAGCAGAGCACAAGGTGGCCTTTGCTTCCTACGGGAGAACGATTTGTCTCTTCTGCAGTGAGAACAATTCCAGGGAATTGCTGCCATGCAGACAGCGCCTTTCAAACCTGTGCACACCCAATTCCCATCCCAGTGGGAGGGTAATGGCCAAACTGCACCCAAATCCTGCAGGGAATAGCCTCCCCTTGCTCCCACTGACCTTACACCTGCAGGACAGAGTGGAGGTGTAGAAAATCAAGCTTTGTGGAAAACCTCCCTATTTTTTCACTGCTGGAAAGCCTGGCTGGAGAAAACCATTTTCCCCACAGTTTTTTACAGCTGTTCAGCTTCAATCAAATGCCAGAATAAGGCGCTGAAAATTTTATTGTCAAAATGAAGCAGGAGAGAAAACAAGAGGGGAAAGAAACTCTTGTCTTCCTTTTAATGAAAACACTGGCAGGGGAAAGCTTTGTTTGGTGAAAGCTTTGAAAAGTGCTTCCCTTACTCCACATGAGTGCATTTTTACACGACTTTTCTATCTGGGATACATTAACACAGCCTTGGGATAAGCCACCTTCTATTATTTCCAAAGTTTCCACGGGAAAATCTAAGGTCCTGATAGAAGAAGCTCTAAGAGACAACCTTCCTTATGAGAGGTGAAAAAAAATGTATCAGATTTAAAAATTAATTTCTATAGATGTACTAAACAGAGGGAAGGGTAGAGAATGAGAGCAAAAAGATTCAACATCTCATTGTGTCAGGAACTGGGATGCTGATGATACTTCTCTGACACCCAGGCAAAGCACAAAGGCCACCCAGAACACCTCTGGATTTCACACAGAGAAGAAAAAACCAAACCGCAGTGACCTATGATTTCATTGCCTTCAGGTTGCCAACACAGCCTGACCTCAAGCACAGCACGCACAGATCTGGTCAGGAAAAGCAGCTGGAAAAGGAAAGCACAGGCTTTTTTGCCAACTCTGCTGCTCCACTTCAGGTCTTAGACCTGACTGACAGCTTGGGCAAAGGCTGGACCCAGCTGGGATCTGGATCAAACATCCACTTGTACTCACTGTGAGCCTCCAGCCCAGCCCAGCTTTGGGGGTGGATGTGGGAGAAGGAGCAGCTCTGATGGCGGGACAGGGTGAGCAGAAAAGCGAGGGGGTGGGATCCTGCAGTGACTTTTCCCAGGAATCATTAACCTACTTCAGCACACAAAGAATAGCTCACCCATCTGCATTCTAAGATCACACACGCAGAGGTGCTGCATGGGTTGCTGTGGCATCCAGGAGCTAAACTAAGCCCAGATTCCCTGATCAGCCAAGTAATATCTTAATCACTAGTGCAACTAACCTCCCTAAATTATCAACCTTCCTTTTTTTTTCTTTTTTTAAACACTACATAAACTGTTGGCAAAATAAAATCTTAAGTTGGGGAAATACTCAACCTAGAATATGTGGCAAGGACATTCAAGTGACGACCATCCGGTTTGATGTCATACAAACATTAATGTTTTCCCATTGTGCCTGTACAGCTACTGAATAGAATTAATCTGTGTATGTTATTTTCTCCAGATTCTTTACACTTGCAACCCACAGATCACTCAACTGAAAAAGCTGCTACAGCACCTACAGAAATTCACTGAAATTTGTGATAATTTAGTTCAGCCCCTGCCCAAGGCTTCCTCTTGCACCACTTAAGTAAGTTCCAGAAGTAAATTAATTAATGCAAAGTTATCAACCTCATACATCCCAATTTTCACTAACTACTATGTAGTTTTACCTAAGAGGAATGGAAGATGGAGGGGTACAGATCACCTTGGCCACTGCAGTATTAACCTGAATAATGCAAAACCATTCCCTTAATTAGCAAATCCTGGTGTGTGACATAAATAATATTATCTAAATAGAGCACTGCATCCAGCTCTGGGGTCCCCAAGGGATGCAAAACTGCTGGGGTGAGTCCAGAGGAGATCACCGAATTGATGACATGCCTGGAGGCCCACTGCTCTGGAGCAAGGCTGGGAGAGCAGGGGTTGCTCAGCCTGGAGAAGAGAAGGATCCAAGGAGATCTTAGAGCACCTTCCAGAGCCTAAAGGGGCTCCAGGAGAGCTGAGAGGGACTTTGGACAAGGGCCTGGAATAACAAGACAAGGGGGAATGGCTTCCCACTGCCAGAGGGCATGGTTAGATGGGATTTTGGGAAGGAATTCCTGGCTGTAAGGGTGGAGAGACCCTGGCACAGGTTGCCCAGAGCAGCTGTGGCTGCCCCATCCCTGGAAGTGTCCAAGGCCAGGTTGGATGGGGCTCGGAGCAACCTGGTCCAGTGGAAGGCGTCCCTGCCCATGGCAGGGGTGGAAGTGGATGATCTTTAAAATCCCTTCCAACTCAAACCATCCTGGGATTCTATGACTATAAACCAACCCTTCTTAGACCAGCCCAGCACATCACAGGGGGCTCAGCAGCAGTGAGGAGGAGGATGATGATGGCCCAGCACTCACCAATGATGCCACTGTCTCTGCTCTCCAGTGTGGATGTGGGGCTGGTGACAGCTCCGTAGGTGCAGTCCTTGGCCGTGACGCTGGTGCTGACAGGCGGCAGGGTGGAGCAGGGGCTGCTGGCCGGCGGTGAGGCTGTGCTGCTGGTCAGTGTGGAGCAGGGGCTGATGCGCTGCGTTACCGCCGAGCTCTGGAAAACGGGAAGTGGGAACACATCACTCACTACAGGCACTGCAAGGGGGAATGTCTCTCTATAGCTCACACTTGAGGATTTGCATTGTCTGGTGAGGTTGAAAAGCTCGTTTTCTCCTTCATGCCTCAGAGATCCCAGCTTCCATGATCAACAGGAGCCACAGGAAACACAAACAGTGGTATTCATCAAAAGCCTGATTCCATACTTGATCGGGAGTTTTGATTGTTTTGTTAGCATTGAACTGAAAGCTTTAAAGAAAAAAGCATAAATAACCAAAAATTGTGTCAGAAAGGTAAATTCTGTGCCTCTGTTGAAGTGGAGATCTCTGGGGTGGGAAGCACACAGTGTGATCTCACCTTTACTTACAGCTACAATCATCATATCCAGGAAATCCTACAAAGACCTCTGGGCTGTTTCCATCTGGTCAGAGTCCTTGTGGGGCTGCAGTTTTTATTTTTCTCTATAAATGTTTCCTCCATTACAGGAAAACAACAGAGATCCCTTATCCAGATACCAGATGACCCTTCCCTGCCCAGGCATGCTTTCCCCACCGGATAAAGTTTAAAAAAACCCCTGTAATATGGAAGATAGAGCAGCACAAAGATGCTGTTTTAAAAGTGATTTTGGTAAGACCCTATAGGATACTGTGTGCAAGGAATCTGGAGGAGTTTATCCATCTGATATGTGCAGGGAGATGGATTTATTAAAAAATCAATATCATTACTGAATTAAATTTGATATATGACAGAGGCCTTGTTTTAACCGCAGGCTACTGGATACAGAAGCTCCCCTGGAAAAAGTTTCTCCGTGCTGAAGACACATCTTGGAGAACCTGCAGGGGACAAAACTGCTGCGCAGGGTAAAGAGGGTTGGCAGGTGCAGGTGGCTTCTTGTGTACCCAATGCAGCAGCTTCATCACCCTTACACTGGACATCAGAGCATTTTTTGGGAAATAAACGGGCAATTTCAACATTTCCCTTGAACAGGACTGATTGACAGAATAGGCACCCATTCACAGGGTGGGTGCTGGAGGAGCTGCACCCTCAGGAGGGTCAGTCCATCGCCCCTTGAGGATGGGAAAAAAGAAAGCATTAAAAAATGGGAGCTTGAGCATGTGATCCTCCCCTGAGCTCATCTTTAGGGTTCTGCAGAGGGACATGACCCCATGTCTCCCTGGCTCAAGGGACAGTGCAAAGCACAGCCAGTTCTCCTGCACTGCTGCTGTTGGCTGGAGCTGGGCTTGGCAGGCAGCACTTCACTCACCATACAACAATCCTGGTCCCAAGGAAGGAACAGCAGTTTCATTCCCGATCTGGAATTTGCTTAAACGAGATTTCTTTTATTCTGTGTGAACATCCCCTAATAACTGTGTGGCTTTGTATCCCCTTCTCTGTGGCATCTGAAGACCATAGAGAGCATACCTGCAAACTGCAGAACAGGCTTGACACGTAATTTTTTTCCCTCCTCCTGATTCCATATTTGAAACTTAAAAAACGTCTGGGATAGACCTTTTAAACTAGAACGTGTAAAGGATTTACCGATGTTTTACATTAGGAGGCGGCTACCATGTGTAGCTACCAGGAAAAAAACCTACTTTGTCCAAGCACCCTCACGGGTTTTGTAAAAATCCTTACTCGGAGTGTAACTGCCCTGGTGCTGGAGGCAACACAGAGTGTCCCTGGCAGGGGGGCCAAGGGCTGCCCCACAGCTCTGCTCTCACACCAGAGAGAACTGAATCAATCTGAACTTAATTACGGAACATCCCCAACACAGATCAACGCATCAGCAAACCAGGGACACAGTGCCAATGTCACAGCTCCGCCGGCGGGTTGGTGTATTAACACAGACATCCCAACACAGCAGAAAATGAACCGTAGGAGTACTTCCATGATAATTTACAATCTCCCTCTGGTGGTATCCATAGGGGTCAGTCTCTTCTCCCAGGCAACACACAATAGGATAAGGGGAAACGGCCTCAAGTTGAGCCAGGGGAGGTTCAGGTTGCATATTAGGGAAAATTTCTTCACTGACAGTGGTCAGGCATTGGAATGGGCTGCTCAAGGCAGCAGTGGAGTCACCATCCCTGGAAGTGTTCAAACAATAAGTAGATGTGGCACTTCATGATATGGTTTAGTGACATGGTGGGATTCAGCCAAGGGTTGGACTTGATGATCTTGGAGGTCTTTTCCAAACTTAATGATCCTGTGATTCTAAGACAGCCACAGTGTACGTGGTGGCCGCCAACACATGGTCATCTCTTGAAGTACCCAGGACAAGCAAACCAATGGTCTCCCCTCTCCATCCAATTTACAGTGCCATTGGCAAATCTCAGTTATTACTATTTTCCATTCTTTCACATTCTAGGCACTTATCAGTACCTCTCCTTTTTCCTCAGTGCCTTCTAGGAACTGCAGGCAAGCTGACTGCTCTGGGAATTTTGGCTCCCTGAATATTCTGGTTTCACACATTCATTACATCATCCATCATATGCCTTCTCTCCCCATGACCTTTTTCCATCTCCTCATACTGCAAATTTTTCAGATGTCTAAATACACTACTGATTTTTCTAAATCTGCATTAAATTTTGCAATTATTTCTAGCTCATTCATTGTAGTGGCCAATTAAAAACTACTTCTGTGTCATATTCAATGAAAATATTCCAATTTTTTTCCCTTTAAAATTGCTGGGGTTTATTATTATTCTTAATATAACCTAATATAGGGCTCTTTTTGGCTTGCTGTTCTGTGCCATACAGGTGTTTTCACTGAGCTACACACCACAGTGGGACCATCTTCTGATTTATCACAGCTGATGCGACTTCATCAGCACACCTGAGCCATTAAATCAGCTTTTCCCAATATTTTCTTTAACTTGCTGACAGTCCAATGAATGGCATGAAGTTTAATGTAATACAGTTGGGGAGGTTGGACAAGGAAGGCCAAGAGTATCCTGGCCTGCATGTGGAAGAGTGATGCTAGCAGGGGAAGGGGGTGATGCCTCTCCTCTGCCCAGCTCTGCTCAGTTCCTTATCTTTTTTATGTTGAGGGCACCAGAACTGTACAGAGAATTTCAGGTGGGGAATAACCTAAGCCAACCTCAGCTGGCCCTGCTTGAAGCAGAAGGTTGGTTTAGACGATCTCCAGAAGTGCCTGCCAATCTCAGACTACAGCATCTAAAAATTCCGTCAGCTCACATGTGGGATCTTTCAGAATGTAAAGCTTTACCACTATTATAAACTCTTAATGGTGAAGTTTTTCTATGTCCTTGTTTTAACTGTCATTTTAAACAAATACCCACAGAAACGTATCTCAGTGCAAAATAACATCCACTAACTTTAAAACACACAAGTCATTGCACTTTAAAGCAAATTAAAATTCAGAGCAAGGATGCTACACTCATCTTCCCTCCAGCTGATAAAACCATTGTTTCATGAAATGCTAGAAGTGACAGAAGTTCCTTTATTTGTTATGTTATCAATGCAGCTCCTGAAGAACAAGCTTCTTGCAAGTGGAAACTATGAAATAATACAGTATATCACTCAGCATTGATTGACGTTTTATTTTTGTATTGATATAGAAAAATGTTCCTCTGTGTGAGTTTTAAATACAAATTTCCGTTGACAGAACATTCTGTATTATTACTGCCACTGTTTCATCTGTCACATTTTAACCGAGTTTTGAAAAATTACTCTATTCTGCCAGAGCCTCAATGTCCTTTGTGCTGCTCTGGTAGACAGTGCAGTTAGAAAGAGTTTCCCAAAAAGTAGAAGAAAAAGGATTTAATCCTCAGCATTTGCGATCTCTCATTAAAGAAATCATGATTAAAAGACAGCACAGAAAACATACTATTTCATTACAATCTGGATTAGAGAATATCCTTGCATATATTCAAAATAAGGCAACTGGGGGAAAAGGCAATGTAGAGAGGTACAGACTGGGAAGTTTCAGTGCAAATATTCCCTTGCCTTATCTTCCTTTCAGCTCAAATACTGATGAGATGGCAAGTAATTATTATCTCGCTTGAGAAGGCAAAACATGGCTGGAATAACAACTATCAGCTTTTGATACAAAGAACATTTTCTTTGCCCAGCTCATGTTAATTAACACATTAAAACTCAAAAAATTGCTCCGATTTTTAAATTCAAATGCAAACTACCTGTTGAAGTCTCAAATAGATTTTAATTTGTCAATGATTAATAGAAGAATTAATCTTTGCAAATCCCATAAATGTCTCATTGCACGATTTTCAACATGACTGGAAGTCCAAGGGTAGTGGAAGAAATTCAGTTTGTGGTAGAGATGTAGAGAGGTTTTCCCAAAATTTCCTGCAATTTAGAAGTGGCTTTAGCTTCGACAGGATTTGTTTCTTGGGACACCCAGTGGGAGATGGCAGAGTCAGAGGAGGGCCCTAAAAATGTGAGATGGCTGGGGCTGAGGTGGAGAGGCTGATGAAGAAAAGGAGAGGCTGATGGAGGGAAGGATGAGGCAACGCTGACAGAGAAGAGGAGGATGAGATGCTGATGGAGAGGAGGAGGAAGAGAGGCTGATGAAGAAGGTTCATTCAGCCTAGAGAAAGGACAGCTACGCTGGATCCAAGGATAGCTGCAACCTTTTACTCTCTGCAGGGGCTGGAGAGAAGACACAATGCTCCTCTCAGAAGTGGCAAGGGCAAGGAGCTACAGTCACAAGTTCTATTGAGGAGATTTTCTACTAAGTAGAAGAAAAAAAGGTCTTCACAACTAAAGTGGCAAGCCCGAAGACAGGCTGTCAGGACAGCGCACTGTGTCTTCATCAGTGCAGATCTTCAAACCCTGCCTGGATGAGCCGTGAGAACCACGGTCCCTCCCTGAAGCCTCCCAAGGCTGACCTTCCACTTTCAACCTTGAGTATTCCAGGGTTATAGCAAAGTGCTGACAGCAGGAGATGCTCACAAAGAAAGGAAAAAATTAACTTGGTGATTGAGGAACCAGCCTCTCTTTATCTTCCTCCAGAACATGTATAGCATTCAAAGGCCCTGGAAAACTTTTTCATGCAAAAATTAGCACACAGCCCAAGATACCAATCTATTTCAGAAGACAAGTCTCTGCTGTTTCTTTCTATACTTTTTTCTTTTATTTATTCTCCAAAGACAAATTCTTTGGCTTTAGAGAAAAGATGGGATTTTAATTTTTGTCAAAAGGCAACAAAAAAGGGAACCATTTATAGTAGAAAGCTCTGCTTGGCTTTAAAGTACTCAGTTCAAATAGGTGCCTGTTAAAAGGACCTTTTCTAGCCCAATGTATAGTAAAATCCATTTTAAATCCACAACTTGCTTAAAAAAATTGAACAGAAAGTGAAAAAAGTGTAACATGTGTTAAAGGCAAAAACTTTACAAAATTACATTTCTTGACTCTCAAGCAAACTAGCTCATGCAGGAGATCAAAAACCTTTTGTGTCAGTCAGCCAACCCAGCACGGACTTGGACACTTCCAGGGATGGGGCAGCTACAGTTTCTCCGGGCAACCTGTGCCAGGGCTTCGCCCCCCTCACAGGGAGGAATTTCTTCCCAATATCCCATCTAACCCTGCCCTCTGGCAGAGGGAGGCCATTCCTGTCACTCCAGGCCCTTGTCCCAAGTCCAGCTCTCCTGGAGCCCGTTTAGGCACTGGAAGAGGCTCTAAGGTCTCCATGGAGCGTCTCTTCTCTAGTCTGAACATTCCCAGCTCTCTCAGCCTGGCTCCAGAGCAGAGGGGCTCCAACTCCATGGCCTCCTCTGGACTTGCTGTAACAGGTACACATCGGTTCTGTGCTGAAGATAGGCCACTTTTCACTGACTCTCTTTTTAAGGAATTCAGGTTCTCTGAATTATATCTGTGTTAAATACCTGAGTAACTTGTGCAGAGTGGCCCAATGACTCTGTTAAAAGAACAGAGAACTAGAAGTGGCTGCTGAGTTTTGTGCTCTTCTGCTACATACTGGGCTATCCATCTGTCAATTTAAAACCAGAAAGGAGCGGGGGGGAAATGTCTCCTATTTTCATTCTCAGCAAAACTGCAAATTGTCCACACTTGCGGAAAAGGAGGGAGAAGCTCAGGCTCAGGCAGTTTCTACAAAATCTGTATCATAGCCCAGAGCTTTTTTGCTTTCCAGACAGCCAGGGGGTGTAACAAGGTCTATCACAATGAAGATTTTATGATTTGCTTTCTCTATCTGTTTCCAAACATGAAATCACCTTGTTGGGCATATATGAGCAAGAACTGTGGCTATCTGCTAAATCAGGCTACTACTATTTCCCTGTCCCTTCTGCAGAGACTGTGAGTCTTTATGTAATACTACTAAAATACTTCTGAAATATCACAGAGAAGATGCCAGGCAAGTACAGATTATTTTGGTCACTATAATCTGATTAGAAACACTGCCCACTCCTACATTTGCAGAAACAGAAAAACAACAGAAGCTGTCTCACATGGCTGATACTTGAACCATGGCCTGCTGCTCTGTAAGGATGAGTCACCACACGATGCGGAAATACAACCTTTACATCGCACCATTATTTCACCGTTAGGAGACACCTGGTTGCCACGGAATTAGACAATAACCACCCTCTTCCAAGCTCCACAGTGATTTCAACCCATGCCATTAGGGATCGTGGGGAGGGCATACCTGGTTCTCGTCCTGCACCTCCATGCTGTACTGGGGCCCTGGCTGAGTCTCCGTGACTTTCTCTCCGAGGAGGAAGCCCAGGCGAGTCATGAGTGTGTTTGCTGCCTCATCTACGGATGGAGGGGGTCCCAGCTCCTGCTCAGTATCACCTAAACAGAAGAAAACCAGATTCAGACAGGAATTGTTTACCTTAGCTGCTGCTCAGTGGTTTTACCAACACAACACTGCTACCTGTTCATGCTGTACCCTCAGTATCTGGGTTTTCAGGTTATTCACATTATTCAAGTCTGTTTTACCATTCTATGCTGGTCATTAATTTTAGGTCATGCACCATAGATACATGTCTTCTCCAATGTTAACTGCTGCTTCTCCTCTCACTGCTCCTTATTTTCTCAGCACCTCCCATGGAAGCAACACCCAGGCATCCTGTCCCTGTAGCAGAAGCACCAGAGCCACCAGGGAACAAGATTTTCTGGACCAGCATTGGAGAAGAGAGAGTGTTTGCTCTCCTCCACACACAAACTGCCTCCAAGTTACTCACAGAAGACAAGGCTACGAGGGCCATTTGGAAAGCACTCCACGAGCTGCAAAGCAACCAACTTGTGCTACTGACCAGTTAACAGGAAAGACCAGGACAGAAGATACACGTGCAACTTCCACTGCCACTTACTGTCCCCAACATGCTCATGGTCACATTGAAATCAAGTCTCCCCAGATACAACCCACCTTCTGCACACACCCCATGGGCCTTGCCACAAAGCAAAGTCCACCTGCCAATTTCTCATCAAGTCTACAAAATAGGCCAAACCCAACATTCCTAATAATTTTTCCGAGTTTTTTTTTTCCCACCACCAATAGGAAAAGCAGCACAGACAAGCTTCCAGCTACCAATGCACGCTGGGAAAAGGCCAGGCATGTATACCGGCATTTCTGTATCCTTTTAATTTTATAACAAAAATATGTGGAGGTTTTTGACTTGTAGTATCACGCACATAATTTGGTTTCTGAAAGTCAAGTTCTACCCTGCTCACACCAGCAGCACGGTTAAAGCCTGAAGGTCAAGTTCTTACCACATTACACTGAAGTAATACTGTGCTTAGTGCAGTTATAGGAGACTAATTAGGATTTGCAATTAGTCTACAGTTAATTATTCATCTGATAATGTACAATCTGGAAAAGAGCCCATCTCCATTTCCCAGCTCTGTCCTGGTTTGGGCTGCTCCAGCACTCAGCCTGCAGCTACAGTAAAAGGATGCCACCCTAAATATACTGCTTTTTGATAACTAACCAAAGCCCCAAAATCACGGAATCCGAGATATGTACAAAACCTCAGGAAATTTAAGCCAGTTGCTTCCAGAAATTCCCATTTAACTTCATAGGGTACAGCTCACAGAAGTTTACAGCAATTCTTGGGTGTCTCATCTGCATTACTGCAAATTAAAAACCCAGGAGCATCTCCCATGCAACCATGACTGCGTCCCTAAGCACCACCAGCTCTGGGAGTTGAGCATCTGGAGCTGTCCTTCCACAGTGGCTTCACTATTATGAAAATGAATGATATAGTAGGTCCACATAAGCTGTCTTTAAGTTACTGAATCCCCATGGTATTGCTTGAATCAACGCTGACGTGAATCTGATAGATTTAAGAGAGACAAATTTAGATGGATGGCCCAATTTGCCGAGCTGCTGACCACCCACAGTCAATCTGTGGGCATCTACTGGCTCTAGGAGCCCAAGCCAGAACAGAGACATTTACGTAAAATGAAAACTAGAGAGACTTTTATTTCCAAGGTTATTTCCTTATTTAAAAATGTAGACTACCTTTTACCAAAAAAGCCATTCCCAGGATATGGTTCCACAGTTTATTGTGCATTCTGCATTCTGTCTTCACAACCATGATATTAATAATATTCAAATGATGCTGACTTATACATCCGGGCAGAAAGGAACAGCTGGATCTGCACTGCCCCCCTGGGAGGATTTAGGAGTGCCCAGGTGATGCAGCTGCAGGGCACTGGGCACAGCCAGGCTCCTTCGGCTTAGTGGTGGGAGCATCCCCCAAACAAAATTCACTCCTTGGAGGCTGAGTTTAACCTTGTCCTTAACCACGCCCCCCTTCTTTAAAACTGCCCCTAAAACATCTCCAAGGGGCACAAAGCTGGCTTTCACCTGTAAAATACAGAAAATTACAAGCTTATCCCGGGTCACTGTGTAGGTACACTGAAGATATAGAGGATAATAATGATGTGCTTTGATAACAGTTCCAATAGCAGGGGGTTTGGAGCCACAACATCTTCAAGGTCCCTTCAACCCAAACCAGTCTGTGATTGTAATTCACGGAATCATGGAAAGATTTGGAATGGCAGGGACCTTAAAGCCCATCCAGTTCCACCACCTGCTGTGGGCAGGGACACCTTCCACTATCCCAGGTTGCTCCAAGTCCCATCCAACCTCCTGGCCTTGGACATTTCCAGGGATGGGGCAATCACAGCTTCTCTGGGCAACCTGTGCCAGGGCCGTACCATCCTCACAGGGATGAATTTCTTCCTCATATCTGATCTAACCCTGACCTCCTTCAGCTTAAGGCTATTTCGCCTTGTCTTGTCACTCCATGCTCACTCCCTGTGAGATGCTGCTTGCGGCACAAGGTATCACCAGCTGAACCAAAGCAGCGGAGCTGTGAGACCTCCGTATTTCATGTAGAACTATCAATTATTTTATTATAACCTGGCTTTCAAAGTACAGATAACTTTGAACTTAAGCAAAGCTCCATTGTACCAGATTATCCCCTCCATAAGTCTTAAAAAATAAGTGGAATCATTTAACTGAATGTCAAAGAACAGACATAACAGCTCTGAGGTGCCTGTGAATGGGTATTATGGAAAAAAGCTGTAAGTTGCCTTTCAGGGCTGACAGTAAGACCTAATATTCTCTTCCTATGTTCAGTGAAAGGGCGTAACTGTTTTTTTCTCCCTTCCCACATGTGTTACCCAGTTGGTGCTGCAGCTGCATTTTGCACTCACTTCAGGGCACTCCCATCTCACCAGGGAAATTGATAACCGAACTCGCCTGAGATATTTTTAACTGTTCTGACACCACTGCTATAACCAGCTACAGCAGCTCTAACACATACCCCAGTCAACTCCAATAATAGTGGTATATCAATAAGCAGTAACGCGCTGCTCAATTGTGTACACGTGAACCCAAAGTCAATCAGTGGATTAAAGAGATCCCAACATGCTGATGGTCTGAAGCTGCTGCACTTACTACATGAGCTCGTGTGCTTCTGCATCCACACTCAGTAATACTAAAAGCAACAACCAAATGCTTGGTGCCAGGAATTTTAAAGAATACCTCCCTGACTCACTGCATGTGCACTAGTATTTTAAAGAGTTCTATGGGCTGTGTAACTTGATGTCCCTTTATGTTCAGCAAAAAGTTTATATTTTTATACAAACACACACAAAGCAACAGGAGGAAAAGGGTTCTTGGGAGTTGATGTGCTGCTGTGCTGGAAGGTGGCTGTAGCCACCCACCAAGCCAGGTCTCTGTCAGCTTCCTCATGGCCACCAGACCATGTAACTTATGTTTTCATGCCAGCTGACAGCTTTATTTGGCTGTTCCCGTCATTTATGCCTCACGTAATCACACTCAGTAACTATCTCCCACCATTTCACAGCCAGGTAAATGCTGTATCCCAGTGCACTGTCACATCTCCCAGTCAGCTACATTTGCCTATCATTGCCAAGACGTAGACACATCTTGAATACACCCCTAAGTTCCTGGTAAAGCCACTATCCACCAACTTAATCATGGCAGGGAAGGCTGAATTCAGTTCCTAATGAAAACAAGAGAAACAATTCTTCTACAGGAGGAAAAAAAATCCCAAAAAACAACAACAAATCTTTTGTTGGCATGATAGAACTTGGGATCATTCAAATGGATACTGAAGTGCTTTGGTTTGCTGCCCACTAAAGCAGAACCCATCCTGTCCCTGCACTGGTGGACCCCAGCAAGCCTTGGCTGGCTGTCAGCATGAGAGTTTAATGTCAAGCCCCTCTGCAGTGAAATGGTCCTAGAAGGGACACCAGAGCCACCACAGTGTGATCCGGCCTGGCACCCATTGGTAACTGGCCTGGCTCTGAGGGGAATCCCAGAATGGTTTGTGTTGAAAGGGACCCTCAAGGCTATCAGAGTGATTAAGTCACATTTATGCTGGCTTTTCAACTATTCCATTATCATGAAGATGGGACATCTCCTAAGGGAGTTCTAGGCACAGGTACAGGAGTCTCCTGGCTGGGGCTGGATTGTGATTCCCTCCCTTCCCCGGCTCTGTGCTGGGAACAGGAAGCTCTCACCCTCCTGGTTTTTCATGCTGTTTGTCCCACTCCCCAGTCACTCTGTGCATGTGGCAGCATTACATCCACAGGCTCAGACTTACTGCTCCCAGCATTTTAATGCTCTGGTAGATAAAAATGCCAGATAACCTGAACACAGGGAGTATTTTATTCTAAAAGGACATCCTGTTTCACATCTCTCTGAGAGCTTTTAGTTATTTCTGACATACAATTCTGCAGTTACCCGGCTTTTCTAAAGATTAAGGATTAAAAGAAAGAAGCACAGCTATTACTGACTACCTAAAATTTGATTGCAAATTTCATGTAATCTTTTGAATACTATCTTTCACTTTTCAGAAGATATGTTTAATTTCTGTACAGCTCACTACAAAAGAGTCTGAATGTCTTATTTTTGATTTCTTTTGCTTTTGCAGTGCCAAGTAAGGCTGGTTGTTTACATGTTTCTTACAAAAAATTAATAAATAATTCTTGTGCTCCTTGGACAAACTACCTCTGCTTCCAATCAGGCTGCTGCTTTGAAGACTAATCTGTCTTGGAGCTGTTCATTGATTTTTATTTATGTTATTAGAAATAAGCTATTCACTGCAATGTGTTTGTGCTCTGTAGGCTGTATCTGTGATGAAAGTCCTTGGACCAGTGGCAAACAGCTTGTAAATTTTTGACTTCAGTACCTAATTGCTGACTCCAGGTTTAGAGCACTTGCCTTCCAATTAACCACAACAAATTCCAAGTGGGGAAAAGTTTTTAGGTTAAATTATTGGGAAATAATTTTTGGTAAGGTTTAGAAAAGGCATTTTTCATCTGGGATCAGTAAATACAACAGTGCGTGCAAAGGCAATGTCATTGGAAGTGGTTACATCTCTGGCTAAAGATTTACAGACAAGGTGAGTCTGGGCTCTGTTGGGGCTGCCCCATCCCTGGACATGTCCAAGGCCAGGCTGGATGGGGCTTAAAGCAACCTGGTCTAGTGGAAGGTGTCCCTGCCCATGGCAAGGAGTGGGACTGGCTGGGCTTTAAGGTCCCTTTCAACCACCCCATGATCTGTGAAAGTAAAACTAGAATATGTGATTTCTCCACCTCTAGCCTTGAGGAACATGACTTCTTTCCTGACTGTTTATTTTGCTTCTGGATTGAATCACGCTGGAATAGATGCCACAAGAGGTCTGGGTGGGCAGGGAGACCAGCAGAAGGTTAATTAGATCAGGGGTCTGGAATGCTAGGAGGTCAGTGCTCCAAGGAGAGTGTGTGTAACCTAAGGTAGGGCAGGCTGTGGAAAGCCTGGTGAGGCAGACCTGGGAGTGCAGGGAGAGGAGATCGATCGATCGATCGATCGATTGATCAATTGGCCGGGATGAGCGGTGGGAGCAATGAAGTCAAAGGGGCTCTCAGGATGTGGGAGGAGACGGAGCAGCTCTGCCATGAACCTCCCAAAGAGCTCCTCATCTGTTTGATACTGCAAGAGCAAACTTCAAATATTACACTTAAGTCATTAGTAATAATAATTAAATCCAACATCCAATTGTTTAGACACTTCAAAAGAGTGGAGGAACCTAAGGCTCACCCATATACCTTTTCCCTTTATTTTAAACAATTTCAGCAGATCCCAGCAATGAACACCCCCACACTTTCCAGCTACTTCTGCTTCCTTTTAAGTTAATGACTTTTTTCTTTGACTGAACTGCAATAATGCAAATTAGAAAGATCACAACCTGAGCTTGTCAGGCAATTTAATACTTCTGATCCTTCCTCTCTTCAAAAAATTCAACCCACTTTAAATACGTCAGCAGATCTCTGCAATGCACCCTGGAATTTACCTGATTTAGGCCATTTAGGAGCAATTTTACAGAGCCTGGCAGCTCTCTCAGATGTCTTACCTACAAATACCCTTTGGATTTCTGAAGGGGTCAACTCTAACACCTCTGTCGGCATCACAGGCAGAAGGATGGAGTTCATAAGTGCTCCTAAATGTTCAGGGCATTCCTTGAAAACCAAATGTATCATTTTATGGCAGAGCTATTAGGTTTGCTCTTTTCAAGAAACCATTCAAAACGTACAATGGTTTTGTACATTGTCATTTTCAAATAGTGTTTCTGTTGGCTCCTTTCAATTCCTATATGAAGGCTGCCACATATTTCAGCTGCAATTGCTTACAAGCAAATGAAATTTCTGTATGATTTCTTTGGTAATTCTGTGGCTGGTTTGATAGCCAGCATCATCTAATTCCAGAAAATGATAGAGGGTAGTGCCCCTGGGAGACATTAACAATCTGTACTCCAGAGAATATTTTGCATTTAATGGCTGTACTTTTACTTTCAAAACATCTGAAATCTATTTCAGTGAGTGTCTAACAAGAACTGGGTAACAGTTCCCTTAGTGGCACTCATCCCTGAATTTGCCTGAATATGAGACTGATTTACCTTTAAGAAATAAAAAAATCTTAAATTAGCAATGAAAAAAAGAGAACAGTTATGTGCAAAGAGTGAGCACCTATGAAAGGCCAGAATTAAATGATACCATTTAGGATTTTGATCTTCAATTACATAACTGCAGCGTTTTATCTATCAACTTCCCTCCCTTCATGTGACCTGAATCTGTCCCATTATTATGTACATCTGCCTTAAATTATTCTGGATATACTTGAGCTGTATTTGGAAAACGTCCTTGACCATTTCTGCATATCCCCTTAAACTCAGAATTAATGGAAGATTTTTTCATTAGTCTTGTTTACAACAAAAAGAGATTTAAAAAAATTTAACCACTGAGGGATAAAGGCTGCCCCACATGCATCAATATAAATGTCAATTTTTGTACTGCTGCACCTCCAGTCCTGGGTTCACTTTTGGGCCCCTCCCTATGAGAAAGACATTGAGGAGCTGGAGCATGCCCAGGGACAGAAACAGAGCTGGGGAAGGGTCTGGAGCATGAGGAGCGGCTGAGGGAGCTGGGGGTGCTCAGCCTGGAGAAAAGGAGGCTCAAAGGGGACCTTCTGGCTCTCCACAACTCCTGACAGGAGGGTGCAGCTGGGGACGGGGGGTATCAGGCTCTGTTCCCAGGGAACAAGGGACAGGATGAGAGGAAATGGCCTCAAGCTGTGCCAGGAAAGGTTTAGATCAGATACTAGGGAAAACTTCTTAATGGAAAGGGTTGTCCAGCCACTGCCCAGGGCAGCGGTGGAGTCCCCATCCCTGGAAGTGCTCCAAAAACATGTGGATGTGGCACTTGGGGACACAGTTAATGGTGAACATAGTGGTGGTGCTGGGGGAACAGTTGGAGTTGATAATCTTAAAGGTCTTTTCCAACCTGAACAATTCTATGATTCAAGTATTAGTAGTTCTGTGGCAGCAATGGAAGATGGTCTGACCAAATTCAATTCCTTCACAGACAAGTGGCAAAGTAAATATATTCTCCCTAAATATTGACACCGGAGCCCTCTCATCAGCCAAAACCCCACACTGAACTGTGGAGATGTTAAACTGCACCTCCAACCCGACCTGTGCTCTTCTCAAAGCCTTCTGTTCCATCCAATAATTTCTGTAAGAAATTCCCACCATTAATCCCACTACATCAGCCTCTTGCACCTCTTCCACAGACATTTCCTCCAAGAAGAAATTCAAACAAAAAGAACTTTCCTCAGCACAGCATATAAATGCTGTTCCCTCCCCACCACCTTTCCTGATGATGTCCTTTAATGTGCCTTCAAGTGGATGGTCAGAAAGACAGTTATTTTTAATCTCAAACCCTACTGAGCCAGAGCAGGCAATGAATATAACTTCACTGAAATCATAAGACCTGGTTCAACGCATTTCATATTCTAGAGTTAAAACCCTCTCTGCATGCACATTGGGAATGAATTTTCCTGGAACTGAGCACACTATTAAGGATCAAAGGAAAAAGAATGGGAGAAATGAGAGGGCACCTCATTGCTGAACATACATATGAAAAAAGAGAAAGGCCAGTTATCATAAATATGAGCCTGGGCATGTGGAATATCTTCTGGAAGCAGGATTACACTTCAATCCCTGAAAATGTTCCTGAGCTCTTTAACAAATCAAAGACATCAGGAGGGAAGCAGTACATTCCCCCCGATGGAAAGCAAAGATGAAATTATTTCTTCCTTTACATTTTTGGCATTTTTAGCTCTAAAACATTCCCTGACCATGAATAGGGAGCTGTGCTCTGGAGCTGGAGATCCCAACCATCATCCAATACTGACTGATCAAAGGCCTTAGCTCGTAAAGAAAGTTGTTTGTATTTATTTTTAGGTCTCTGAATGGACCTTTTATTCCAGACAAGTTTGAGGGTGGTGTATTACACTCTTATTGATGCAGAATGCCTTATGAAAAAAGCAGAAATACTCCCCTAAATACTATTTATTTGCTAAAGCCTTTTATTTTGCAATATTAGGCATGTTGCATCGCAACCACCCAAATAATCTCTTTAATTTCAGCAACTGTCTTTCAAAACCTCTCCCATTCCTTCCTCTTATGTTTCACATCATTTATTTCTGTCAGGTGATAGAAATCTGACAGGAATTTTGCAAAACCTGCTCCCTCATGATAAGGCCAACCCTGGCCAACTAATGGGGCCATAAATAAAGTTGCAGGAGACTTTCAGAAATATATACATACATATATAACATAATATTTTCATCATTTTCTTGGGGAGAAAACTCTGTAGAAGATTTGGCAAACACCATTTCTTCTTACAAGCTTTGCCAGGTCAAAATACAACAAGCATTAAAATGAGCCAAACTTTCAGCAAGGCAAATGACACTTTACTGTCACCTTTGACCTTCTTAAGTGGGGGCCATGGGTTTGTAGCTGAGCAAGAGACAAGACAGCTAAAAGACCTTGTCTTTACCTGATCTGATCTATTAGCACATCCCCAGCATAAATTCATTAAAAGCAAATCTGACTAAATTATGATCTTTGCATTTACAACACTGTCAACAATCTTGATAACCTACTACCCTTACATACCTGAGTAAGACCTCAAGAGTTCTGGGTGGATGTAATAACTACTACAGAGATGGAATAATCTACTGTTGCCAGTTTTAAGAATAACAAGCCAGGTTGGACAGGGCTTAGCACAACCTGGTGTAGTGGAAGGTTCCCTGCCCTTGACAGGGGGTAGAATGGTCCCTTCCAACCCAACCCAGTCTGTTACTCTCTGATTCTTTTGAGGGCTATTTTTTAACCAATGTCTAGGGCTCTTGCTAATTGTGTATCTTCAATGATTGGACAGGGAAGACTCTACTGTCCATGTGGACAAGATCCATTCAAAATTTGTTCTGTCTCTAAAGCATAAACTATATTAATGAAAATCTTACCCCACTCAAATAAAACCACCCACACTATCTTCACAGTGCCCTGAAGTTACACAGTGTAAAAGCTGTAATTTCATCCATAAAAATTAGGTGGAGAAACACCACTGAAGTTACTGAAGGGGGCGGACACAGGTGACAGCCACTCAGGTAACTGTCACAGAGCTCCGCTTGCTAGGCAAGACGGATACCAAGAATAGACGGGAATAAAGCAGGGAGCCCAGGAATGCTTCCCCAGGCAGACTCTAGCAGTCACCAGGAGCAGAGCGCAGCACCAGGGACCTGCTCTAGGTGCCAACCACATGCGGTAGGACAAGGCTTCCCCACAGGCATGCGACTCCTCATAGGAACATACGGAAGAGCCAGTGGGGACTTGACTCTGAGAAAACAGAAACAACAAGCAGAGGAGTCAGGGAGGAAGGCTGCTACAGTCTCAGTCCAAACACAAGGATTTTGGAGCCTTCACTAAGTTCCAGGGCACTGGAGGAATTTGAAGCGAGGCTGGTACAACCAGTGCTTCCAAGCAAGGTTGTACTTTCAAACTGGTAGCTTGCCAAAATGGTCACATTTGCACTCAAGGTAATTATTTTCAACTGATTTGGAGTCAAATAATTAGTGACATAAAATGTCCAAAATTCTGCTTAATGAAGCATAAAGTCTACTGTGGTACAGGAGATTATGAGCAAATTGATCTCCTTTCTTGAGGGTCCAAGTCCAGCTGTGCTGCCCTGGAGAATAGAGCAGGTGGAATGGAGGGAATGCTGACGATCAAACCCCATTTCACCAGGGGAACAACAGTCACACTGGATAAGAATAAAGAAGTCCTTGTTCTGCAGTCCGGGGGACGGTGGAGAAGTCACAGCAATTGGAAAGAGAGCACAAGTCATGGTGTGGCTTTCAGAGCACTGCATATTTTCACTTATGTGCAGCTCTCCATAGCATCGCTGAAATTCAAGGGCTTTCATCCATAGGCACTGGAACATGGGAACCAGGCTTATAAAAGAAAGGTGCAGTTTCCTACAAATGCAACCACTCCTCCTATTGTTACAGCTAATAATAATGGTAAAATGAATATTGAGGGGGCTGCTGCCATAAAGCATTGAAACAAAATAACAGCATCCCAAAACACTGTAGGAAAAAAAAAGAATTATTGACCACTTCCTCTAGACTCTAAAGTACTTGGGAATAAATACCTGAGCCAGAAGGAAAAAGGGAGGACTGATTAGTCACTCTATTCACTATTATTCTATTCTAATCAGCACAACCATGACCAAGACTTCCAGCAACCATCATATCCTTCCTTTCTGCCTCCTTTAGCATCCCTGTACTTCCACTCAGGGCAGGCATAAACACAAGGTGAAGGCTAATTTCAAACGAAATCCCACCTAAAGAGCTCCTAAAGAACTCAGCAACAAAGAAGGAAGGTGAAGTCTGTGTCAAGACTTCAAGGGCATTACAAGCAAGAGCCCAAAGACAACTGGGATGGTGCTGTCTCTGACAGGTCAGGTTGTCATTGTGCTTGGACCCACTGTGTGCCAACCCACAGCTAATCCAGCCTTACAGATCTGAGTAGGAACAGAACCACCGGCTGCCCCATCCCTGCAAGAGTTCAAGGCCACGTTGAGCTTGGAGCAACCTGGTCTAGTGGAAGGAGTCCCTGCCCATGTCAGAGGGTGTGATCGGATGATCTTTAAGGTTCCTTTCAACCCAAACCATTCCAGGATTTGGGAGCATCAGTGCAGGCTGCTCATTTTAAAAAAATAATATGCTAGAAGAGGAAGCTCCTCTGTCAGAGTCACTCAATCAATGAGAAATCTGTACCACCTGCTCAGATGTGGAAGTAAAGGTTATACACTGATCCTTGCAGGCCCATCAATGACAGTTTCAAAACCACCAGGGTTGGTTTGCTTATGTACCGCTTATGTACATATTTACTCCCTGGCAGAAAGCTACAAATATTCAAAAAGCCAAAGTATTAGTGCAAAAATATTACTATTTCCCAACAGGCCAGTTGAAACCAAGCACTGCTGCTTGATGAGGCAAAACAACTCCTTAGATTCCGTGGGATCCATCCAGATGGGCAGCCAGAGGTGTAAATCTGCAGGAACTGCTGCTGCTGAAGAATCTGAAGTGAAACACATCTCAGGGGCCAGCTGGGTTACATCTTCGGAAGCAGTTACAATACTTCAAAGTTGGGCAGTTCATCACAAAACCAGAATTTGCATAATTTACAGCCTTTTCCCCTCTTTTTCCCTTTTTTTTTCCCTTCCAGGTAGATGAACCCAAACCATAGGTTGTAAGGGTTGGTTATTAAGGAATTCCATCAGGAAGCTTCAAGAAAACTGTGTTGTCTCCAATTATTTAACAGCTAAACATATGAGAATAATCTATGGGATTCCTATTATTTTCACTTCCTATCTTGAACAACTCCACTTTGGTAAGAAGATTCAATAAAGCCTAAACTCTGAACCCATCCACGATTCTCTAAGCTCAAGCAAATATTCTCCAAGTTCAAGCAAATTCGACAATACCTAATGGCAAGTGGTCTGTGGCCAATCCCAAATGGGTTCACACCCGGAAGTCTAGCAGTTCCTTCAGTATTGCTCTCGCTGATCCAGAATTTCAGACCAGACTGGGGCTTGTTTTGCTAATGTAAGAGTTTATTCTGAAACTGTTTCCATCTCTTGATATGGCAGAAGGAACCAGCAGCATCCTCCCAGGAGCAGTGTTAGAAAAGTCAATTGCTTCTATAGCAACCGATGTGCCAGATTACGGCTCTTCTGCAATTAGGGCTGATCACAATGATTTCCCATTCCCTTCAGGTCAGTGGGCTTGACAGAGCTGGGACAACCACAAGATTTAACAGTAAAACCATTTGTCAGACCATGGTTGGTTTGATTATTCCCTCTCCTTCCCCCCAATTCATCACTGTACAATATGACAGAGGTTCGAATGAGATCCCACTGGCTGAGCTTGTTTGGGGTTTTGTAGGGTTTTTTTGGCTATATTTTCACCACAAAAAAATCAGAGAGCAATGCTGGTTCCTGCAGCACCTGAGAAGCTTTTTGTTGTGTTTAGGAGAAACACGTGGATAGTGTGAAATGAAAAATACACATTTTACATGACAAAAAGAGAGAAGCAGCAGCAAGCAGATGTCAAGCTCAATGATTCTTTAACCAAAGGAAGAGAAAAAGGAGCAATGAGATGGACGTAAGTGCCACTGCCATGGTAAATCACTCCCTTCCCTGTCTGTGGTGGCAGTACCATGGTGGTTCCTAACTCAATCAGGGATGGAAATAGATGCCTGCCATCCTAATGTGGAACAAGCAAACCAGACACTCAAGATTTGTGTCCCAAAACTTCTGAAGAAGGAGTTAATCAAATTAACAGATAATGTCATAACATACTTAGCCTTTGGAACACAACGACAAGGTAATAAATTACATAAAATGCAATGGCAAACATTAATCTGAGGCAAAAGGCCGTTACCTAAAAGCACCATCCATCTCTGACCATTTCCAATAGGTTTTCCGAGCACTTAGAAGTCAAAACACACTTTAGCTACCATGAAAAACAAGAAGCAGCTCAAAGAAAGATGCCCTCGTGATCACAACTAAGAACCAAGAACACAGGACAGAGTTCACCACACAAGCAGTGTCTCTTGGCAGAGCCAGGTGTGATAAAGTGGGGGAAAACCCCTACATATTAAACTGACTGACCAGAATCCCTGCAGAAAAGGTTTGACAGTTGAACAACAGAGGCTTGAAGGTCAACTGCTGCTATTTTAAGCTATCCCCCTTGAAGAGCAATGATGGATGTGCGGGTGTCATCCCCAGCCTCCCTGCCTTCAGAAGGTTGACAAGAAGGAAAACACGAACACCCCTGCTGAACAGTGCTTGAAGGATTGGAGCAGAGACAAGGAGGGAAAATGGATCAGAAACCTCTCAGACCCTCCTTATAAAGTCTCTGCTAAGTCACAGAGTCACAGAATGGTCTGGGTTGAAGGACACCTTATCCAGGTTCCACCATCCACTTTCCACTCGACCAGGTTGCTCCAAGTCCCACCCAACCTGGCCTTGAACATTTCCAGGGATGGCAAACCAATGCCAGGGCCTCACTCTTCCACACTGGGAAGACAAGGAACAACTCCTTCTCCACCAGGGACACTTCAAGTCAAGAAGCGCTGGATTGAAATCTGAACAACCTCTGCAACCACAAAAACATCTGAGAAACATAGTTTGATGCAGTAACCCTTGTGGGTCCCCTCTAACTCAGCTTATTCTGTGATTCTGTGATAATTCTGGTGGAAAGGGGTTTCTCAAAGTCACAGAACAGCTTCTTTTGTCATCATCTTAGATGCAACAACTATAAAATGTGGGCCAACTTCTGATTTCACCTAAGAAGATTTAATTAATTTTTAAGTGTATACACTTTTCTCTATACAATGAATATAACACAAAGAATTATACCAAGCTTCAAACTTTACTGTGTTTGGCATTAGAACTCCCCATAAAAGATACTCAGTATCGTGATCATCTTTCTCTTTCCTCAGAGTTGGAATGTTGGGAACATGTCACTCCTCACAGTGACTCACACTGAAGATGTCACAAGCAAATCTGTCCCCCAGCAGCATGAGGGGCCAAGCAGTGGCACTGTGGTTGCTCAGGAAACCACCTCCCTGGAATGTGCTGAAATTTGCCTGAAGTCTTAAAACAAACATTTTGATACTGAGCAAAATTTCACCTCTCTGCATCTCAAATTGAAATCATCGTTCCTATATATGCAGAGCAGATAATGTTCTCTTTTCTTTGCTATTTAGTATTTTAAACTACTTTCAAGTGTATAATTAATTACATTTTTTGTCAGGGATCACATTACAAACTGCTCCACCTCCACTCCATTGCCAGGCAGATCATCAGTCTAATTTTTTTCCTTCTTTCAGCTCACACCACTATTCTTGGAAACACTCGGGATTTAGCACTGTGTGCTACATCCTTCACAGGATGCACACGTTTTAGAAGAGGGTTAATGTAAGCCTAACAGAAGACAGGAGTTATATTTCCTTGGAAAACTGATTACAGGCAGTGCCTGAAGCTTTGCCATGATCCAGAGCAGGACACATCCCCTGCTCCTCCACCTTCCCATCAGGAGCTGGATGCTATGTTCCTTTTGGTCCCCATGAGTTGACCACAACTTTGTTTTTTCTTTCTTTCTTTACACAAGGATCCTCCCCCAACCACCTACTTCCAAGGTGTCATATCTCAAGCTCCTTCACTCCAGCCTTCCAGACCAGCAAAACCTCCAACCCCCACGTTACTGTTCCTTTCACAGAAGCATCCATAAACTGGGCAGTTTCTTCCATGAACAGCTTCAGAAACCCTTCCCCAATGGATTCTTCCCTCCCGTCTTCTCCTGCCTGTCCCATACTGCCAACATTAACCTGGCCACAGTCCCTGGATCTGGGCACACACAAAGGAAGAGGCTACCCAGCAGCTCCCTGGGAACATGTTTAAGGAACCTGAAACAACCTGAGTCCCCAGTCTGCATTTTCTACCTTGACTCGAAGTCTGTGCTCTTCCCTGGCATGTACTGTTCTGTTCTTATCCTGTTTCTCTATTCCAAGCACACCAAGACGGCACTTTGGGACATAGTTTCATGGTGACCATGGGAGAGTTGGACTTGACAGCTCTAAAGGGCTTTTCCAGCCTTAACGGTTCTATGATTCCACTGTGACAACTCTGCTGCTGTCACTTTTTTCCTTCCTTAATGATGCTTTGTGTTCCTTTAATGACACTAAACTACCAGCAAGAGAAGGAGACCAAACAGCAAAAAAAGAAATTAAAGAAAATGCAGATCCCATTGTCAGAGCCTATTCCTGGGCTTCGCAGGAGGTCCAGGCAAGAGGTCCTCCAAAGCTCTGGCAGAGGGGAGACACATGTCCAGGCGTAGGAATGTGGAATCTGTATTTTTTTGCACTTACAATTCAATTAAAATTCTGTGTGGATGCAATCATAGTAAGTTTATAAGTATTAACAAATATAAACATGACAGTAGAAGCTATTTCACTTAAAAAAAAAGGCTGCAGCAGCACAATTTTAATTGTAATTCATGATGACTGGAAAAGGACCAGCACTTTTCAAGGCAACTGTGGCCTCAAATGAGGCACTGCTAAGCACAAGAACTGTCTTGATTTTCTAGGACAACTTCTCTTTCAAACACAATAAATTCAAGAAAGCCCACATTCAAAATCTGGACAACATTCAATTAATTCCTCCAATTTTGAGTACTCTAAAAGTTGTTCTTCAAGTTCATCAGCCACAGAAATAAGCAACACCCTGATTTCACAGTCACTTATTAATATGACCTTGGCTACTGTAGCTACAGATTTCAGAGGCAGATGTCACACATTTGCACACCATTTCCACACATTAAACACCCTTTATCCCACCCAAAGCCTATACCGAGTATGGATCCCTTTGATTCACAATCAAGGAAAGCCAGGGGAAGAAACTGCAGAATTCAGCAAAAAAAATCCACCAAAATGCTGCTGCTTTCAGCCTTCTTCCAGTACCTCCACAGCCTCCAGCCCTCTGCAGGTCGCCACTTCCAAGTTAGGAAGAATCTGGGAAATGATACCAAGCTGCAGATTCCAGGCACTCACATGTGCTGGGTCTGCCAGGACTTGGGGGGATTTAGACAACGCCTGCTTGAGCTGACAGACACGAATGGGGTTGAGCCAGGAAGGGACATGACCCACTTCTATTTATGTTTCAACCAGAGGCCTCAAGCAACACATATACATTTCAGAGCAACTACTACAGGATACATAAATTAGAAGGCATTTCTTTAAAAATAAAATAAAAGTAAAAACCCGAATATTTTTGGATGCAGGTAACAAGGTCCCACAGTTTTGCTTCAGCTGATTTAATGATATTTCTGAAATGTGGTTTTATTCCAGCCTTTCTGAAGACCAGCATTAAAAATTAAATTCAAAGCAGCATGTTTATTGGTTCATTTTTATCTTCTCAAAAACAACTCTTTAGACCTTCAAAATTATTCTGAGAGTGGCCACATGCAAAGTTGCAAGACACAAAGGTAAATGGGCAATTATTAGAAATTCATACTTATTCAAGTTTCCAAGACAATGAAACTTGGCTGGGGAAGGTCCAACTAACCACCTAGCCAAAAGAGCCATATTACACTAAAAAATTTTTTTCTGGCTGTTGCCCCTGATCGCACAGAGCCTTTGCATGCAGCTTACCAGGGCAGAATGCATCAACATCCAGCTTCTGGGCAGAGAGGGTTGGGGAGCCAAGCTCAGACTCTGGGATTCGAGGGCTCTCAACAAACTTTGCTTTCCTCAGAGGGGCTAAAGGAGAAGGAGGGGGAGAGAGAAAGAGAGGTCATGAGTAAGGAAAATAGCAAGCAACAGATGGAAGCACTTAACTAAACGACACTGTCAGACTTGTATCAGGTTACTCTTTTTTTTTTCCCTGCCAAGAAAAAAAAATTATCTGCATTCTTTACAAAGGAGATAGCTCTTGGTTAAACTTTCAAACTGCACAGGCTGACTTTAAAGTGTGTGAGCACTGTGGCACATTCCTGATACTCTAAAACACTTCCTTTTCTCCTACTTTACTAATTTTTTTTTTATAGGAAGCAAATGAGCTTGGATTCAGCAATTGTGAAAAAGCAAAGATCATAGAGAGGTACACAGAGCCCATCGGGTTTTAAGACATTTAACTGTAAATATCTGAGAACATAAATGTTATGTTCAGTAATTGCTTCCTTTGAACATAAAATTTCAATTTCAAAACAGTCTCAATGTTGGACCAAACAGGTTTGGTGTTCAACACAAAAGAGCAGAGCAAAGATAACGCTATCCAAGCCAAAAAGAAGCACTCCACTTTTATCCTTGCAAATCCTTAAAAGATCAAAAGACTTAATAAAGAATGGGGAAAAGGTAAAAATGTCTGTAACAAAGCAGCACTGACCACTAGTGCTAGAAAAACGGGATTTTCTCCATGTTTTAACAGTCTGAACTCTTAAAAGACATGAAATTCTGTACAACATTTGTTTGGAATAAAATTAATAAAAGTGGTTTAGTGAAAGTGTTTAAACTTATTCCTGCAAGACCAGAGAAAGAAAACTAGAGAATAAGTTACATGCAGAAATCGTCATATTGCATTTGCAAGTTAAACTCTCATGCCCATTACAGTGAAAGGCTAATTCGAAAAGCCCCTCAGCAGTGATTCTGGGGGTCGTTGGCTTCTGCTCCTCCATTTACATAATTTATGTTTATAGTTCCCTGTCTTGCAAATTAAATTTGGGATCTGAAACCAAAGACTGGAAGGTTGTTCTTTTGTATCTCCTGTAATAAACGCTCAACAAGTCAAAGAATGACCTCTGAGGCAGCAATAAATCTCTTGGTTTTAGGGAGCTACTGTAGTGCTGGGAAAGGCTGAGAAGGTCCAAGGATCGGGAGCCTGACAGATGAGGCACAACCAGATCACTCTAACTGAGCTGTACATTAGCGATCCCAGAAATATTTTAAAAAGAGGTGTGTAAAACAGAGGTGAAGACTGGAGTATGATTTTTCAATAGAAAGTCCCTGTGAAGCAGAAGGAAGGCAAGGAAACAACTTGCCATCTCTGCACCAAAAGAGGTGTGCTTTTTTAAAAACCCTTCTGTCTTCCCCCACGTGATCCATCACAGGAGATGTGCTGAGGGCAAACAGGTACCACACTTCCATTTTACACAAGAAAACCCTGCATGAATCTGAGACATATTTCCAGCACATTCCCCGCAAGTCCATTGGGGCTGGTGTAACAGGAGCCGCGCCAGGCAGGAGGAATGTGAGAGACCCAGGGAGATAAGGACAGCTTGGACTGCCCCCCCCTTCTCCCCCCCTTCCCATGATGCTCATGGACATGCAGCCCTGCTCAAACACACAACCTGATGCTAAAAAGCACAAGCCAGCAGTCGATTCTATATAATCCCCCCTGGAAAAAAGTCCCACGTGGGCACACACAAGCACCCCACAGCCGCAAACTAGCCAACACCCATGGAAAAACATTCCCGGTGACAATCTTGGACCAGATCTTGATGTAATGAAAACACCTAAATATTGAGAAGATTATTGCTATGGCCTGAAAATTGTTTAGAATAATAATTCTGCACTGGTCAATCCTTTAAGATTTCATTTGTAATTTCAGTTTTAACACACACGTTTTACCACAGCCTCAGTCATTTTTATTATATATATATTAAAAACAGCCTGTCTTTTCTTTCTTTCTAATTTCTGGCTGACACCAGGACCATACATCATTCCATGCACATGGGGCAGTGCTCACTGTGTTCTAAAATACAAAACGAACAGAATTTATACAGCTCAAGAAATGTTAATGACTGATGGGATTGTCACTAGAAGATTCTGCACTAAAGATTATTTTAAAAAAGAGGAAGGAGAATTTTAAAAAACACAGGGCAACGTGACCACTATGCCACTTCCTGTGAGGACACACAGGTCTGTGGAAGATGCAGGACCTGCATGTTTTGACAGATCAGCACTGAACCGTTTGCCTCTACCCTGTAAGGGATGAATCAATCTCCCATTCCATTGAGTTTTATTTCTGCACCTACTCTGAATCTCTTTACTCCTCACCGAGGTGCCCACTGCCCCACTAATTCCTGCCTTCTCCATAGAAGAGACTGATGACAGCAGAAGTGATCAGCTCATGGATCCAACAAGCTGATCCACCATTTCTTCTCTTGAGGGCAATAAAAAACCACATATCACCAATGTGGTGAAATCTTGATATACTGCAAGTTCAGCCATATATATAATTTCAATGTATTTCATCAAATCACAAAATCACAGACTGGGTTGGGCTGGAAGGGAATGTAAAGCTCATCCAGTTCTACTCCCTGCCATGGGCAGAGACACCTTCTACTACACCAGGTTGCTCAGAGCACTGTCCAGCCTGGCCTGGCACCTGTTTTGTTTTTATTCTTCAAAAGCATGACTTGAGCCTTAGAAACAGACTTCCACCAGCCAAGACACACCATGTCGCCATGACTCACAGACAACAGTTTACTTTAAAAGGCTCAAGCCAATACAACCCTCTCCATGTAAATACAGGTGTGGAAAAGCCACAGAAGAAGAGTTGCTGTTCTTACAAATATCCTGAATGTGAAAAAGACAAAAACTCCTCCTAACTCACCCGTAACCCGATTACAGAAAAGGAGGATTTTCACGTACAAGAATTAAGCACCCCTGACTTGTGTCCAAATGAAGATTATCCTGACAGATTCAGATTTGGCCATTAGTCTTCTACTGGAATAAATAACAAATGGAAATGTTATAAACTCTGAAATCTGGTTTGACACTCCTTAGCCAGATGTTAACGGATAGCATTGATCTTTTTATAAAAGTGAGTTTTCGAGGCACAATGGTTTGCCTCGGTCCTGAATCCCTTCCTGTGAGCACAGGCAAGTCTTATGATCAAAGTCATGGTGATGAGCTTTTGGCACAAATTATGACAACTAACAAAAACATGAAACAATTATTTGAAGTATTCTGTACCCGTTCAGTCCTTTTGGACTCTTATTCCTGCAAGGATTTTCTGTATGAAACAGAAACAACTCCAGGCCTTAAACAGCATAAAAATAGCCCTTCCTGTTACACAACTGCAGTTTTTTGAGCAGAGAACATTATGTCTTCCAAGAACACTGGGAAAAAGGGTGTCGGCAATAACCAGCTATAAAAATATGATGGACTGAGTAAAGATGGCATTCACTAGCAAGTCACTAATCTCACTAAGAAAGTCACTGGCTTTCTTAGTGAGATTAATCCCCATTGGTGCCCAAGCCAGCAGAGTAAAACTGAAAATCCTTCTGTTGGTGCAAGTAGAATTCTCATTTGACTTTGTCAGAAACTCTTCCTGCGCAAGGAAAAGTGATGCTAATTCCAGGGTAGGAACTAACCACATAATGCAAAACAATCAGCAGGGCCAGCAGTCACAAAATTTAATCAGCTGGCTTGTTTATGACACTTTCTGCAGCAGGTTGACTGTCTTCCAGTGGAGACAAAGATTGTTGCCAGTGAGGGTGGTGAGGCCCTGACACAGGTTGCCCAGAGCAGCTGTGGCTGCCTGACCCCTGGAAGTGTTCAAGGCCAGGTTGGACGGGGCTTGGAGCAACCCCTGGTCTAGTGGAAGGTGTCCCTGTGGGACTGGATGAGCTTTAAGGCCTCTTCCCAACCCAAACCATTCTGTGATTCTCTGATAAATTAACACTAGGGAAAGTATTTCATTAGTAACTGCAGTGTCAGCAGCCTGACTCTTTAGGACACTCTTTAAAAACGGAGATTCAGAATATTGGGAAAGTCCTGTTTCCGCCTGGCAAACCAAAACAATCAGCCCCATTCATAATATCCCTCAAACTTGCATACCCATTACTAGTTACCACTGAGGCTCCCATTCCTGAGGCTGGATGAGCAGTTTGGGAGAGCTGTGTGACCCTGACTGTGACCAGGAGATGCTGGTGGTTTATCCTTTGGAACATCTGCACAGAGTACTGGGATCAATTCAGTGCTGTTTGTGATCAATGCCAAGCATCTATTCCCACATCAAACCAGACCAAAACAAATCTGGATGTGTCTATTCTTTTGGAATAATCACTTTATCTCTAGTAGCACTGCATTCTCCTTCAGCCTATTGAGTTCCCTAATTCTATTGCATTTTCTATGACACCATTTAATTGTTACATAATTTATAAATGAGTTAGTATTTAAATTAAAAAAGGGTTTTCTTTAGATCACAAGGCATCAATAACAGGAAATTATCATGGAGTGGCAAAAGGTTCCAACTATGAAATTCAGTTTGAACTCTGAAAGGAATGTTCATTAACAAGGAGTTATTAACACCAAATGACCTGATTGAACACAGTTTTATTTCAGCAGATCTGAATTCACACCACAGTTTGACTACAACACACACACACACCTACACCTTTGTCTGTGTCTAACCCCATAAAGATACAAAGATTTATTTATGTCCAAGGAAGATGTTGGAGGAAACAGCAACTCTTCCCACTGCATGAATGGTGGACTGAACCATCTCAGGGAACCTGGGAGACTCTCTGTGTAGCAGCCCCTTACAAGAACTAGGAAAATGGACATGAGTGCCCAAACTGCATGAACACAAAGCACTGCATTTTTTTACTCCCAGACTCACACATTTCATTAACGTAAAACAGAAACACATGTGGCCACATGCCTGGATTCTCCTGACTCACTCTTATGGCAGGTCCTGGGCAGAGTCTGGCCAACGAGCTTGGCTCAAAATCAGTTTGTGTGCCCAGTTTTGTCTTCTCCCCATGCTAAACAGTTGAATTTTACCTGTGCTTTGAACCTCCCTCTGCTACAAGAGGACAAAATAATGAAATTTCCTCTCTTTGTGCAAAAACATTTTGTTCATCACAGGTTGAAGAGGTGAAAATGTGCCAAAAATGATGGGCACGTTTCATACAATCACAAACTGGTTTGGATTGGAAGGGATCTTGAAGACCACCTAGTTCCAGCCCCCTGCCACTGGGTGTTTACCACATGCTCATCTCTTATGAGTAATTCAGCTGAGGAAGAGCTGAATTTTGCACATTGATACTGTGTTTTTAACTATTGTAAGCACAATTTTATCATAGAATGTTAAGGGGTTGGAATGTACCCTAAAGTTCATTTAGTCTCAATCTCCCCTGGATGGGCAAGGACACATCCCATTATACCAGGTCGCTCAAGGCTTCATTCAACCTGGCTTTGAACACTTCCAGGGATGGGAAAGCTACAACCTTCATAACCCCCACAACCTCTTTTATATTGTAAATTTGGTATTTGCATCAAATCCTCAAAATCTGTAAGTTTTACAAAATCCCGCACAAGTTGCGCTGTGTTGGGGAAAGCCAGAGTCATGGTTTGAAGAGTGAACTTTGGAAACCTGGATTTAAAGAGCAAAAGTGGGTGTTCAGTGCATCCTCCACTCCCATCTTTCACTCATCCCGGCTCATGCCAGAGCCTGACTCACATTCGGAAGTGTCCCAGTGTGTCTCCACAGGGCTGTGTAGAGCTGACTTTATTGAAGTCTCCGTTGGACTAAAATGTTTTTAGTGCTGCAGAGTTACTGACCTATGTAGCTCCTGGAACAAATAACTGTCACATTCAGCACAGCTGGACAAAACCCAGCACACAGGAGACAGAGCTTTGGTCCTGCCTCTGGCCCAAAGGACGTAAGAGCCATAATGAGGCACAGGATTGTTTTTCCTGTGTCACTAATCCTGGAATCCCAGAATGGTTTGGGTTAGAAAAGACCTTAAAAAAAAATCGTGCAAGTCCCACTCCCTGTCATGGGTAGGGACACCTTCCACTAGACCAGGTTGCTCCAAGCTCCATCCAACCTGGCCTTCAACACTTCCAGGGCCGGGGCAGTCACAGATTTTCTGTGACTCAAGGTAGAACCTTATGCATTAGAGGAGAAAGATGAAAGTCGAGAAAGGAAGGCACCACTTGCTCCAGCTTTGTAATTCATCTTGTTATGAAAACAAGCAATAAATTTCTGTTGCAGTCAGTTTTCAAGCTTCGAACTTCGTTTGCACTAAAAAAAAACCCAGAGTGCTGCAGAGCTGGGACTACAGGATGAAACCACATCATCAAAATTTTAAGCCTGGGTAAGATCTGCACAAATACCCCAAAAATCCTCCCAAATGACAGAAACAGGGTGAAGCCAGAGGGGAGTAAATTCTTCAACCCCTCGTATCCCTTTTCCTGACAGTTTTATTTCATTAAATATTAAATTTAAAACAGAGGAGAATGCTACAAAACACGAGTGCTGAATTGCATTATTCCTGTTCAATCTCCTACTATCCTGGAGTTCTTTCCGTAATTCAGTGACCCAGATACTGCACCGGCACTAAAAATGAGGAAAACTGTCCAAAAAGGACCTGGATATACTGTAAAGGGCATTTAGTCTACAGAGAGCGGCAAAGAGCTCTGTCACTTTAATCAAATTACAGGTGACCCTGGTAATTCACCAGTTAGAAAGAACCTGTTACAACAATTTCTAACAACAGTCAGATTTCAAGCTAAACTTTAATGACAGAAATCAGAAACTAATTTCTGGAGCAAACACATTTTCCTCTCTCTTGCATGAAGCTGACAGAGCTCAGGGAAAGCTGCTCAATGCCACGCTATCCCGAACATGGGGCTTGTGTCTCATGGGGCTTTTTAAAATGGTCTATGCTGAATTGTCAGGCTGTTGAATCCTTTCTGAACATTGACAAAGCTTAATTTAGCTCAAAGCAGTAGAAAAAGAAAATACATTTAACTGATGGTTCTTCCCACAGAAGAAAAGACCAAGTGCAATACAACCACTTCTGAAATGCAGTTTATCTCCCTAGTGTTTTCCTCTCTTGCACAGCTCTTCTAGAGCAGCTTTAAGGTCCCTTCCAACCTAAACCATTCTGCAACTCTATGAATTTCTCAGTATTTCTTTATACTGAGAAGTGTACACAGGAAGGTATCCCTGCCCATGGCAGGGGGTGGAACTGGGTTGTTTTTAAGGTCCCTTCCAATCCAAACCATTCTGTGACTCTGTGATTAACTCTGCCCTTCAGAGCTCTTTTTTAAAACGTTCCACATACATACCAAGCCAACAGGTGTGCAGCTTCCCAGAGCTCCCTCCGAGCCCTTTTTAGCACTTGATGTCACAACAACCACCTTGCAGCTTCCTGGTGTTAAGGGCGTTATAAACAATATCCAGCAGCTATCCAGGAGAGAAGTAACTCAGCATCCTTGACCACTGCCTGCTCCTCATGCCTTGGCCCAGTTGACTTTCATGACCTGCTCTACCTTTGCTGCCATCCCAGACAGACTAAGCTCTGCCATCCTGTCTTTGCAGTGCCTGTACCCACACAGTGGGTACTGATTCTGCCTCTGATTCTGGGCTGATTACCAGGAATTAGAGCAGTAAAAAATTCAAATCTGCACTAGGGGTTTGGAAAGGAACTGAAAAAGAAAAACAAAAAGGAATTGGTCCCTCTAGATAGCACTGCAAGGGCACTGCTAAAGTATTTCACGGGCAGCCAAGAATGATCAAAGGTAGGTATCAAATTATAGAGCCAAATTAAATTGCAACAGGAGTGGCAGGGCCAAGGCCAGCAGCAAGCCTAAGCTGCACGTAAACAGAATCTCATTCATTCTCCCACCATATCCTTAAGATCAAACCAAGATAATGTAACCGTAAAAGAGAGAAGAGTAAACTGTAAAACATCTGACTATTCACAGCGCAAGTAATCCCAAGTTAGAGCATGTGAGAGACTGTATCCTGTTCACTATATAAACCACCGTTTATGGCCAGGACTACACAGCTACAAGCCAATATAAATTCATTGCTTGATAACAGCACTTAAAATAAAGGCAAGAGATATGAATATATAAGGTAATCTTATTTCTGTGTAAGTTATTCAAATTTTGCTATGCTAAAACTAATTTAGTTGGGTTAGTTGATACCAGCAGAGCTGTAATTACTCTGACACATATGCAAAATCGTTCAATTCATACGAAACTGGATTTAGGATCCTTATTGCTTTGCTGGTAGCCGCTTCACAGAATACTCTTAAAATGAAGCTGCTAATCTGGCAAGGCACAAGCCTGAATTAGCTGAACTTGTTTGTCAACACTTGAAAAACTGCATTATGCTGCATTTACAAGGTGGGTTTTACCTAAGAAAATGGCTAATTCAGCCACTTGTAGTTTTCAGTATTTTATTTACTTTTCAAACTCTTCATTTACTTGCAAAATTAAAGGAGCTGTTAGAACTTTCTGTTTTGAGGAGTGATGGGTGCTCATCAGCCTTTCCTTCCACAGAGGAGCAGGGACAAGGACATGTGGCATGCCTCAAGGAATTAACTGAAATTTCTAATAACCATGTTATTATTTGTGTGAACACAGATGGTTGAAGCAGACTAACTGTCACTGACACGGGAGTGCTGCGCTCCTCGGTGTGAGGGGATTTAAGACCCAACATCTCTCTGAGGATTTGGTGCACTTGAATCTGTGACAGCACCAATGTCCCATGACAGACCAGGTCTAGTCCTTTAAGTGTAAATAATGAGAAGGCAGCACTCTCAGGGCCCCTTTCCAAGCTGAAAGAGCAACAGCCATGACACGCAACAGGGCCAGGACCATTTACCAACAGAAATGCACCCATCTGGGAACTTCCCTTCAAAAAAACCACTTTCTCACTTACACCTACTCACTTCTGTGGCTGAGAAGATAAAAAGAAAAGTATAACAAGGATAAAACCTGTATTCTCCTAAGCCTGCCCTCATCTCTGCAGAGAAAACCCTTGTAGAAATTTCCAAGTTTAAACCTTCTGCAACCTGCAAACATCCACAACCAAAGGGGCCCTGACTGCTCCATGACACACCATCTGTGGGTCTCATTATGTGTGGTAGCTACCTGGTCTTACAAAATACAGCCACAGGTGACTCTGTGTGCCTGAGAAGAATCAAGCTCCATTATGTACACACTTTTTAAAGCAAAGAAGAAATAAAGAAATGAAAAATCAGCCTGCAATCCAAGAGCGATACACAGTCCAGTTCCAACAGTGAAGAGCAGCCGGAAACCCCTGGCATGGTGGCTCATCCTCTTTCCTCTGTGGAGTAATTTTCCTCCCCACCACAGAAACTCTGGAGCTGGACATTGCAATGGAAGGATCAGACATAAAGGTGCCTGTCTGTGAGCTCCAGAGTGGGCTGTGTTTCACAAAGGCAGCCCCGCAGCGCACACTTTTTTTACAACTGGCCACAGAGCACTGTTCCACCCCAGCTCACATCTGCCTCAGTTCCTCCTTGCACCTTCAACACCCCTTCCTCACTTTATTATTACTTCTCTTGTGTAGAATAAAGAAACAAACCCAAAAAAGCTTTTGGAAATGTTCTGATCTTTCGGAATATCTTCATTTCTCATTGCCATGCCTTTTGCCTGTACGACCAGGCTAATTTGGGACAAGAACTATCTTTTCTAACTGAGGGGATGAAGAAAGAGGATTAACAAATTATAACAGGTTGTTTAAAAAATCCTGAAGAATAATTGACTATCGAGACCTAAAGCAACACCTGGTGAGGCACCAAGCTCAGTGCAACCTGCAGTGCTGTCACAGAGAGCTACAAACAAGCCACAGGAGCCCTTTGAAAATCAGGGTTCAGACCATGATAGACAGTCCAGACCTGTGGGTCCTGTCAGATATGCAACATTCAGTCAAGACATGGCATGTGCCAGGACCCTAAATATTTGATTTAATGAATACTGAGATACTGAACCAAATAAATATTGAAAGTGAGAATTTTTTTTCCTTTGGTTAAAGCACCACTTCAAACCAGTTTGGGTTAATTTGTTTTCTCATTTAATTTAGCTCTAGGATGCTTCTTCTCTGTTGACACAAAAAATGCCCATCTCCACCTGCAGCTTAAAAATCTCAGGCCATCAGCTGCAGTTCAACAAAACGGGTGCTTAGAGGGGGATTGTTTCACCTATTAAAAAAGCTGCTGCTGCTGTAATAAGAAAGCAGCTTGCTCAGAAATGTACACACACAATATGTAATTGGAAATGAATCAGGAATCATATTTTGGCAACAAACAATATGCTATTTCTTAATGAAGTGCATGGAAGAGGGATGGATTATACTATTGCATATTTTGATGTGCAAGAACCATTGGTGAAGGTTTCGGGCAACAGAAGGTGCACAAGTATATCGGAATACAGCTTGGATGCTGGGCCAAAGACATCTTTGACAGAACTCCAAATAAACTTAAAACAGCAATATATCATAGAATCATGGAATTGTTTTGGTTTGAAGGGACCTTAAAGATCACCCAGTCCCACCCCCCTGTGATGGGCACGGACACCTTCCACTAGACCACATTGCTCCAAGTCCTGTCCAACCCAGCCTTGGACCCTTCCAGGGATGGGGCAGCCACAGCTTCTCTGGGCAACCTGTGCCAGGGCTTCACCACCCTCACAGCAAAGAAAATTTCTTCCTAATATCCGATCTAAACCTACTCCCTGTCACTTTAGAGCCATTCCCCCTTATCCTGCCACCACAAGCCCTTGTAAAAACTCCCTGTCTGTCTTTCTTGTATCTCCTTTATCCAGAAATGGAATTATACTCCAGAAAAATCACCACAGAGCAGGGAACGACAAGTGTTCCAAAACAGGCTCTCCCATTGTGACAGAAGTGGGAGAGGACGAGAGAACATGCCCAGTTGCAGATGAGGGCTTTTCATTAGAAAACAAGCAGCCAGAGGATGTAAGGGTTTAGTCCACATGAGTGTGTCCTGTGAGTGCCGTTCTGCTCTCAAGTGCACAGGACACCTCTGAAGGCACGCTCCAGGAGTAGGAGGAAAGACATAGCCAAGGGAAGAGTGATGGCCTGATTTAACTCCACAGGAGGCTTCCTACACCACCTCCTCTTGCTATAGAAACCTCTTAGCTATGTCTAAAAATTAAAAATTCTCACACATCAGAAGTGTAATCATGACAGATGCTCCATTTTGTGCAGCCCCGCTGTGAAATAAGGACAATTTCTTTCTCTGAGCCTCTGAAAAGCCATGGAGTTTCAAGGCGATTTTTGGACCTTTTAAACTATCCACACGAGAGAAACTTTTGGGGTTCTCCCCCTGTTTAAGCATCTACACAATTATCTGAAATGCAGAGCCACTATCACCTTTTCCCAGCTCCAGTGCTGTGATGACATGTTTACCACATCCTCTGCAAGGCTGAACAGTCCAAGAGCCTTGATGCAAATAAAAAATACCCATGGGAAGAGCAAATTCTAAAGGTTCTGCAGCAACCTCATACCAGCACCAAGGGGAAAACGTGGGATTTTCTGCATATCTCTATTGCAATTTCTACTCTGTCAATAGCAAAGACAGTTGGGTGTCAAAATAAGACTGATAGGGTTTGTCTTGAAAGCAGCACTGGGGAAAATCCATGCTAGAACTGGTTAATGTCTTCCAAAAACCAATAAATATGCCAGTTTTTCCCTTTCCTTAAAAAAATAAAAATTACATCCAAACGATCCTGAAATTAATGCAAAAACATTGTGAGTTTGACATGTCTCCAACAAACAAAAGCCCCTCAGCACAGGATTTGGTTTACTTCCAAAAGTTACAGACACACTATTTATCTGCATAAATTTCAGGGACAGTTTTGGAGCTCCAAAAACCTTAAATGGGAATTTTTCCAATTTCACACGAAGAGTGACGTTGGTTTAATAAAGATAAAAGTCCATCTGTGGGTACACAGGGACACATTCATCCACCTGTTTAATCTCTGCAAGTCCTGCTGGTTTCCATTTCAGTACGTGCCTGTCAAAACAAATCATGCATCCCAAAATAATGGATGAAGAACCCCAAAAATGGATAGTAAGAAGCGACACACCAGGAAAAAAATATTTAGCGTATGTTATTGTAACTGAATCAGGATCCTCCTTCTCCAGAAGGTTTAGTTGCTGGAGCCAGAATCCTGGAATCACTAAGGTCAGAAAAGACCTCCAAGACCACAGAATCCAACCCGTGACCGATCCCCACTTTGTCACTAGTCCACAGCACCGATTGCCGAGTCCAGTCATTCCCTGGACACCTCCAGGGATGGGGACTCACCAGCCTGAGCAGCCCCTTCCAGTGCCTGACCACCCTTTCCATGAAGAAATTCTTCCTGGGTTTGCCACATTAAGAGCATAAAACAGGGCTGAAAATCCAGGTGCCCAAACCACAACAAATGCTCTATGTATTTTAGGTAATTTTTGAAAAAAGGAAAACTCAATAATTCTGACAAAACACAAGTTCTTTACACATGAAACCTCTAGACAGCCAGAGATTGCAAGGCATCAGGGAAAATTCAATGGAAAATTAATTATGCCCAGAAAAAATACCTTATACCCCTGGAACCCCCCAAATCTAATGGCACTTTCCAGGTAACTGGGTCCTTGGCACTGCTGTGCATTCTGAGATACAGAGCGGGCCTCCCACTCAACCGCCACTCCTACACAGGAACAGGAATTTCAGATCAGTGTCATGATGACAGCATGACAGAGAAGTCAATGAAAAGAAATGTCAGCCTACTGCAAACACTACAGTATAAAAATACATAAAAAGGAGCAAAGTCTCTCCTGACACCAACAATTTGAAGCACAATATCCTTCAAGAATTAGCTTCAACATGAGCACCAGGCATTTCAACAGCTTTTCCTCAAATTCTACCTTGGTAATGACTGTTTATTTACTTGTATTTCTAGAATCTCACTCTCTCAGTGAAAAGCAAGTATTTCCTTCCCTCAGCACAAAAGGGTTTTATAATCCACTCAAATCTAATTTGTGATCATTTTGGAACACAGAGGGAAAATATTATCTCAACCCCATTGTTCTAACATTTTGAAAACAAATGACTTGATATCTGTAGCATTTGCAACTCACTCCACAGCAGTTCAGTTTCAGCAATGCTGAGAAATTGAGTCTTTTCATTGCACATTCATTTGACGTTTTTTATGAGAAATTCTGCACATCTGAGCAAGGAGGTGACAAACTCAGATTATGTAAAACTACTGCAACAACAATTAAAAGACAACCGCCAGCAGCATCACCCTACCTGACACTAACTCCCTCCTAATAATGGCTTCCTTACCAACTAGGAGCCCCAGAATCCCTTATTGTATGTTGATTTTCTGCAGTTAGAGGAGGCTGAGGAACGCCAAACACAATCCCAATCAAAGTCCATGCACGACAAATTGTCCAAATACTCACAGGGCTTTGTTTGCTCTCCCCATCCCCTGTGCGTGCAGCCAGGCAGCGCAGTCAGCCAGGCTGGGAATTCAGGGGTACCGCTGCCTGGAGAGTGCTCTGGCACAGATCCTCCTCCGATCCCTCCCTCTCCCTAGCACCGGCTCCATCCTGCTGCTCCCCACGTCAGGGTGATGTTACAGGTGACACCTCCTGCTGCTGATGTCAAGCTCTGTTCCCAAAATCACAAGCACTGTCTCCCCGCGGTGCCCACTGCCCCTACAAGCATCACCTCCACATCTTCTGGGCGCCAGGGAGTGGGCTCCAAGAGGATTGCAGAGAAGCTTATGGACACGCAGCCTTCCCTCTTCATCAAGTCTCCCAGTGTTATAGAGCTGCTTTAATTCCTTCCAGAACGCTGCAGCAAATGTAGCCTCTATGCCTCCCTCGGGGGGAAGAGGAAGGATTTTTATGGTTTCTTTCTATGGCGCAGCTTAATTTGCTCTTTTCCTAGAGCAAACGGCGGAAAGGACAGGGAGATAATGGAGCAGGAGACCAGAATGACTGACTCATGGATGCTCTCCTGAACATTTCGGAGTAAGCTCACGGGCTGGCGATGCAGCCCAGGACCAGAGCTGATGAATGGTGCAGTGCTGCTGTTGTCATGGCAACTAAGAGGGAAAGGAAAAAAAAGGTAGCACCATATAAGGAGTTGTGACATGGATTCTGGGAACAATTTATACTAAAAGGCTGTAAGACCTAGGATGCTTTAAAGCTGCAGCATCCCCTTGGTCAAACACAGGCTTCATTGTTCACATTAAAGCAGTTGGCACAAATTTCCGAACACAGGATTACGTCCAGCCCAGACACATTTGCATCGGGAGAGTTGTACCAAAACACAACAAAACGACACGATTCTGCTATGCATTCCAACAACTGGAATTGAAATAACTGAAATTATTAATTAGGAGACATGGCTGGATGCTAATAAGGACCCAAACTAACATCTGTGAAAACAAGAGTACCACTGAGCCCCCCAGGTACGTGCAGCCCCTCACAGGTGAGGAGCTCTGTCCTTACTGAGCAATGCTGAGATGAGCCAAACTGCAGCACCATCAGGTGGCTGAGTGCCTGAGCAGCGCTGCCACCAACACATATCCTGCCAGGCTTCCCAGAGACAGAAGAACATCCCCAAATTAACCCATAACCCAGGTGCTGCTGGGCAAGGGAGGCTGGCAGAGATCCCAAAGCATATTCAAGTACGGCAGAGCAGGGAAAGCCAACTCACACACCTTCCATTGCAAACTGTGAGCAAGGAAAGGTTTGTACTCCATGTGCAACACTGGGGAAGAAACACATTATTTACCACAGCCATCATCAGCTGCATTTCACCTAATGCATGTGCTCAGACAATGCACAGTGATTGAGAGAATGGCCACTGTCCCATCCAGCACAACCACAACATTGCAGCGCTGGAGCCTGGGCTCAGCAACTGAAACTTTAACATTCAGAAATCCTTCCCATTGAGGATTTATTTTATTTTTATTTTTAAATGTAGAATCCCAGAATGCCTTGGCTTGGAAGTGAAAGGAATAGGGAGTGTCTTTACAAACAAAT
>VZTX01030681.1:189536-236247 GCA_013400915.1 Pardalotus punctatus | reverse complement strand
TGTGCTGCATCTCTTTCTCCTGGTTCTAAACGCCAGGAGGCATCAGCTGTGCAGAGAGGATCCTGGGAGGTTTGTTTGGCTCATTTCTGTTTTTCCTTTTGTTTTCCTTTTCTTCTTTCCTCCCCTGCCTGCTCCTCTCCCCCAGACCCCATCCATGTCCATGTCACACACGTGGCAGCTTCAGCCCCGCAGTGCTGGCACAGAAAGGTGAGGACAGCACTGTGAGCCTCAGCTCCTGCCACCCTTGCCATCGGGACTGCCACCACAGCCTGAGCCAGTCTGCCCAGCACAAAGTCGAAAACAGACAAGAAGCTGAAGTTTTTGGTTTGTGTGGGAGGCTTCTTGTTTGTTTGTTTTGTTGGTTTCTTTCTTAATTGAAAGTGCCGCATGTGAAGTGAAGTTCCAATAATGGAACCTTTGAAATCTTTGCAATATTATAGACATCAACTGAAGTCCTGGGGAATGCTCGCAAGTTGTGCTGACATTACTTTGTGCACTGGTTTTCATCTGTTTACTGATGCTCTCTACTTTGTTGATGCCCTTTCCACAGTGTGATTCTGAACAGAGGAAATCTCCAAGCACCTCAGGGAAAAACTCTGAAGACCGTAGATTTCAAAAAGCTTTTTTTAAATCTCTCTCCCTCCCTCTCTCCCTCCCTCCCTCTCCCACCTTACCAAATGCTTTCTACGAGTCTATTAGCTTCATTAAAGAGTCAAAAGAAAATCCATCAGCACTCTAAGTGTTTTCTCTCTAGTGATTCTGAGACATTTATGGACTTGAAAGATGCACATTTAGGACACCCCAGATAGTGATAAGAATGTATAGATGTAACACTCTCCATATTTTTAACTTCATGGGTTACAAAGGCTTATCTATTAATTAGTTGTTATTTATTAATTGGTCCTGCTAACACACAGTAATTCATGCTCTTTTCCAAATCATCTTCAGTTTTAGCAAAGTTTAGAGTAGCTAACACAGCACCTTCTGGGAGAGAAATGTCTTTAGTGCTGAGGATTATTGTGTCTCAGGAGTGCTGCCGCAAGCTATGTGCACAGAACCGGTGAGCGCTCTCCAGGCAGCCTGTGGCTTTTGGCTTTAAAACCTCCCAACTTCCAAAGATTAACTCTTCTCCAAAGGTGGCTGTGCCACCTGTGAAGGGCATCTGTGATTAAAGCACTAAACACCACATGTCTGTGTGATCTATGGGTAGGAGACCAGAGCACATGGGAGATTTATGGATATTTCTCATTTCCTGTGTGCCAGTTGCCAGGAGCAAGTAGGGGTCAAGGGAAAACATCCCTGGCCTTTGCCAGGCAAATGTAGGACGAGTTCTGCTGATGCTGAGCAGCTATTTCCAGATGGCACAAGAAAGAGCTGTGCTCAGCCCTCTCACTTCTTGAATCAATGGATTATACAGAGGTGGGTGTGATGTGGTTCACAGAGTGGCTCTAGAGCAAAACCAAAATAATTATTTGACCCAGTGTTCACCAGGGAAATTGTTAGTCCACGTCTAGGAGAAGGCATTGAGGGCACCTCCTGCTTATCAGCTCTTCCATTTTTGATAATTTGGATTTTTGTTTGTTGGTTCAATTGTTTCCAGTTTCTATATGAAGCACATGGCACAGCGCTGGGAACATGGGGATTTGGCTAAGCTGACAGCACTAATGCATTTTCCTTCTTTGCACTCACATAATTGCAGCCTGTGACACTTGCAGTCCCTTGGTAAATAATCTGGCATGCTCCACAACTTCCTCTAAAGAAGTATTATACTGAAGCATAAATGTAATATCTTCCATTCACATAAAGTCTGGCATCAAAGCAAATCCTATAATGGTTGAGAGATTTTACTAGGAGCACAGATTTCTTGACATTTACGCCCTGTATGAGCAACTTCACTCACATGGGTATGCAGACACCTTTGAGGCTGCATTAACAGCACAACGAGGGGCTTTGCAGGAGGGAGGAAACACAAGTTAAGTGACAGGAATCGTCTTGGCAGCACAGCATCCTGCTATTGCCTGAAGTGGATTTCATGTGGTTAATCCATGGTAAGAATATTAATTCAAATGGTACTTTGAGGGTTTGAATGACAGCCAAGGATCTTAATCACTTATTTGTCTCTGAGAAACAAATTCCCTGCCTGCACCTTTCCTGCTGCAGAGGGGCCACAGCAGCTCAGCCCGCAGCTCCAGCAGAGCAGCCAGCACTGCTTTCTGCAGCCCTGTGCAGCCACACAAGCTGGTGGCCAACCACTGACCTCTGCCAAACCTGTTTATCTTACCATTTCTCAAAAATGACAAATCCTCAAATGACATTAGCCTGGTGTCTATTTAAAGATTGAAACAGGAATAAACCTGTAGTGTCACACACCAGTGACAAGGGCCAAGGTCATTTCAGAGGGAGCTGCTCTGAACATAGTCATAGTTCTAATCTCAATTAACACTTACAGTGCATATCTTAATGATTAAAGCACGGAAGTTTTATTGCAATCACTAGTATTGCAAGGAAAAAAATAATGTCATTAAGCTCTTTGCTGTGACAAGTTGCTACAATCTTACCAGGAGAGAGTTTTAATCTTCTACCTGCAGCAGTAATCAGAGAGAAATTTCAATTTTTAAGATGAGCTTTCACCTCACTGAAAATGAATTTCAAAGCAGCTTTGCAAGTTCCACTGTTTTCCCTTGATCCCTAAGTAGAGAGCAATTATTGATTGAACTAATTTCTTAGGAAGATAGGTCAAGTTTCAGGTTAAACTGCATCTTGTAAGAAATGTAGTGTCATGCAAAAGAGGAGACAGAGAGGGATTAGCAGCTTACAATTCACTTTCTTACATCTACGTGTTCTGTGTCAGCACTCGCTCACCCTAAGTCTGGGTGTATCAAACTCCATTGGTTTCCTTGCCAATTTAGAAAATACAAATAACACTCTGGTATGAGCACCCACTTTTCATGGAATCACAGATTCCTCAGGAGGCCTCCCAAGAGCCTGATCAAAGCTTTTCCTTTTTCACACAAGCTGCGAGGGATAAAAGTGCTTGCTAGGGCTGGGAAGGGGCTGTGCCGCTGTGGCTGCTGCAGCCCTGGGGCAGGGGCTCTCCAGGAGCTGCCCCAAAGCCAAACCACCGGCACTGGAGCCCCTTTGCTTTGTGAAGCCTCTGAGCACATGCCTGGGCTCCTGCTCCATCTCCCTGTGTGCCACAGCCCCACCGCTCATCACTCCATGGAAACCAGCAGCTTCACAGGCAAAAAATTCAATTTCAACCTGTGGTTTTTTTCACTAAGTATATGAATGGGAACCCATGACTGCAAAATATTTAGATTTTGTTAGCTCTTAGAGCAGCATGTTTACTTCTTGACTTCTAAAGGCAGTGACAGGAATTAACAAGAATCCTCTGACCAGTATTGGTACTGTTGGCAGCTGATACAATAATCCATGGGATATTCATAGTTACAGCAAAGAGTGTAAAGACTTCAGCAGGGCTGTCCCTGGGCTGAAATGTGGAGGTCAAATAGTAAGGGCTGGGGAAAGGTTCCTCCTGTAGGGGTTTGTGTGTAAAGCACTCTTTAAAAACAGCTTTTGATTTTTTATTACTTTTTTTTCCCAAAGTACATTGTACCTATACTCTAAGGCTGAGAACACATCCAACCAAAAACATCCATTTATACTGCTGAGGAGGCAAATTCCAGTGAAAAGGGATCCCTGTGGCTTTGGGGAAACTGGATCTCCTGAAGCTTTCTCACAGCTCTGGAAAATTGCATCTCTTGGTTTTCATCTATGATCCTCAAAACAGTCTGGTCTGAAAAACAGGGATTTTGGAAGACATCCTTCTTCCTGGATGTACTGTATTCTCTACGTTTTCTTTCTTGATTAACCATAATCCAGCAATATTAGAAGAAGATCTTCCTTGCTCATCTTCCTGTTGTGTGGCTCGTCTCAGAAGGATATAAAAAAAAATTGTCTGAAGAAGACAAGTTGCCTCACCCAGTGCCATTATCCCTCCAGAAGCCAAGATAATACCAGCATCAAGACACAGCACTTGAAATTCAGGTGGCTGAACGGGAGCAGCAAATCAGCAGCTGTGGACAAGCAGGGGCTCCCCGAGAGAGAAACGGGGGGCTCTGGGGAGGGTGTTTTGAGCCAGAGGCACAGCAACCCCTCCCACCTCCCTCTGGGCCAGGAATACAACAGGGTCATCTGAGAGCTGCCAAAAACAAGGTGGGGAGGGCTGTAAGATATTTATGTACCTGCAGTCATGTTTCTTGTAGTTGCTAGTCCCCGGTGTAAGGAGTTATAGACAAATATTATCAAAATATCCAACCGTCTACTAAAAGAGGATGTTGAGTCAGGCTCCAACCCATATTTGGAACTATTAAATTATGGAGTAGCGCTGATGTTATCTGCTGACATTTCATTCAGCAGAAAAACTTACTTAAGGCAAGAAGTAATGCTGCGAAAGAAATTGAGGTCAGCGTGACTGGAGACCTGCAAGAGGAAAGTGTGGGTGCGGTGTGGGGTGCCAGCTCCCCGTGGGTCAGGTGTTGATGGAAGGCACCAGTAGCACAAAGATAGCTCTGAATTTCAATGGAGTCCATCTGACAATCACACCTGGAAAACCCAGCTAGGTGGGAGCTGGGAGGCCCTGTCAGCCACACAAACTCCTCCAGCCACCTGCAGAGGGAACCTGGCAGCGTATTAATCTGCTGCAGCGTCACATCCAGCCCACACAGAGCTGCTTTTTATAACCAGATATAATCCAGGTCGCCCACTTCCTCCTCACAGCCTCAGCTTTCTCTTTTTCTCTCTTTTCTCTTTCCACTCTCCTGCTCCTGACTGGAATGTGCTGTATTGCCACAGATTCAGTTCGGAATCAAAGCAGAGGCCGTTTATGCCACGTGCACAGAAGAGCTCCACAAAGACAAGGAGATGAGGGAGCAAAACTGATATGACAACAAAGAGTAACATCAGATCTAACAAGGCAGTGGGAATGGGAAGTGATCGGAGGGAGAGACTTTAAAATGTTCTCTGCAGGTGTGAGTTAGACATGCTGCATGTTTTGACTCCTGAGGGTTGACACTACAAACATTTTGAATTATAGCCACTTTAAATGTCACAGGAATCTCTCAGCTTGAATCTGAAAACCCATGAATTTATGATGCATGGAGAATGAACTTTTAGGAACTTCTCTGTTCCTTAACTTTTAGCAATTAAATATAGACAACCAAAGATTATTTTGGTTCTATTGTTTTACAGAGAATGCAATACAGCTGGGCAGGGAGGATAGAACTTCCCTCAGCCCTCTGAAGTTTAAGGGAGCTCAAAGTCCAGAGTTAATATTCCAGTCTGGTTTAATGCTGTGCCTTCAAGGGTCACAGCCACAGCTGTAATCTTTCATCCTCTCCACTGTGTGTGTTGTACCACAGCCCCACGCTGAGTCCTTGCCACTGACAGCAGAGGATTTTATCACTGCTCTGCAGACCTGGCTGTGTTTTTTGGTTGTACAGAACAGGTTCCCCAGCACCTCACACGTCACACAGAGCTGCCCTTAATGCAAAGTGCCAGTTTAAGAGGTTGGTGTTTCTGTGCTCTCAAAAGAAATTGCTTTGTCGCCTACACTTGCACTATAAACCTGGTTATTGTAAATCTTGCAACTTGTACAAACAGCCAGTTACCCCCTAAGAAGAAAAATAATCACAATGAAGGGTTGATTCATGCTGCTTTGTAATCTAATTACAATTAATTTTTAAAAAATAGTTATTTACTTCTAACACCATTATTTCCCTTAAATCAGCATTTCTTGTAGTATCACGTATGACAGATCTCAAATGTGAAATTGAATATTATCTTCAGCTATAGAAACAGCAGCCTAAAAAAGTCAAGTTCCTAAATAGACCAGGAGCTGTGTACATGCTTATGGCAAAGACATCCAAGCAAGAAAGACACAGCACACTTACAATGATACAAGAGTTCCATTTGCAGAAGTATAATTTACTTTGATGACTTTTGCAGAATTATTTCCTACCTTGCAAGTGATAAAAGCACATTTGAGACCCCCAAAATGTTTGTGCTGTTTGCCATAAGGGAACAGATGATCTGATTGGGAGCTTGCATGCTTTAAATTCCTAGCTGCAGTTCTATTGTATTATTAAATGGTTGTTTGAGGTCTTTGTGCTTTTTAAAAAAAGAATATGAAGAGCCTTACTTGAGACATGAAAGTTTTTATTTCAAGCATTCCAATATTTGTTCAATGAAGTTGAAAGGTAAATACTGAGTAGTGTTCCATGGTTTTCCAGTTTAACACAAGGCAAAAAACCAGACTCATTGGGGAAATGGAAACCTCCTTACAATTAATATCCCTGACCCCTCTGTGCTGACCATCTTGCAATAAACCTGCTACTGACCCCGAGGTGAGCAGTGCTCAGTCTCTGTGTAGGATTCTACAAGCCAATTTTCCACTTTCAATACTCTGTCGCTAATTTAATTCTTATCTAAGCTCACATAGTAGGATTATACGGATTATAACTGTGAGAAAAATGTAGTTTCAAACCTGTGGAAAGGGGGAGTGATGGCAGGAGCTGCAGTAATCCAGAGAACTAAGGTTTGGTGTTACTTCACGGGAAGGGCTGGCACAAGAATATTTTCTTTATTCAAATAATTTCTCCCATCCACTGTCAAAATACTGATTTGGTTCGAATTCAAGTGTTTCTCATCATCAGAAATAACAGTAGAGTAAAAGACACAGATTCCTCTGGTTTCTCAAGCCAGGCAGAGGCTTGGCCACCTCTGCAGACCCTGCTCACAATCAGCCTGCACTGTGTTTGTGCAAGGTGCGAGAAGAGTTTTTGCTCCCTATTTCCACAGTTATTATTTTGAACCTCCCCATAAATCCTCAGGAAGGTTTTCATTATCCCAGCTCACACCTGCACCTGCAGCCCATGCCAGTCACACCATGTATCTACGCTGCCCAACGTTCCCATGTTTTCCTAGGAAAGGCCCAGTATATTCAGGAGTAGGTTTGGCAACTCAAGTTTACCTGAACACGATTTTTAATTCACTTTTGTACCTTGTCCTCATTGGCCTTTCCTCATCCTCCCTGCCTCTCTATTCCATTGCTGACTTTCCACAGCATTTCTGGATTTTCAGACTCATCACCCCTTCCCTTCCTTTCCCTGGTAATTATCACACCAACGGCAAACTAAGAGTCCAGTTTTCTACATTTCCAGCTGGCTCCTAACCAGCTCCTGGCCACCTCACCTGGCTCTGACCTCCCCCAACCCTGCAAGCCCTGCTCCCCTTCTTCCAGCACTGTCCCTGTTGGGACTCACTCTGAAACCTTGTAGATCTCCCCCAGTCTGATCCTAGGTAGCTCCTCTTGTCACCTGATAATTATGACTTCATGAACAAACTGAGTCTTTACCTTCCACATATTTAATTGCTGACTAATCGTCCATAAAATTTATTATAAGTATTTTAAATCAATTCTTTTTCCTATTACATATACACACACACACTATTTTACTCAGTTAATGCTAGAAAGAAGGATGCAGAAAGAGATGCTCTGCATGAAGGAGAACGTAATATAAAGAATTTCTAATGGCAGTGGGGGAGCCAGGGAGAGGTGACATCTTACTGGGTGGGCAGATGAAGCTGGGAAAGGAACAGCCATTCCGAGCACACAGGGCCTCAACACACATTGAGTTTGACTTGATGAGGTTAAGCTGCCAAATCCCCTGAAAGGAAAGGTCAGGGAGAGGGAGGATGGGAAAACCGAGTAAAGAGAGGACTGCAAATGTGTTCCTGTGCTGTTTCTGCATGGGGACTATTTATGGAGCTACATGAAACATTGCTGAATGTAAATGTATCCTCCAACAGGATCTATTAAAAGAATTTTATTTTGAATTCTAGCTCTTAGTAAAATGGTCGGAGAGTTGCGTTTCCAAGCAGACATTCAGCCTTTGGATAGGCAAGTTCTCCAGAAGTGCTGGTCCTTCCCAAGGCTCCCAGAAGAGCTCTTGGGGCCACCAGCACTGCACCGCACCCCGAGGAGGAGCTGTGGGGTTTCCCGGATCCCAGTGAAACCAGCCAGCAGCTTTATGACACGTCTAGTGCACCCACTGCACAGCTAACACTAACTGTTCTGATCCTGACATCCCTTGAACGCTTACAGACCTGTAAATCGTGAGGTTTTCTGGCAAGGGTGTACAATCAACCTGCTGAGCGGGCTCGGTGCGAAAGCAGCTGGGGTCAGCAGGAGAGACCCTTCTGACCACAGCTCAACTGAATTACATCTCTTTAAATTCACATCAGGAAAGGAAAACACCACCACCTGCTTTGCTTTGTAGAGCTGGGGTTTTTTCCTCCTGAGAAACTCTTCCATCTCAAGGGCAGGGTTAGGCTCAGGACAGATGTGTGGGTGCTGCTCTGCCTGGCCATGACTCAACACATTGCCAATGCCTTTCACCTACGCACATGTAAATAAATAAGCATTGCAGGCATTTTCATTCTGCAAAGGTGTATTAGTGGATTGGAAAGAGGCATTAAAACGGAAATCACAAATAGTTTTAACCTTTACCCTTCTGTTGATGTGTACTTCAATGATTGTTTCGTTTCCTATAAAAACTGTGACTGTGATGAGACCGATGGATGCAGATTGTTTTCTCTTTTTGAATTATACCACCTTGACCATACCTTGGTGCTCATAATCCCACATTTCCCCCTGATATTAACACCCCATCTCCCAGCTGACACAGTGAGAAGTAGGAAAAGTTGTCTTGGAAGCAGAAGACATGAAAAAATACATTTGGATTAAAACACTATCAATAAATTACTATGGTGGAAGGAGGCTCAGAGAACTCAGGAAAAACCAAAAGAAAAACTGTTTTTAGAGCCAGTGAGCAGTCTGAAGCTACTGTTTATTGCAAGAGCCCCGCTCTCCCTGTGAGCCGCAGCCATGCCTGCTCTCAGCTCCACCTCTCCAACACACAGCGTTTCTCCAAGAGCATTCTCTCCTCTGTGAAGAAACAGCTGTATTTGGGTCTTGCCTGTATTGCAGCTATGCCTGGAGGGCTGGCAGAGGCACCGTGCCAGGGAAGAAGTCTCCTGGCCTGAGCTCTCGAGGGGATAAACATGATGGAGGCGGATGGCAACCAAAATGGAATCAGTAAGTGAAAGAAGACTTTCCTGCTTTATGCTTCCTAGCAGGCCCATTCAGCACTTTCCTATTTCAGCTGCTTCTCAAGCCCATAATAAATGAGGTTTTAGTGAACTGAAAGCCTTTTATTTTGAGATGTGCCTCTCTCTTTTACACAGTGTTGTCTGGGCTTTTGGCTAAGGTACAATTCAGGTAAAACAGATAAAATATTCATCTTTTAGAGCAGCATTTCTTCCCCTTCTGACCCTTTTCTTTTCCTACTGCTGTCTGTGCCTGCCATATAAATGCTCTCATCTCTGTCCTAGTGATTTAAGAACATCCCTTCTCATAGCTGGACAGAGCATTCTTAGCTGTAATTAATTTTACTCAATATCATGCAGAAACATACATGCTGTTTCACTGTTTCTCCAGAATGTATCTCACAGAGATGAGCATTCCTCCAGACTACATAAACCATCACAGCTCCAATTCCACCCTTTTTAAGAAAGAGAGAGTGCTGCTGCAGCAGAGAACCAGCACTCCTGAGCCTAAAAGCAGAGTTTGTTGCCAAAGCTAAGAGGAATCCTTTCTCCTGTGCAAACAACAAGCACAAACTTCTCCGAGTGTCCTGGACAGTGAGGGGCAAAGTTCTGACACGATGGGAGGAGCAGGACTTGGGGTGGGTACAAGAAACCCGTGGTGCACTCCTGACCCTCTGCAGCACCATGTTTGATGCGCAGATGGCACCACACACACCTCCTGTGCCTCAGGCTTCCTGCAGCACTGCTGGTTTTCATCCTGAGCCCGCAGTCAGGCAGGGGTTTGTGCCAAACCCTCACACGAGGGTGATGTCCAACCCCTGGGAAGAGCTCTTGCTTGTTACCCCAGGGCAAAAGGCTGGGAAGGAGATTTCAGCAGTTTCCATGACCTGTGCTGGACATCACTGCCTCTCAGACTGCAGTACAGAGATCACCTCCACACTTGGGGACTTTTTGGAAGCTCTGCCAGACATGCCCCAATTCTGGGACAGATAACCTTCATGTCACCTGAAGAGCCATTCCAGCATGTGATTTATAACTTATCAGCATCCCCAGACAGGAAGCACAGTGCAGCAAACTCCAAGATAAGCTTCTCCAGCCCATCTACTTCTCCGCTGCAATCATTGCCTGGATCTATCATCGTGAGTTAAAGGATGGATAACTTGGTGACCTTTTCAGTCTTGTCTCCTTGGCTAAGGTTGCCAATCGTAAGGCATGCACTAACCAGAGCTCTAAGCCATACAAATCCAGAAAATCAATTTCTAATTGTAAATCTGAAATTTGATTGTGCCTCGATTCCAGCTGAAAGGGGCACAGAAATGCACTTCTGAAAATATGGCACAAAGAGCGCAGATTCCTTGGGAAGCCCTGCTCTGTGCAACAAAGGGACACCAACTCCTCAGTGCCATCGAATCTCAAATGGCACTAAAATACCTTTCCATTTCATGGTGCCTGTCCAGTGAGTTGATCATTAATGTTCAGCATAAAGACATGCTGAGAGCATTCCATGAAAGCTTCTCCATGAAATTAACTTTTTCTATTAGTCTAGGCTCTCCTTTTATTGTCAGAGCTTTGAGAGTGACTTTGTACCAATGTTTATAATAACACTAATAGGCCTATAATCTGAAAAGTGTGAGGACAATTTCTCAAACCTGATGAGATAAATTGCACAATAAATGCCCGTATGAAAGAGATACTTCTTCCAGGTTTTAAAACTTTAGTCAGTACTTAATCTAAATGTATTATATACCCAAAAAACATGAAAGTCATCTGGTTTTGCTTCATTTGACTTGGGTGACCATAGAGACCTAAACAAGAAAGAGCAAATTTTGGTATGGCCTTATTTAAATAGTATTGTTATTTCATTCCACAATTTTCTCTTCAAATTACCAAGAGAACTCCATTCTCAAAATATTTGCAGAATAAATGTATTCTCAAAATATATGCAGAACCTAATATTTACCACTACATTTACTGCAGTTGTTAACAGCAAATGGAAATTGAATATGGGGAAGTTGAACGTGCCATTTTGCTATTGATTAATATGATGAAGCCTAGGAATCCATTACTTTAACATTCAGGATATCAAAGCAGATAAACATGGGCAATAAAGTATTTGACACTTACATGGAAAAAAATAAAAAACCTCATCAAACAGACAGAAAATCACATTTGAGTGAAATGCAGACCAGTGGTTTATCTTTAGTCAATACGCCTCAATCAGTGCTGCATCTTCTGAGAGCCACAAACAGTGTCCATCCCAAGCAGTGACTCACTGAAAAGATTTGCTATAGATTACCCCATGTTTCTAAAGCCACCTGATAAGTTTTGCTACCTCCACTGTTCATCCTTTTAATGATCTGACAGGTTGTGAACGCATCTTAGAGGGACGGCCCTTGGGAAGCCAGAGCACAGCGCATTCCTGAGCTACAAACACCAGCCTCTCTTTGTTACTTAAATCCCATTAGCGAGAAAATGATCTTTTGGCCAAGGCTGACTTGCCAAGTGGGGAGTGCAGCGGTGTTGGAGCCGGGCAGTGCTGCGGGTGCCCGGTGCCCATCCATGGCCAGCACTGTCCATTCCCATCACGCCGGGGCCGCCGGAGCGCCTGGGAAAAGCAGTAATGGGGGGAGCTGTCAGCACGGATCACTGCCAGGGCCCTCAGCCTGACGAAATCCCCCCTGACATTGCCACGGGCAACCTGCCTCCATTTATAGCCAGCTGCAGCATTACATCGCTGCTGATAATTTCGGAGTAAAAAGTTTAAATGATTGAGCACTCCACTTGGAAAGAGCAGGCTTTTTGGTAGGTCATTAATAATGCAGGGGTTTAGACACTTTGTTGTCTTAAGAGACGTGCTTGTTTGAAGAGCACGGGGAGGGAGCTTTCCATGCCTCCCTTTTAGACTGACACGTCTGTCTTGGAAAGATGGAGACACGGTGCTCTTCCCAAATGAGGTATAACTGTGACTCCTCACTGAGAAAGAAAAAGATGGATGTGATCCTGGGGGGTTCACTTTGCAGACTGCTGTGCTTTATTAGCTGGAGACTGCTGTGCAAGTGCACCTCAAAACATTAGGAGCTGTTTTCAGTGAAGTAGTTCAAATTACTTGAAGAATATCGAGTTAACAAATGCAAAATGACTCTACAAAGTTGGAAAAACACCCTGGAACTTTGGACAACTTTTGAGAAACAAAAAGCACACTTTTATTTCTGAAACATTAGGGAAATATCTTAATTTTTCTTAAGTTATTCAAAGGTAGTTTCCTGACTGCCACTCTTGCAGTACAGCAGAAAATGTTTGATTACAAACCCAACTGCATCTGCTTGACTGTAGTTCATAAAAATAATACTGAGAGAATCAATTATTTTCCTTGTACTGTAGTCATGGATGAAATACCTGGAGGAAAATACACCTCTTTGTATAGCAAAAGCATAAAACATGGCATATATAATTGTGATGAATACAAATAGATAGGAAAATTACTTTCTCTGACAAATGCTACATTTAGCTTAAGTAGAAAATGTGCAGCTCAGTAGGAAGTCTCATTAATAATCTTCTAAGTTTCTACTGGTCACAATTGAAAAGTAACTTTCACAGCATTTAAAAAATTTTTTCTACATCACCCTTTTAATAGCTTGTAGCAATCCCTCAACAGGCTTTTGCCTTTCTTTAAGATATCATACAATTATAGGAGAAAGGGCAATTTGGTGAATTATGTGATATTCTTCTATGACTAACACAGAAGATTTTTTCAGTTTCCTTTGCTTCTGTTTCTTTTAGGAAAAAGGTATTTAAAGATATAAAAAGAATTCCTCAGGAAAAGGGGCAAGTACAAAACCCAAGGACCTGAACGACAGCCTCGCTGTAACAATAATTTAGCAGTAGCTGCACACAACCACCTCAGCAAATGCACATTCCAAGTATTAAAACAATAATGAGCAGGTTTTAAAGAGGTGGTTTTATGTCTATTCAATCTAATTATATGCTTCTCTCCTATCACCATATTCAGTAAACCAGCTAATTTCTTTCTATTTTTCCCCTCAGGCCATTAAAGCTTTCATATATAACCAAATCACTAAATCTTAGAGCAAATATTCTCTGATGAGTTAATTTAAAAGGAACAGGCCTCTTTTTAGCTCTTGCCAGATCAGTTGCTGACATTGAAGAATGCTGTCAGCTCTTGATGTGATGTGTACTCTCCAAGAGGGGAGAAGTCCATCTAGATAGATGATCTAAACAAAAATGTAGAGTGCTTATTTTTACTAAAAACTGCTAAATTTCAGAGGTATACAGCATATTTTTATTGCAGTCATCGACCCTGGCAGCTTAGCCAAGGCACAGGGCCCACGGTGCACAGAATCACGAGAAAATCTCACAGCCTGCCTCGAAAGAGCTGGCGAGAGGAAGGGAAGATGGAAACGAGGGATTGTGAGCTGCTGGAGCACACCTAGCCCAGAGCCTGGGAAAGCGCTGCAGCTCAGCCTCTGCTGCCTCCAGCTTTGTGTCTAACATCTGCAGGATATGGATTCTAGAAGAGACATGAATTACAAGTGTGGAGCTGGTAATTGCTCTCATTAGCTCTAATAGTTTACTTCCAGCACCAGATCTGCAATTGCAAAGTACAGATTGTTCCAGGAAGAGCACGTTCATTCACCAATGGTTGACAGAAAAGCTTTGTTTTCCGCCTCGCAGAAAGCTGCTACAGAATTACTGCAAATGTAAATATCTATTTTTGTTATCTCTGCTGGCATATGACTTGACATATGCATTTGGTGAAATGTTGTCCTCTTCCCATGCTTCTGGAAGCCACGTCCATCCCATCTGCTTCATTCCCAAATACTTAAATTTGCTTTGTCTTCAACATCAACAACTCAAAATAAATAACACATATCCTTTGTCTGTTGATATGGCTGTCAGCCATTTTCTATTTCTTACTCCATCTGTGTCCTCCCAGCTGTTCAATCCCAGCACTTTTTTCCAACCATGGCATTCATCAGCAGCACTGAGAGCACGGGACATTAACATGGAGCCCTTTCCTGCCATGTGCTAAGGCTGGGGCAGAGAGCTCTGCCCATGGTGCAAGGATCAAGGGTTAGCGTTTTACAGGACAGGCTGCATCCCAGACTGCTGATATATTCGATTCATGGCAGATGGTGCTCACATTCGAAAAGCTGTGGCAAACCATCTTCAATAAAAGGCAGAAGGAGCTACAGGTGGGGCAGTCTAACCTCCCTTCCTTGACAAAACTGCAGCACATCCCCACAGAAACTGCTGCCAAATATATGAAGGACCAGACAAAGAGGAGGAACCGTATGGATTTACCAAGAGGAAACTGCTCCTGCCCAGCTTGGCCAACTATTGTGAAACAGCCCACTCTGAGGGCGGTGCATGTAATTCTCTTTCTTCTTAGCAAGGCTATGAAAAGATATCCCAAAGATTCCCAGTACTCACGGAAGGACAAGCAGCCTGGATGGCCAGACTACACCAGGCTGAAAACCAGTGGGACAGCTGGTGTCGAACAATAGTGGCTGTTGGTTAAAATGAATGTTTCCCTTTGCCGAAGCCGAGCTCCCCAGGGCAGGGTAGCAGGGATAACATTGCCTGGTGCCTTCATCCAGGGCTGAGAAGATGGGGTGGGGGTGACCCTCAGCAGGTCTGCCTGTGGCACTGAGCTGGGTGGGTTCTGTCCACAGGACCCCAAAGCTGCAGGAATGGGCTGAGTGGCGCCTCAGGGAGCTCAGCAAACAGAAATGAGCAGTGCTGTGCCCGGACTGGAAGAACCTGTGAGTAAGAACCAGCTGGGATGGTCCTGCAGGAGGGGCCCTGGGGGCTGCTGTTGCCAACGAGCTGAGCAGGAACCAGAGAAGTGTTCTCTTCCAGTGGTCTTAATTTTTACAACCATCAACCTTTTCACAGCACAATAATAGATCCATGTTGAAATTCTAAGACCTTTTAAGAAAAAAAATACATTAAAAGGAGCAGATGGTTTGAGTGGGGTTGTAAATAAGTGTGTTATCTAAATGCAAGGAGTCCATTTGGGATAACAGAAAAAGCTCAGAACAGTCACATAAAGAGAAAGTTTATTGTGCTAATAAGTTGTCATCTAGAGCAAAAAAAGGAAAAAAAAATCAAAACATCTGTTGGATTTTAAACAAAAGTCTTTTGGGAATAACACAATGGAATGGCTCTAAAAATTGTCTGGATTTTCAACTTTCAGTGGGAAAATAGAATTCCAAGAGCCCATAAAAAAGTGAAGCAATTTTGAGATTTTACAGACACTTGCATGTAGGTGAGGGGTGGTAGGATAGATACACATTTTCTAGTCCAATATTTCCCCATCTGTGATCCACAAAACACCAGAAAAGCCTATATAACACAGTGGTAAAACCAAATAAAACCAGGCATATTCCTCTCCATATGCAAAAATGCTATGAAAGGTGGTAAAAGAAATATAATGCTTAGGTATATAAGGTACTGTTTCATCTGGTTGTAAATGAAAAGTATTATAGCAGTGTAGTTTCAGTTAGTTCATTCTCTCTATTTTTTTTTCACCAGATGTTTTTATGTGCTTGTTAAGACAAGTGTAAACCATCAAAGGGAGCTGGGTCGATTAACATATTGCTTAAAAAGCAGCTAAAATGTTTTTATTGCTGTGTCCTCTACTCAGAAAGATAAGAAATAAATGTGTACCCTAAAGATCTTCCCGAAGGGGAATGGGAATGCAGGCATGATAGAATTCTGAGTCTTGAGGGGAAGAGAAATTTCAGCTTGAAAAACTGAAATCTGACCGTTACTGCAGTTACTGCAGGGTCCATTGGTGCTTGAAAAGGCAGGAGAAATTCTGAACTACCTAGAACACTTGTGAAACAGCCGTAGGTGCAGGTTCTGGATACAAACAACAGCCAGGGAACACAGGTCATTAATTTTAAAAGGAATTGTGCATCCAGAATTATTGGCAATTCCAAATTCTTTGAAATTTGGTATCTAGCCTACCCAGAACACCAAAAAGCCTTCATTTGGTATTTCTGTCCAAATGGGACCGAAAAATAAATGGTATTTCTGTACAAGTGTGCCCAGGAGTAGTAAAACGTGCAGATGTGGAGGACTGAGGAGTAACAGTGCTCTGCAAGAGTGAGAGCAAACTGGAAGCATCAGGCCATCGCCAGTTTTGCAATGGAAAACTCACATTTTCCTCACTTGTTACAAAGCCTTGAAATTTTGACGAAAAGACTTGAAAGGCGCTAAAAACCATCCAAGTCAGTGATTAAAGTGACCTACTTGATATCGTTTACTCAAGGCCAAATTCTGCATGCATTAATCTTCTTAGTTAAATGATACATTTGCATGCATCTATTTTTGATAGTTCTCCTTCTGAAAGAGTTGGGGAAAATTAATAACTCCAGACAAACTCACTTCAAGCATTACAAGCTTCAGGGCTAGGAAACGATTGAGAGCAAGAAACTTCTGCTTTTGACAGGAGGGTCCTAGAAGGATACTATCGTCCTTGGCTTTGAAAGAGAAAATATTTCAGATCAAGTAAGGAGCAGGCTGGGTTTGGGATTTTTTTGCTTTAGTGGCCATATTAAAATAACAAAATGCCAGTACTGGTAATTCTCAAATTTTTTTGCAAATGGGGTAACTCAAGATTTCCTGTTGCATTAACTTTCTTTCCAAGTCTAAAATTTTGTTTTTATATTGATACCAGTAATATCTTTCCATTTCCCCCTTTGAAAATCACGGTTGGTACATATATGGAAAATAACATTTTAAAACAAAATTGCTTGCTTTGCCCATGAATTGCTTCTGAAATCTGCAGGTTTTGTTCAAATTCTGGTTTTGTGGAAGCTCTCAGAGAAAGTCAAACCAGATGAAAACCATTTTTATCCCATTGCCTGAAGTTATTTACTTTGTGAATGACAGGATTCTGTTAGCACTTGCTGTTCAAGAGCCGATTACAGGAGATGCCCAGCCTGTCCTGCAGACCTTCCAGCTATCATTCCAGAATTCCATGTTTATCCCACAGCCTGAAAGGATATTTCTAATGCCTCTGGAGATGTGAAGACAAATCCAGAGCTGAATATTTGGGGTGGGAAGGAGGAATTTTTCCATTTCATAACTCTGGGGCTATAATTATTAATGCTTAGACTATTCTAGAAAACCAGATGAATAGTTTTATATTAGGCTGTTATCAATAACTAATCTTCATCTTTTCAGGGAATATCCCTCAGCTTTGGACATCACTACTTGTATAATCTCTTTAAATATTTATTCAGAATAAATAGGTTTTACATATCCCTACAGTGTCAATCTAAATATAATTTTGATTGACATAGATACTTCAGCAAATTATACTGAGTTGAGCAGAAAACTACAATTACCCAGTTTTATTTGCTAATCACCACCCTATATTTATTGAAGTGGCTAGAAAGATTGGATCACTTGATCTCTTGCCTTCATAAAAATTACTTTGAAATGCTGCCTTTGACTCCTTCAGTTATTTTTATTGCACATCACCAGCCTGGCCACTTTGATCACGGAAGAATGACAAGTTGTGATTATTGGTTTTTCTCTAAGGCCAAAACAATGACCCTGGCAGCAGTAAATGCCCTGAGCTTCCCCCTCTGGAGGCTTTTTGGGGCTGTGCCTGGGGTCAGCTCTGCAAGACAGAGCTCTACACTTTGGCCATCCGTGGGGTCTTTGAGAAGGGCTGGGGTTTTCCCACACCAGAAAGCTCTACCAAGCTGCAAGGAATCTCTTCAGAAATCCTTTAATTCTTCATATCTAAGAAAAAGAAATATGCCCATCAATTTTACCCATGGGTACATACTTTAGGAATAAAGGAAAGAAACCTGATAGTACAAGATACCTCACGTTCATTTATGATCCAGGCAGGTATTTGAAAGTTTTATTGTTTCTCACCATTTAGGTTGGAAAAAAAAAATATTGCAGCAGCATATCAGTAGATAATGAATATCAGTAGATAATGAGTACAGCTGACTTGTTTTCTCCAGAATAAAATTACTTCACCTCTGAGTCAGGCTTGGTCTACATGTTTACTGATTTTAAGGCACTTTTGGCACCTGGGCTTTGTCATGATGTGTATAAATAGTAAAAGGAAGAGTCCTTTGTTCTGAAATTTAAAGAAGATTATGGATAAATAAGTACATGGGAAACTTCAACAGGAAGACCACAGTAGAGATAAAATTATCAAAACTATTAGTTACACATATCTTCTTGCTCTAGGTATTTCTGAAATTCTGTGGAATATTTTACTTCCCAAAGCTGCAAAGGAACAAGAGCAGAAATGAGAGATTGTGTTCCAGGCACAGAATGACCTTTTTGAAAGAGAAAGCATATGTCCTCAAATTCAAGTTGTCTAGTCTTACTGAAATTCCAGTTTTAAGCCAGCTCCCAGGATGAATTATGTCTTCTGGTAAAATAGGAAACAGAAGTCTGACAGCTGACTGCAATCTTAAATTTCATGGAAAATAGCAGAGCACACTCATGGCCTAGGGTATCTTCAGCTTACAGCAAAACCCTTTTGATGCAGGACTAAGGCTTTCCCAGAAGAAAAAAAATCACAGGTCTGTTTTTATCTGAAAAAATGGAGTGGTTTGGAAATGTATGAAAAGTCCTAATGATACATTCAAAACACTTTTGGCCACAAACATTACTGAACTGTAAAGTGTGCTAGGGACTCTTTTCTCAGAGAAAGGCTCTTTTCATCTTTCCAACCATCCATCCATCCATCAGCGAGTTTGCAGTCCTAAAATATCATTGCGATACCAGCGTGCTGTAGAATCATTAAACAACCACCAATTTCCTCCCATTTAGACTCATCATTTAAGAAAACCTTCAGGAGTGGGGAAAAGAAAATACTCTCATTAAGTTATCCAGAAATCCAAAAGCGACCTATTATAAGAAGCTTTGATTCAGCCCAACATTTGTTTCTAAATCACATGCTGGGAGCTTCAACCAACAGACCTACCCACTGGAAGCTGTAACACACTCTTGTAGGGTGTCAGTCCTTTCCCTATCCAGCCTTATAAACCCTTCTTTCATCTTTTAGGAATGTAGTTTTCTATTTGGCTTTATTACTTTTCCATCACATTAATAATTTCTGTTATTTTTGCAGTTTTACAAGAAGTGGTGTGTCAGGAATACAAGGATGGGCAGGGGGAAAACGAAAAAGTTTGCAAAATTAGAGACCTATAGTTTCAGAAGGTGCATTTTTAAACCTGTGAATTGTCCCTTAGTACTGAAAGGGAAATTAAAAGAAACAGGGAAGGGGTGTCTAAAACAGGCTGTGGTTCTGTATTGTGCCATGTAGGATGTACATGAACCCTTTTCTTGTGTCAGGAGAGTTGAAATGCAGATATTGCAGAAGGAAAAGCAGTGAAGAGCCCTTGGTGTGTGCTTTGGTGTGTTTAGTCAGTAGAACCCATTTAATGCTGTTATACCAGGTGGGGGAAACTGGCAATGTTCTCTTAAAAATTTAAGCTTTAAAACATCACATTATTTAGTGAAAGCACCATTTATGTTTTCTCCTTATCTGTCTTCCTGGCAAATATTTACAACTTTGACACCACTTCCCACCGGAGGAGGTGCCTCAGAGCCAGGCACCAAATCCCTGCTCCCTTGTCATTGTGCCATTACTGGATGTCACTTTTTCCTTCTCTCAAAGATCACCTTTCTGCAAAGACACTGCTGGAAAACTTAAAGGCTCCAGGAAGGGATAGTGAAAGACCCTGGAAAACTTCCCGAATGCCCCAGCTTTATTCATTTCCTGCTATGCCCGGGGGATAAAGGAGCAGACCGAGCTTCCATCAGCTGGAACATCTGGGTGCCTCACCCCAGAGTGAGCTCAGCAGAGGAAACCTGAGGCCACCAAGAGGAGACTGCGAGTGACAAATGCTGAAAAGGAGCGAACACCTTTGTTATTTGAAAAGGGAAGATGAGAACGCTCAACACCTAACGAGATTAAGGGTGAGGACGCATAGAACATAAAGGGTAAACTTTGCAAAGAAATGAAATGCTGAAGGGCACTTCCACCACGGCAGACAGAGGAAGAAAGAGATCTGCTTTCATGGCATAGAAACCCTACCAGCAGCTCCCAGGAAGAATTATTTCCTACTGGCACATGTATAATTGAGAGAAAATACCTGCACCTACCTCCTGTTCTAATCTTTATTAAAAGATCTAATACACAATCAGTAGCATTTTATTTCCTATAACTTCATTGAACTGTTACAAACAATAACAGGCAAATAACAAAAGTGGGCTGCTTATCTTGTGGTTTATAATCACATGGAAGTTATTGACCACATATTTTTGTGTCCTAGAATGACATAAATGTGGCTGTTTAAACGCTCACAGGTCATCAAGCGCAGGCACAAAGTCAAACTTGCATGAGACAATTTAATTTTAGGCAGCTTGCTCCGATCATTTTTCTTCAACACAAAATTAGCTAAAGTGACCTTAACTGGGCTGATGTTAATCCCTTTGTGCAGAAGAACCTATACATAAGGGAAACATAGCTTAATATTTACAAGTGCTCTGAAGAAGACAAAAATGACCTTTCTTAATTAAATGTCATTACATGAAGGGTAATATTGGGATAGAATATGCATCTAAATAAAGAAGATTCTCATGTCTCTGGTAGAGTTAAATATTCTGGGCTCCATTCTCTGACTTAACACTGGTGAAAAACCAGGATTTGCTGTTTAGAGATAAATGGAATTACCTTGTTTTATATCAGCAAATCCTGCACAAACCCAAGCTCTCTGATCCTAGACTTGCTGGGATAAGTACATTTAAAGAATTTATAAAGTTCTGTGGGGGAAAAAAAGGTATTTTCACAGACTTGTACTCGGTAGGAGGTGCAGCTCTATATTAACTTTCACTCAGGAACGCTTCATTATCCAAAATTATAAATTCATTTGACATAATGGAAGGACAGGATAAATTATTAAAAAAAGATGTAAATAGTTTATATGCCATCAGTAAATTCTCAAGGACAGGGAGATTTGAAATATTTTGTGGCATAAGGTTAATTACCTATCTGATGTGAATTCATACATAGATATTCTCATTTGAAGTATGATTATGCTTTTAAAATACACACAAAATATTATGGTCTGCTTATTTCGCTGTCTTAACCAAAACTTTAGTACAAGTAAAAGAATATACATTTCTCTGGTTGTTTCTCCTGCTGATAATTTTCAGGGCAAGCTGTGATTTCATTTGTTTCAGCCATTCTGGAACATTTTTAGTATTTACACTAGGTTTCCTCCTTTTAAATTTCTTGCAAATGAGGGAAGATACAGCATGAAGGTACAAATCTCTAAACACAAAACATAAACTTAGAAAATTCAGAACATGCTGAGGACATGCAAATGATAGAAAAAATATTTCACATGAAACCTTTTTTTAAAGCCTTGTCAATGTAATATGTAATAGCTTTTTCTCTTTCTTTAGCTCTATAGTAGGGATGTATGCATTAAAATGCAGATAGAAGTGATGCCTTAAGAATTTTTAGGTTCTATTTTTCAAGTATCTGTAGCTTTGGTGTGTAGTTCTAGGCGTCATACAAAGTGTGAAAAAACCTCTGATCCCAGCATTTCAGACAAAACAATTGCTCTCATTGGAAAATCCAAGGACACTTTTGCTGCCTCAGAGCCCCAAAATATGAAACCAACACTGAATTGGGGGGAGCAGGCTTGGGGTGGGTGACATCACCACCTGAAGGTGTCATTGGAGGATTGGGGCCCAATATGTGAATGGACAGAACTTGTAAAAGGTGAAGAACTCGTGACTTGGGGCCCATTTTGGGTGTAGCCTCACAAGGAGGCTCTGTCTGCCCTAAATGTACCTGAAAGCCTTTAATAAATTTGTCTGTTTTTTATTATCCCGACTTTGTCTGGCCTCTGTTTCAGGTGAACCTGGCTAAGGCATCAGAGGGATTGCTAATGAACTTCATTCAGTAATTTACTTAAGCAGCACTTGAGAAAAGGGGTAAAGCCTGTTCCAGTCCCGGTGTTGGACCAAAGAGGAGTTTGAGTGGAGCAGCCCTGGCACAGCCAGAGCTGCCCTTGCTGTCGTCTCCTGCAGCTGACCCTGCTCACCACGAGCTTTGTGCAGAGAGAGGAACACGCACAAATGTTGTTGCCTGAATGGGTGTGGAAAGGCAAAAACCAACAGTGCTGTCACTGAAGGAATGCTCTCATATCAACACCCCTGAGTTAGGAGGCAAACATTCCTGTGGGTTTTGGGGTGACTTTAACCTGCTAGGAGGGAATGCACGTGCCTTTGGGGTGTTATGCAGCAGGAAAGCAGGCACTGCTTGAGCATTAGGGGAGGTCAAGAGGGGCTGAAGATGAGACTCTCATCTCTACAATTTAGAGATCTGACCCGTTAGCTATAACTTCCTAGTCGTCTCCAGTATTAAAACAAAAAAAATCCCAATAGCTACAGGGCAAAATATAAAAAGGGACCGAATATCTCTAGTACTTAGAAAAGACACCAGTCATTGCTGTTTTATAAGTATAAGCTCTTGATTTTTTTTGGACTGCATTTATGGACTTAACCGACTATTTGTCCTCTCAGCCTCAGTGCATGCATGGAACAGCTCGAAGAAGTGGGGTCACAGAACTGCGAAATACACCTAAACACATGGCATGGATTTCTGACACTCCTCAAAACCTGACGTAAATTTAGAAAAACTGTTCTTTTTATATTACATGATCTCTACTAGCAAGGCTTTCATAGCCATGACATAAATTCTGAGCCAAAAATCACTTTACCCTTTAATAATTACTTTATCTACTGTGACTAATGCTGATTATTTTCCCAGCGATTATATTTTGTTTCATTTTTACAGGATTTCTGCTCAGTGCTATTGAAGACTGTCCCAAATTCGTTCAATACTCTTAATTAATATTTGTGTTTCCAAGACATTCTGGTGTAATTACAGGAACATTAATCTGTCAGCAGTAATTTCAGAAAGGTTCACAGACTCTCTGCTCTCAGTGCACTTAATGGGGCCACTCTGCCAGAAGGAGCCAGCGGGAGAGACGAGTTCAAATTCAGACTCTTTTTCTCTTCTCTGATAGAGACCATGTTCCTGCCAAGCCAGTAGAATAGCAAAGGAGAACAAACAGTTTATTGGATCAATTCTCAGGGACAGGATGTAGGCCTGGTCCAAATTCCCTCAAATCAATGAAAAAAATCAACTTTCCCCAGGCTCAGAGGCACCCAGAGCTGCTGGGCTTGCTCGCAGTGCCAAAGCCAGGGGCAGCCAGCCCAGCAGAGCCTGCTCCATCCTGGGGAAGGGGAAGGGCTCTTACACTCTCAAGGCAAAAGGGTTTCATTTTCACAGAAAACAGGCAAAAAAGCTGCGGAGGAGGCAGTTTTCCTCCACTGTACAAACCCCTCAGAAGATGGGTTCTGTATTTGAATGGCTAATAACTGCTCAAACACGGCTGAAAAGCTGGGTGTTGGGAGCAAGGTCTAACCTTCTGTAGGCAGAGAGTTACAACTGATACCGACCTCTAACCTGATACTTGAGGCAGGTGATACCTGCCCTATAAGATTAGCAGCTGTCAGGTTGATTAGGCTGGCCCTTATTTACTTGTTTAAACCCCTGAGTATCATCCCTGTTTGTGATGCAGCTGTATGTGGAACCGGCTGCCACCCCGAGAGGGTGACAGGGACAAGGTCTGACCCACGGACACACACAGCATCCTCCTCCTCTGTTCATCTGAAGTAGGACAAAGACTGAAATCATCTCTGCCCAGGAAAACACCCTGAATATTTGAAGGGGGGCAGTGGCTGTCTGCCAGCTTGCATCAGAGCAATATAGCATTGCCAGGGTCAAGCATGTTCTCTGAGTTGTGCTCTGTGTCCTTCCACCTCCCCCTCTGGGGTGCCTGCTTGAATTCCAGCTTGTCCCTGGCAGGAATCCCTGGTGCCCAACCACCAGCTGAGCCTTCTTCCCCCGACAAGGGGCAATCCTTGTGCCATGGGCTTGTCTGGCACAGCCCAGTGCAGCTCTGCTGACTTCCACTACGTGGTTTTCTAAAGAATGACACCGCTTTATGCCAGCTGAAGCTCTGACCTTTGAATTCTGACATCAGTTTAGTTTGCATTAGTGAATAGGTTATCTCCTTAATTTAAATCATTGCTCCATATGAAATTACTCAGTATCATTTGATGGTTGACTAAAATTAATGAAAAATTTGTCTCGGTACGGGCTTGCACAAAGTTGAACTTTACAATATTAATCTTAGCAAATTAAGACGCAGGAAAATTTGCTTTGTTAGCAAACGTTGATTTGTGTCACAAAGCGAGTGCTGAAGGAATGAAAAGGCTCCCTGCTTAAACTGGATGGTGAATCAAAGAATGGTGTTCATGTTAGGGACCCTCACCTGGGGTCTGAGCATGCAAACTTGGGGATGCTTTCTCACTGGGAGCAGACTGGAGGGAGCGGCACAGGCACACACAGAGTTCCAGCCTCTGCACCTCCCACAGCATCCTTGACCCCAAATCTCAGGATATGGGGTGCTTGTGAACCCCATGGCTGCTGTGCAAGGACCCTGCAAGGGGAGCTGGAGCTGTGCAGGCTGGGTTACACGAAAGTGTCGAGAATTCACAGTTATTTATTAAACCACAACAGCGCACAAAATGTTACTTCTTGTATTACTGATACAGAGTAATTTGTTCACTTATTGCTTGTTAATTATGTGCCACTAATAAGTCACTAAAGCACTTTGATCCTAATTTGATGCAAGCTGTGTGAGCTGAGCAGGTTTTCCCCACAGCTCAGCACTGCAGCCAGACACGGCACCAGGCAGGCGGCCCCGCAGCCCCTTTCCCTCTGGCAGCTCCATAGGGAGTCAGAAAACAGAGCCACTGACTCAGGGCACCAGGGGACATCATCTCAGGTGAAACGACTGCTGTGGGAGGCAATCATTTATAATTCTGGTGGAAGTTGTAGCACATGTGCTGCTCGGCAGGGTGGGGGCCAGGCTGGCTCCCACTCCTCTGTCTCCCATCATCCCATTCAAGGTTATCTGGAGCACTGCCATCACCTCAAGTTTTGGCACTGCACTGGGGTTACCACGCTCATTGAGGGAGGAGCAGAGAAGTTTCCTTCCCTCTCATTGCTCCCTAGCACAGCTGAACCCGACCACAAAACCCTTGCCTATCCACGCCCCCAAAGAGAATAATTCTGATTCACAAATGGGCAGATAAAAGTTTCCCCTCAGAGGATGCCTGTCCTGCAGCCCTTTTGCTTCTGAGTGTGTTTTCTATAAATTATAGAGTGAGATCTGTGTGACTTCATGCATCAAAGCCAGGACCACATTCTTTCTGCTGTTGTAATTCATCAATACTGGGTACTTTCAAGGGGTCATCACACATTCATTCCTGTTCTATCAGACAGTCTTTGCATTCACATCTGCTGCCACCATGCCTGAATGTGAAACACTCTCTGAAGCGAAGGAAGGCTCCATACAATGCACTGGGAGATTTTCAGCAATGTGCCCGCCTAGAGACACATGATGACAATTTTGGAAGAAAATTATACATACGATTTTATTGCAATTTCAGTGCCCCGAAGGTTTTTAAAGTCTACTTCTAAGAGAAGAGATATTGCTTTGTAAGCCTGAAACATTTAGGAGGACATGGTCCCTTGAAAATTTACCAAAGTTCACTGGATGTGATTGAATGCTTGGCTGATACCACTGTCACAAACATGAAAATAAAAACAAAAATAATTTAAGAGAGAAAACAACTGGCTTTTTTTTCTATCTGGCAGGGTCCAGGAGCATTGTAGAGGGTTTTTCGGGAGCTACTTTTAAACAAGAGTGAATGCCCTGCCTAAAGCTTCACCTCAGCCATGACTCACCAGGCAGGGCACCAACATTTCGAGGTGTATATCAACCCCTTGAGTTCAGGGCCCTTGAATCCTTTAGTCTGGTTATCCCACAGCCTGTGCCTGAAGCTTGTGTGGTTCAAGTGTGGGTTTCTAGGAACAAACTCCAGGGAAGCTGCTGTGCCCCCTTGATCTGCGATGCTGCTGTCCACTTCTAAACCTCCCAGTACAAATATTCAGCCTGGAAAACTCAGTCCCTGCCTTTGTGAAGGCTTGCCCTTCTCTCTGGGCAGAGGGTGGAACCACAGAATCGTAGAACACAATCTCTGTTTAAAATTTGACTGTACTGACTTTCAATGAATTTGTGAAAGTTCATGGACTATCTGCAAAAGACTCAGGAATGTGAATTTAAGTAGGAATTGGTCATCTCATATTTCTGTAGGAAAAATTCTCAGATTAATGTAAAAAATATTTTCACTGTGAGAGATAGAAAGCATAAGAACTAGAAACAAGCCCTATTTGCTATTTATCTAACTCGGTGTTCAGTTTTCACCCTGGCCAATCACAAAAATAATCACCTTTGTGTGCACCTGCAATCTGCTGTGTCCAGGATCTACAGCTCTGCCCTGAATAAACACTTCTCATTTCTCTCTGTCCAAACACATAAAGCTGGGAATTGCATCCAGATGTCAGAAACCCCAGAAGGGTGTGCAGCTGCTGAGAAACCCATTCCCCATCCCTCTGTAACAACATCCCATTTAAATGCAAAGTGCCTTCAGGGAATTCACTGCTCCCTTCCTTCTCTGCCCTTTCCCCCACCCCAAGGATTTACAAGCTCTCCTGGCAGCAAACTGCTCCTGCCTCTGTCTCTGCCTTCCCTGGCTGCCCTGGTGCTCAGCCTCGGGAGGCTCGAGGGATGGATGGCAGGGATAATATGATGCAGTCTCCAATAAAAGATTCAGATTCAGCCAAAAGGCCTGTAAACAAATGTCTGCAGAAGCTTTTATCTTCTGAACAAACTTTAGCTCACCCTTTCCTTCTTGGTAAGAAGAAGAGATGTGAATTTAGAAAGTCTGTTATGTAAGGCTGATTATTTTCTTCACCACAGAAACACTTCACAGCTGGATCCCACATCCCCCTGGGATTGAACATGCAGTGAAGGAGCAAAGGGACCCTCTGCATAACCTCAAGATCCTCCCTGTTTAAGATAGATGGCTTTGTGCTGCAGGAATCTTAAAATGTATTTATTCTAGTCTAGATAAAGCTTTGCATCTGCATGAAACAAGTTTAAGTCAGGACTCATCAGGAACTGTGATGCTTATGAATGTGCAAAAGCCAGTGAACCATCAAATTAAGGAGCAAAATGTTCTTTATTTGTATCCTAGCAGTGGTTCCTTCAAATAATCCCATTACAAGTTTCAAGGAATGTCAACCTATAAAGCATAGACAGGCTATAAATTATTCTTTTCGAAATGCAAACCTTATAGTGCACCAATTAAAATTATCTAAATATTTAATAACAAGTTGCTACCGATTAAAGATCCTGATCTTCCCTGTATACTTCCACCACTACCACAGGATTATTAATAATTTCTCCTTAAGAAAAAACCAGTAATTTGTAGTGTCAGTCTATTCATCTGTTGGAAAATAAGGATGAGCATGTGTTGCTTTTCTCATGCATGGATGATCTCTCAGATGCATTAATTAATAAAAAATTGTGACAGTGTAATGCTTGCATATTGATAGGATGAACTTTTTATTATTTTCTTAATACAAGTTTTTGTTTTCTTCTTGCTTTCATACTAGAAATAATTTCTGGAAAGATGTCTTAATTTTCTTTGTCGAGCTGGGTAATGAATGTGCCAGAGCAGCTTGCATTACTTGTATTCAGAGGAAAACTTGCATACTGCAGAACAGATGGGTATTGTGAACTGTTATGATGGCAGAGGTTTTAAATAATACATGAAGAATTTTTCTATCTCATTAAGTTTCCAGTTCCTTTAAGAAACATCTTTTAAACAAAAGCAAAATATTCTTAGTGGAAGCTGTTTTTGTTTTGTGTAACTTGGTGTCTTTAGCTGTTATGAGGAGAAATATTGGTATCAGAACAAAGGCATCACAGCTTTAGCTCTGATTTACAGTTTTAGTGCTCACAGTTGTACAGCAAATGGACTCAGCTCTTGGTGCTTCTTCAAAATCACCAGGGCCAAAGACAAATCTAAGGGAACAAATGAAAAGGAAGGTGCTAAAAATACCTTCTCTTCTTCCACCCAGCTTCCCAGAATATTTACAAAAGGCTCCCACCTCCCCAAAAGCAGCTCTCTTTATCTCTCTTTCTAGGCCTTCTACATTACCAATTTTTTCTTCTATTTTCTTCCTATGGTTTCATTTTCGAGTGCATACCCCATTTGTTAATCAGAAACCCTGTCTGTTTGCATGTTTTCTGAATTCCATTAAGAGAGAAATAGGTGAGCACAGAAATTTCTGATTTTCACTCACAGGCTGCACAAACAGTAGATTTCTTAGCACACTTTTGAACAGAGAAAAAGGCTGGTGTTATAGAGGAAATAAAGTCAATTTTTCAAATTTGCACTTAGAATACTTATTTGCTGTTAAAAGGATAATAAGGTAAGATGGTTTCTGAGTCCAGTAGTTTTGCTAACACTCAGAACATAAATTTTAGATTTTCACCAATCACAATAATGAAGAAGATATGCCAGTTGTCAGAATTAATTTTCCCTTTGAATAGGCTGAGCTGGAATGCAATTTAAATGAGATGAGCCAGAACAGCAGACCAGCACATAAGGACCGTGGCCCAGTACACAAAGCAAACATATTATGAATCTGAGCAACGAGAATACATTCATTTATCAAGACATTTACTGGGGGAGGGGAGACTGAAATCTGGCAGGATACAAAAGAGCCATCAGGATGGGCAGCCTGGTCCAGCCCTGCACCCCTGAAAATACCCAATCTTCCCTTTCAACAGGAGCAAGTTCTCCTTTTCTTGCCCCCTGAGCTTCCTTTGCTGTAAATGTGAGCTGAAGATAAGGGCTCAATTCAATTTGTAATTTTAACAGGTCAAGAAGTCCTGATTCTATGAGAGTTTCTAGAAGTCTTAGTATCACAAAACACTCTACTACCAGGGAGAAAAAGTAACTCTATCCCAAACAAAACCATGACAAACTCTAGAAATTATGGGCATGTGAAACTTTTCTATAGGCAGCCTAAATCTCCACACAGCTTTGAACTACCACCTGAACAATGCAAAACCAGGTATTCTCCCTTCCTAAGAATTTGTGAGATAAAAAAATATATAATCACCTCTATGGTTGTTAATTGCTGCTCAAGATTGTCTCATTCCCATAGGAAATACCGACATATTTTGTCTTTGAACTGAGTAATCTGATTGGAATTGTTTGTTTGCTTGTTTTAAATACACCTACCATTACATCCCCAGTTTAACTGCCAGAGTTTCCTGCTTCTGCAATATTGATGAGCTGACTCAGGTGACACTGGTTTCCCAGTATCAGCAGTTTTGTCACAAAGTGGTTCGTTCTGCTTAGGCTTCACAGCTCCGTGGCAGTTTTTAGTTGTTTCTGCTTATATGTTACCTGCTCCTACAGGACCCTTCTCGCAGCACTGACAAGTGAGCTGATGTTTTCTCTAGAATTCCTGGGCACTAATTCCCTCTCAAAATTATCCAGTACATCTGGCAAAAACCTCGTCACTCAGCCACACAGCCGCATTTGAAAGGCAAGATACAGGACAAGACAGAGAGGTGATTTGAAGCTCCCACCTTACGACTTCCCTGGGTTTTCTTGGGGTTTTTTTTAGGGTCAGTGGTGACAGTAAAGAGGATTAGATGGAGCAGTTAGTGCAGCTGATAGAGTTTGGCTGCACATGAAGGTCTGTGGCATAGGGCCATTGCTTTTGGCAACACATGGATTATGGAATTGTGCATTCAACTCTTTCCTTCTCGTGTTAGTGTTCTGCCAAGTCTCTCAGGGCTTATTCGTGCTTTTCAATAGCATCTGTACCTCCTACTTCCCACTAAAATTCCCTAAATCGAAATGCAATGAGATGTTCTCAGCATTTCCTAGTTTAGTCAAGAGCTTGGTTGAGTTTGATTAAAGTTGTGAAGCAATTTTAATTAGGGGGGTAAAAAACTGATGGGATGCAGGAATAGTCATAATAGAATTACACGCCTCAATTAACACTTAAAAATTATCTATGGGGCACCAACAATGCACAATGGCTGCCAGCCATAGTGAGCACAGCAAACAGAGCAAATTTAGGCACAGTCAAGTGGGAACTGGCACCTGCAGAACAGAGTGTAATGGAATGATGAGGCTGTGGAGCCGTGGGAGAGAACAAGAGGCACCTAATGAGGCAGAGAGCTGGCCCTGCTCTCCTTTTCTGCCTCTGGTGCCACTTGCATGAACTTTCTTCTCCAGGTTCTCTGTCCCAACCTCGGGCAAGCCCCTCCTCTCAAGGGAGAGAGACTCAAAAAGTGAAGGGATCTAAAACAGATGGAACAGACTACCAAACAGTAATTTACAGCTTTCTTCCTCTTTATAAGCACTAAAGTATCCTTTCTTCTCCTTCCCTTAATTTTTTGCCTCTCATTTGAGCATGGATAATTCACCAAATCAGAATTAAGTCTTTCTGCAGGTACTGCCCAGCTAAGAACTGAGCAGCCCTTGGCAACTCAGAGCACCTTGCTCCAGTTATTTTCCAAGTGCCTGAACTTGCCGTCATTGACTCTGTTGTGCTGGTTTCAGCTGGGATAGAGTTCATTTCCTTCCCGGTGGCTCATGTAGGGCTGGGTTTTGGAATTGTGCTGAACACAGGGTTGGTAACAGAGATGTTTTTGTTATTGCTGAGCAGGGATTGCACAGAGCCTTCTCTGCTTTTCCTATGGCCACACTGGCGAGGGACTTGGGGGTGCATGGGAGGGGGGGAGGGGACACAGCCTGGACAGGTGACCCCAGCTGANACAGGTGACCCCAGCTGACCCCAGGGATGCTCCAGCCCAAAAGGCATCATGTTCAGTACGTGAAGAGGAGGGAAGGAGGAGGAAGTGGGGGATGTTTGGAGTGATGAAGTTTGTCTTCCCGAGGAACTCTTCCCTGCTCTCCTGGCGCTGCTGAACACCAGCCTGCCCGTGGGAAGTGGTGGCTTTGTTGTTTTGCTTTGCCTGTGCATGGCTGTTGTCTGCTAACTCAGCTGTTGTTATCCTGACCCATTGGCTTTTTTCCCCTTCCCACTCTCTCCCCAGTCCCACAGGTGGGGGAGTGAGCAAGGGGCTGCCTGGGGCTGGGGTGAAACCATGACATCTGGGAATAAGGAACTTTACACCGCCTTTAAAACTCTTTCCTTGCAGTCTAGTCAAACCCTCCGTATTTCCTGCTCTCCTACTCTTTTCCAAGGGAAGCTGAGAAGGAAACGGCCTTTGGAAGGAATTGTTCTTGACACAGGACCTTCCTTCTTCCCAACAGTGCTCAGTGATTTTACTTCATGGAAAGGACTGAAAGCCAACTAAGAAGTATTGCACTCCCCTCCCTCCCCACCACCTTCCCCAAGAGTAATTTTAGTGGAGCTTTGATTGATGTCAGATGAAATTAACTGGAAACATTTAATGTGTTTAACATGTAAAGGCTTAGGGCTCTATTCACTCGGAGTTAGAGACTTTCTGTGCTTCATAAACTCAGAGGACACTGAAGCCTGAATTTCAGCTCCACAGCCAGATGACTTATTAAACAGCACCTTGACTCCTGCCATCATTGCTGCTTTTCACTTCATTATTAATAGAAGGAGGACTTGAACTGATGGCAGCAAGAATGGAATCAAAAGTCCTGGTGGCAGAGATGCTGTTAATTTTAGCATTGTGTCCATCATTAAGCATCAGATTAAATCAAGCTGTATTTCCCTCAGCAGCTGTTGAAAATCCTCATTTAACCAAGTGAAAAGGAATATTGTGCTTCAAATGGAAGGATGAATGAGGTTCCTGCTAACAAATAGCTTAAAGAGAAGCTCTCTGGAAAGACAGGGAGGTTTCATGAGGCACCTAATCAAGAGTATACTTTCAGGTTTCTTAAAACAAGAAAAGTCTTCAGTAATTTTAAAAATTGAAAGTTGAATAATTTTTTTTCTCCCTTCTCACACCTGTAGCAGCACCAGGAAAAGAGAGGTTTATTTCTAAGTCCACAAGTTATATCAAGTCAGAAATAAAATGGTTTTTTAAACACCTACATCATCTTTGACCATCTCTCAAAGGTAGATGAACCCCGATAAGGGATAAATGTGAGGCTCTGGGACTCCTGAGGGATGCCTGAGTCAAACCTGGCTGAGCAATGGGAAGGTCCCTGCGAGTGTGCAAGGCAGGCTTTGCTCAGGGAGTGCTCCATTGAAACTGGTGGGAATCAGAGCAGTGCACAGGCCACGGGGGACAGGTGGGATGGGAACATTCCTCACTTCAAGAGGATTCACTTGCACCTGCTTTTCTACTGATATTCAGGATTCCTTTTTTGACACGCAAGCAAGTCTATCAACAGCAGAGTTTTTTTCCTAAGTGATAACAGGGCTTTGAAAGGCTTGTCTATACAAATACCAGGCATTATCCTTCCTACTCTCTATTCTTTGCCACTTCTAAATAATAATTTGCTTGTGTTATATATCACTCTGTGAGTATTTACCCACTTATCTTTAGCACACACTTGACAGGCCAAGCTCAGAGCAGCTGGCTTGTTAAAAAGTCATGTTTCAATGAGACAATTGCACTCTATTACTTAGTTGTGGCTTACAAAACCTGTCAGTAATTCTCCAAAATCCAGATGCAGTCATGACTTCAGCAGCTTATTTGCTACAGCCATGGCAGAAATGGAGCACTGACCAGGGACTTTAATGCAAATTATTGGCTTTCTGAGCAATTCCTCCCCTCATAAGATCTTGATAAGAGTTCCACAAGACATTATTGGGATTATTACATAATTTAATTTGTAAACTCACATCCTCCATTCTACCAGAAGACTTCTCATTTTCATGGCTCCCTTTTACATCCCATTTTCTCCCAGAATGCAGGAAGGGTTGAGTTTCAGTCACCTTGATCTAGAGTTAAGCAGCAAGGGGTGACAAAGCTGAAACAAGTCAGACTTTTCCTGCTCAGGAAGGATTAAACCACTTGATGAAACTCTGCAGATGCATTTATCTCAAAGTGCCAGAGAAGAGGTAATAATTCAGTTTGTCTGAAACAGAGAACCGGTTGAGGTGCAGTCATGGGCCCTGCAAGCATTTTAAGCCTGCTAAATATGAAATGCAAGAAGTCCATAAACTACCATGAAAGGCATGAAACACAGATGACAAATTATATCAATTTCTCAAAAGTGGGGCTTTCCACTAACCTGATTCAAATCTTCATCTCTCCAGAAATTAAGCTGGAAAACTAAGAGTAGCAGGGACCCGTGTATTCTACTTAGTGAGACTTTTAAACACCACATTTCATTTTAGTTTAATCCTTCTGCAGCAGTTGGGAAGTATGTGCACCACATATGCTTTCTGGTGAAAATACATATATATAGATATCAATATATTTCTGGAGGAAGCATATAGCTCTTTCTTAAAACACCTGTAAGATACTTTGGTTGTATTTTGCAATTACAGGTCAATAACCTCGAAGGGTTGATCAATCAACCATTTTCTAGGCCGTGTGTGAAGCTAGGGTAAATGGAAATAGTTGTACTGTCTGAGACAATTTGTTTTTCTTCATTTTCACTGCAAAATAGTGAGTTAGAAGGTATCAAGGGCCCATGTCATGCAAACACAAGGTCATACCCAATGAGTAACAGGCTGGCAATTCCAGGGTGGGATTGCTGCTATTTATTTCATAACAATTCAAAGAGCAAAAGTTCCTTTGCTGTGTCTGTCACGTCTGCAAGCTCAACCACACTGCAGCCACAGATGCTGCTCCAGTGCAGGAGGAGGAAATCAAACTTCATCACTGATGTGTGTTTGAAGGGACTTGCAGAAAATCACCAGGAGCACATTTCTGGAATTCTGTGCAAGGCCACTGAGCAGCCAGGTTATTTACAATTATTGCTGGATCTGGCTGCAGTGACAGGCCACAAAGTCTGCCCATGAGCCAGTCCTCAGGGTAAGGCTCTTCTGCCATGGAGAGGCTTTGAAAGTATTTCTGAATGTCTCCATGTACTAAATACTCAGCTACACACTGTGATCCCCAGGTCATACTCTAAAAAACACTGTTCAACATCTTGTGATAAGTTAATATTTTTTTAAATATTGCAATATTTTTTAGATGCTGTAGAAAACTAGAATGTGTTCTGACTCAGATTAGGCAAAATAAAGCAACTGTGATGTAAGATATTAGCTTGCTCCAAAAGCCATGAATTACTAAAAAATGTGTGGTCTTTTCCTGAAGCAGCCAGAGAGAAACAGGAAATTGTTAGGTGTTTAAACATGAAAGGCATGAATATTGATCTCATAGGTAAACTGCCAAAGGAAAGAGCAATCCATTTCCTTCAACGTGCAGTTTTATGTTATGAGTTATTAAGAAACAGGAAGACATGAAACAAAAGTGGTAGGAAGATCAAAATGTAATGTTATCTAGGGAATTACATTGCCTCAGATTGTGTCCAGCATTTTGGAAGTTGTGTGCACACGTGGAAGCTCTGAAGCATCACTGGGTTTGCATTCCACTTTTATAATAGCCAAAAAAGCCCTAGGAATTTTTCATCAAGGCAGAAAATCAAATATTAAGGGGCTGACCTCCCAAATCCACAGAAGTCACTGTCAACATTCCCACTCCCTTGAATCCACTTTTTATTTCTTTATTTTTTTACTGGGTAGAAATAAGGCAGGAGTTCAGCCTGAGAATCTGAGAGCAAGCATAATCCAGACCTCACTGAAAGGACTTACTGCCTAAATGATTGGGTAAAAAAGGCAAATCACTCTCTTTCTAGACTTCAAACCTGAACCTAACAGCCCATTAAAAACAGAGAGAAGGCTGAGGTCACCACCCTGATGGTTTGCTGAAGGAACAAGGGTGAACATCAGCAGCAGGACAAACGCCCACCTCCAAAAGCTTCTCATCAGTGTGAGATGGGAGCTGCTGACTCCATCAGGGCACGGGGCAGGGAAAGTGGAGCAGTGTCCACCCCTCAGACTGTTAGAGAGAAGCACATTCTGAATTCAGAGCCCTCTCCTTCGCAAACCCCAATTCGTTTGACGAGGCGGTGTTTGCAGCCCCTGTGCAGCTGCATCGCACAAACCAGAGCAGGGTTTGGAGCATTATGAATTGTGATGTATCAAAGGTGAAAACGCACCCAGAACCGGGGGTTGCTGTATTTTAAGCGTGACTGGAGCTGATTTCAGGGAGCAGAGGCTGTGCTGGAGCAGGGCTAGCAGAGCCAAGGTGCCCAGGGAGGGCAGAGCTCGGTCACAAGGCTGTGACCCCTGCCACCCCAGCAGGACATCAGCACATCGCCACTGCCATTCCACCGCAGGAAACCAACGTTGTGTCCCAGCACTGGCTGCAGGGAAAGGCGATGCCAGGCCAGCAGCTACTGCCCAATCCTATTGCTTGGGGAACGGCGGAGATTTATGGCGTGGAGAGAGGCAGAGTTCTCCAGAGGGTCCTAGCAAGGCCTGAGGAGCGAAACTGGAAATCCACAGCTCTTCCTGGGGCAGCTGGGAGGCTCCAGGACACAGACATCAGATGAGATGGCAGTGCTGGAGGAGAAGCTCAAAGTAGATTGTGTTCAGAAAAAGAAATTTGTATTTGCTGCCTCCAGTTGTTGGAAGTGGAAAAAATATCTATAGTCCTGTCTGTGACCCCAGTAACTCTACTTTTTATCACAAGTTCCTGCTTTAAAAATGTAACAGAGACTACAAAACGTGGAGTTAAATACTTTGGGATTAGAGATACAATCTGAGAAGCAACAGTGAAATAGTTCATCCCGCAAGAGATTTCACTCATCTCTTTCAGAGATAAGTACACAGGGAGCTGACAAAATAAATTTGCCCTTGATATCTTCCTGGGTAACCTGAGAGGAAAATTAAATCCAACTTCTTTCCTGAACATGACATTTATTTTGCTTAAGGAAAATCATGTTTATCAATTATGTGTAGCACTTCTGATTAACCATTAGGAGTGAGAGGAAAAAAACTTTAAAGGTTTGAAGGCTTAAAGTGTCTACAGATATAGAGCTTGTCCTGATCTTGAGACGGATAGAGTTAGCTGATCTTCCTACTAACCAGCACAGTGCTGTGTGAGGCCAAGACTTTTAGAAACTCCCACAGGATCAGGGCCTTTTCTTGTCTATTAAAGGCTGTAATCCTGATAAAATTATGAATCAGAGCTTTGTCTTTTTTTTTCTTTATTATAATTAGATAGCATTTCACATATATACAGTTTCCTATTGTCTCAATTTCTTTCCAAAATTATTTTTCATATTTTCTTCCTTCAGTGGAAGAACTTCAAGTAATCTGCCCTAACACAGAGTGTTTTGGTTTGCTTTTTTTTTTTTAAAGATTTCTTAAATTAAGTGGAACTTTTGTTGCAAAAAAAAAAAAAAAAATACACAACAAACCTAAAGTGAATTTGCTGACTTTATGCTAAACTCCTTTTCCCTCCCAGTTTGAAGTGACCTTTGATGGAAACTAAAATGTGCAGGTGTCAAAGTGTATCAGTATCGTATACCAGAGATGTGCACAACTGGGGTTTTTTTTGGCACTTTCTCCTTCCAATTTATTAAAGGTTGTGTCAGAATAAATTTATGTAAGCAGGGATCAGATTTTATTAGTGGAACATCATTAGCTTTTAATGAATCAGAGTAGTTTGGGAAAAGAGCTGATAACTAAGGTAACATTTGAGAGCTGAGCTGTTTCTCCGCTCCTTCCCCCCTTGTTTTAACCCTGCCAGAGAGGGTGGAATCCAGCACTGGAGAGCAGAACTGGTGCTGTTAAAGCTGCAGAGCAGCCAAGCAGCTGACAGTGCTCCAGTGTCTGTCACCTTCCAGCACAGCAATATGTGCTGAGGCTCTGTTACTTTAATGGAACTTTATGAGTGATGCAGATTTTCTTCATTAAATCGAAGCCAATTAAGCAGGGTCCAGGGTGCAGCCATTTTTGGGGTTATAGGAACTGCTGGCAAACAAGAGGCCTCCCCAGTGGATGAGGACTGACAGAACAAAGACGGCCCCTGGTCCCAAAGTCTAAATTACAAACTCTTGGAATATCCCTGGGATTGTCCATCAGGAATGTGACTGATCCTCACCAGCAGAGAGGTTTGAACTGACAAGGGAGCTCTCCAAGCTGTCACAAAGGACAGAGACATTGCTGAGCTCCCCTCCCACAAAATCATCCTTCCCCCTTTCCAGCATTGTGGGGTCTGCTTTCTCCACCACAACAGGTAATTTTGGATCCTGCTTGCATTTTACCATCAGCCAGATTGGAATAAGAGAAGCGTGCCACAGTTCCATAATCCAGCTTCAAAACCCAGGGCTGGATGACTCCAGTGCATAGGTTTTGCCCGGCTGTACTGGGATGCAATAGTAATGAAATGCAAGACACCTGTGTTAATTGCCATTAGCACTGAAATGTCTAAAGTCCCACTGAAGGTACAATATTTAGAGCTCACACCCTTAGGAATGGGGATCTCTCTGCTTTCCCATGTGACTGTGAAACACGGACTAATTTTTCAGATTCCCTCCAGTCAGCAGAGTCAAACATACTCATTTCTCTGCGCTTCCCATTTAGTCCCACACAGCAGGCTTTGGGGGCAGCAGAGGCACCAGAAAAGCCCTTTCTCTCCCACCAGCTCTGTCAGGCACATCTGGAAGCCACAGACCGAGGGGAGGCAGATCCGTGGAGGTGCCACCCCTCACTTCAACCCCAGAAGGAGCAGCCCAACCCCAGCAAAAGGCACAGAGCTGTTCCCCAGCAGGTTTGCTTTCTTTTTCTGGACACCACATCAGAGGGACACTGCAATTTGACAAGAGTGAATCCAGATTTTGGGTCTTGCTATTGGATTAGCAAAGTTATCCAGAGAGCCAAACCCATGAAATCTTAACCTACTTTTCCACTTTGGAACAGCTTTGTGTGCTTTAGGTTGCTCTCAGTGCCCCTGCAGACCCCCCAGCAAAGCTGAAGGAAGCTTCATCATGCACCTGGTTTGATCATTCTTGATCCTTATCAGGTCTGTAACCCCAAAAGGTCTGGTAGTTCGCAGATCATCCTCTTTTTACAACCACATCCAAACCCCTGTTGGAATTCAGGCCCAGATCTGACAGTCAAACAGGGGTAAATGCTAAAGGACATTTAGATTTCCTGTTCCTAATCATTATGGGCTACAGAGATAATTGACTTCTTGGTCTGGATCTCTCTGAGTTTTGGGGGAAACACCGCTAAAAAAGATTTTCTTTTCCTTTCCATTGGGGAGCTTAAAATAAAGATTTCTAGAGAGCTAAGGCACAGATATAACCAAAGTGCACCAGAAGCACAGTAAAGATTTGCACGACCCTAGCCAAGAAACCACCACACCCCCCTGAGAGCAGGTAATGCCATAAAGCCTGCAATGGGGTCTTTGCTAGGCAACAGCTACCAGCACTCCTTGAGTGCTTTGAGCCCCGGATTAAAGCCAAATCAGCCAAGTTCTCATAAGGATGCTGTTGCTCAGTTTTCCCCAGAGCAGCCCTGCTCATATTAGAAACTAACAGCAAGGATTTAGAAAAAAGTACATTTACATATTTTTTCCATTAAAGAGAGATGTTACTCACACAAGGTTTGTATCTGCTTATAAAGTTGAAATTCCCTTGTGTGCACAAACAAATATCGTTTGAGAGATTTTCAGTCGTGTGCAGTACATGCCTATCGATTCCTGTTAATTTGAGGAGGCTGTTGATGAACTGAACAGCCACTTTCACAAATGCCCGTGAAAACAGGAAAATAGTCTCAACTTTTTCACATATGCCCACAAGATAAAAGAAGCTGAGAGGCTCAGTAACTCAAATCCCTGCTTTTTGAGCATGCAGAGCACAAGCTAAACTGCACGTAAGCACAAACTGAAGTGCCTCTTCCCCATTTCACATTTTTACAGTTCATTGGCCTATAAAGCAGCATCCAAACAGCCTGAAACAATTCCATCTCTGCTGTAATTACAGGATCCCATTAAAATTACAGGATTCCACCGCTAGAAATGTCTTAACTGCTTTCATAGTTTTCTGCAGTACGTTGCTCGTGCCACCCTGCTTCTTTCCAGATGTGTGCCTGCACAGAGAAACATCCCCATCCCCAAACTGGCCATTTTTACAGATTTATTTTAATGGGAAAACAGGACCCAGTGGACAGTTGTCCTATGGACCAGCACTGCCCTGAGTTCAGCTGAGTGAGAGCAGACAGCTACAAGGTGTGTCCCAGAAAGCCATGGTGAGTTCACTGCCTACACATGGACACTCTCTTCATCTTACAGATATTTATCTCTCCACATTGAGTCCATTTGGTACATTAGTCATGGTTTCCCCAGCCATGCTTCAAGCACAGCATAATATAGCATGAATCACTACGCTGAATAATCCAGAAGTATATTTCAAATATAACTTTTACCGTGCTCCTTTTTTTACTGATCTTTCTTTGATGGATCATAATGTGATCACTTTAAAAGTACTTTAAATAATAGCTGCACTTCAAAGGATTTTTTCTTTTTTCTTATTTAAAGCATTACATCAATTGTCATGTGTCATGATTCCACAGTTATTATCATGCCAATGTTTAAATATTGCTCCCTTATGAATCTACCTGTTCTGTACAACTTGTTCCATTCACCCCTTTAACCAGAAATATTTATTTCCTACAACAACAGACTCTCCCTCTAACACAAATTCTCTGCTTTTTATTCTCATAGCTGTGTTCTTCACTTTCATTACTAAATCCTGTGGACACCAGTGACTGTTTTACGTGGCCTATATTTGAAAAAAACACCTGCAGGCCTTAATGGCATTGTCAGGAGCTCTGATTTTCAGCCTTGCTAATCTCGATGTCATTCTGCAACCTCTGGTTCTGATGATGCCGTGCTGTTACACGGAATTCACAGCCAGGCTCCAGGTGATCCAGGTTCCTTTTCCAGATCTGCCTCTGAAGTGCTGACTGATTTCCGAGAAGCTGCTTGGGTTTCCACTGTTAGGAAGCAGAAGTAATGGTGCCAGGTCAAACTCAGAGCAAAAGAACATTTAATTCTTCCCTTTGAACTCTTCTCCTTCCTGCACAAAACCTACTGTTTTCACATCCTGTCATTATGTTAAAGTTTTATTCTGCCTGATCTGAAGCAGGAAAAAAAAAAAAAATGATGTGATTCTGGGCACACAAGTATGTCCCACAGGCAGTACCAAAGAGTTAAATTTTGATAAAAGCATTTTTAAAATTTCACTTCTCCCTCTCATTAGGAAGCACAGCTCACTCTCATCCTTCTCCTGACAGTGACAAGTATCCTTTTTATGAATGATTTTATGCCTCCATCCAGCCTTCACTCTTGGTGGAAGGCTACTCATCTGGCGTTCAGCCAAAACACGGGGACGAGGGAAAGTAGTTTTTTCTACTTGCCTTAAGTAGTTCTGCTTAGAGAGGATGACTTCATAAAAAGTGGGAGTTTAGGCTGCAAAACAGCCTTAAATTGAAAGACCAGCAATGAGCTTCAAAAGCCAAAACTTCCAAGTTAAAGCAGTTGCAAATAAAAATCACAGTTCATATTATGCAAGTGAGACCTTTCTGGCAAACAGCTGAGTACATCTGCCCAACACACAGCAAACTAATGCCCTACAAACACACACAGCAAAGATGGCTTTAATGAAGGGATTTTTTCAATCTGACTTGCTCATGCATTGGCTGTAAACACCGACACCCCTGTTTAAAGCTGCATTTGCTGCATTACTTTTGTGACATCAGGTCAGACATTTGGCAGCTTTGGGAAGTGAGTTAACCCGAGCTGTGGGCTCATACCAGGGACAGCTTTTCTCTCAAGGAAAGAAGCTGCAGTCCATCGGCAAAGGTCAGCTCAAGAAGGTTAAAGAGAGAAGGTGAGCACTTGAAGTTTGCAAATACTAAACTCAGAGTTTAGTTTTATTATACGTAAATATATGGTACGTGTGCATTTCTGCTTTGACAGCTTTGCTGGTTTTGCATTTGTTTGATGTTTTCTGATAGGTGTTTCCCCTGTTTTTATTCTCATAAAAATATCTTGTAAATCCACAAAAATGCCTACTTTTCTGCAAGTGTCACTACTCTTTATTTGGGAAAGAGAGAATGTAAAGACAAGAGTTGAGGCACTATTTCACAGTCAATGTACTTAACGAAAGTATTAACACACTGCTCCCTTTAGTACTCAAAATTACACACTGTTGGTTTATTTAATTTTCAATTAAAATTGCTTCATCATTAAGCTAAACTTCCTATTAAAAAAAAAAACAACAAACCCAACTAAATCAACAACAATGATAAAATTAAAAAACAAACCAAATAAATTTTTAAATCCCCACCACAAATACAACCCTTTCCTGCTTGGAAATAAAGTTATTTATCGCCATCAAGGCACTGCATACACATTTCATGCTGACCTGGCAACGTTTCAACATTTCTTTGTGCATGGAGTAGGTGATCCCTGAATGCCACAACCACGTTATTATTAAAATAGAAAAAAGACATTCCCAGTATGCTCTCTAGATCCTAGAACTCCTGCAAGTCCACACTGTGCACTACAGCCACTGACCATGAGTGACTTCAGCTGTTTTCCAGGCTTGCAGCTTCTCTCACTCTCTTGTCTTCCCTCCCTTGCCTCAGTAAGGAAGCTCTAAGTGAAAGAGAAAACAGAAGAGAAATGATGAGAGAATAGAAAAATTATTATAGTGAGTTTCTTGAAGAAATGAAAAGGAATTTTGCTGTGATCCTAATCCCACAGCCCCTGCAGAAAGGCTGCTCTGACTCAGCTTCCCAGGGTGATTGGGGAGGATCAGGTTTTCCAGTGAGAATGGATCTTGAGGTGGGATCTGTCCTTTCTGGGTGCCCTCGAAGGCCACAGTTCTTCCCTGCTTGCAGAGATCTTCTGCTCATCAGCCCAGGGGCAGAACATGGTTATGAGCACAGGGTTTTAACTCTCTTTGCCCCTTCCTCATTTTTGGGCCTCCAAAAGCTCAATGGTATTGCTGAACGTGCCCAATTTTGGGCAGTATTTTTCCCCTCAGATGAGCAGCTACCATCTAGACAGGGCATATAAAGGCTTGGTTCGAACTGCCAGGTAATGAATAGTGACAATGAATTAAGAAGCAGAGCCTCTAGAAAGCATTCTATACGTTCTGCAGTAATTAAGGTTATTTTTAGGATAACGCTCTTACAAATGGTTGAGCTCCTGGATACCTATGAACAAAAACCCTGGCAAAGTTTCATTTGTTCTTTTAGCAAGAAAAGAAAGCATTAATAACTGATAAGGCTTTTTCCATTTACAAAGCCTTGGGTTTTTCCCCTTTTCTAACATATTAAATTAATTGGTTTTCACACTGTTTCCTGCTTGTTTAGAATAACCAGCAAGTGGATTAGTCTTTTATCTCAGCTATTCATAGGTTTCTTTAGGAAAAAAGGTTATTATTGCTGTGGTCACCACATGATCCCCCATTCTTAATCCCCTCCCTGGCACTCTTTGATCCATGTGCAGTTAAACATGTGTGTCCAGGGCACATTGCTGTGCCTATCTCTAATTCTCTCGCCAGAAAACCACAGGGTTAACTGCTCTGGATGTTAATGTACTTAGAATCAGGGAGCCAAAGAATATTCCTGCAGTCAGACTAGGTGACAAAGCAGGGATCAGAGGGACCTGAGCTTCCCATTAGTTTTGTTTTTGAAGAGGTGACAATCTATGAGTGCTCTAACAACACTGCCCAGCAGCGTCATCAATGTATGATCACAGCATTTCCCACTCCATTAAATAATTCTCATGTTATGTGAGAAGCAAAGTAATGCACCACAAGTTGTTAGTAAAAATAAATCGATTACACATCCATAACACCAGTGTTTTGAGCAAATACTTGGTCAGGATTTTTTTATAGAACAGGCTGCAAACCAGTGCTCTTTCACATCGTGGTTTACTTCAGTCCACCCCAAGATTCTGAACAAAAAGCTAGAAAGTCCTAAAGACGGAATGACTTGAAATATCCTGAGGAGTGCCTCAGGTGTACTTCAGTCTGCTGGAACCAGTTTTCTCCAGAGTAATACATGCTTTCTCTGATGAACAGAAAGAACATCTCAGTATAATTACTGAAAATGTGAGCTTTATGTTCCAGTGCAGAATCCTGGGTATTTTACATGAAATGCCAACAAATGTTTTATTCAAGTCACAACAGCAACACAACTCGAAAGAAAAGACACAGTGATAGTCTTGATTCCCTCTTGTCAGATCCACTTTGTGCTGGTGAGATGCCATCGGTTTCCAGATGGCATCACTCTATAGAAGTGATATACAGAAGAATTGCTGTAGTAAAGTGACAAACAAGCGGGTCTGATAGACTTGACATTTTGGGTTGTTTCTAATTAGCACAGGTAACAAACTGAGGCCAGAATGATTCGTTTCAGCCAGGTAAACCTATAGTTCTTTGAATTACAGTAGTAGGCGAGATCTGCTGAAGTTTTGTTCATCTTCTACACAAGGAACTGCATGTCCCTGGGAGCCACATAAATGTGTGTCCTGAAGGGATAATCCTATAATCATTCCTTTCCTTCTGCTACAAGTTAGACTACATATTACAGCAGCACTGTTTTTATTAATGAGCCGTGTTTCGGGTCTCTCTTCTCAGATATGCTTTCCAGAGCAGCTATGTTTATGGCCTCTCCTGTAGAGCATAACTCAATATCCCTGTTATGTAGATAACTCAGATTTATGCCTCCATCCTGTGAGACATCTCACAAGCGCAGGCTTAGTGTTGTCAGGCAGCTTGATGGATGTTAAATCCAAAATTCACTCAAAGACATCCAGATAATGGTGTGGCAATGCCGCTTCCTAATCCAAATGCATCACCACTGTAGCAACGCATTCCCTGCTTCCCCACCCTCATCCCCTCCTGTGAGAGCATTGCTGGAGAGACACAATTCATCAGACACCACCTTAACATCACCCACAGCCCTGCAGCACCACTCTCAGACGGGCACATCATTGAGCCCTGCCCAAAGGGAAGCTGCATTTCTTCCCAAGGCCTGTGATTGTTTAATGGAGTAAAAAGAAAGCCAGGAAAGACAGGGGGGGAAAAAATGGTTTTGCTTTGTTCTGATTTTAAGAGGGCTCAATGACATTAGGAATTGGTAATTGCATGGCAACCACTTAATAGACTAACCTGATAAAATTTTATACAACAAAAGCCAGTAAACACCACCAGCAGATCCCCAGACAAGAAGCAATCATTTTGGTAACTTTGCAGTCCTCGAACACCTGAACCATCTGCCAGGTCAAACCAAATAATTTCAAAGGATTTCTGGAAGCGTGTGAAAAACAGTTTGCTCAATAACATCCCATCCTTACTGTGACTGCAAGAAGCCTCTGTGCAGCAGACAAAGCCACAGGAGCTGGTGATGAGAAGGCAGGAAAAGGGCATTATAGTGGGAGGATTATAGCAGGAGGCAATGTGTAGTGTCCTGCTGAAACTTTTTAAGGAATGGAAGCAGTGGGCAGTACTGAGGAAGAGCTGTGCTGCCACAAGGAAAAGGATCCATTTAACTCTCCTTCTGCTTTTCCAAGAGTCTTTTTTCAGACCTGGATCTGTTGAGCCAAGTCTTCAGGAGTGGAAGAAAAAGACTCCCAGACTGGCCTTCTATTCTGCTTAGACACAGCTGAAATACAAGGGCTTTAAAAGTATTTTGGACACTGCTGAAAAACCCAAAACCCCACAGTTTTATGAGCAACTGTCAAAGCTCTCAAACACAAACTTTACTGACCAGCTGAATATGAGGAAGCCAGTAGCAGGAAAACACTGAATATTTCATCTTTCAATGGAAGATGCAGTTTCTGGGCAGAGAGTTTCTATGAGCTGAGCTGACCAATTTTTTATTATTTAATCATTCTTTGCCTGGAGCAGTCATTTCCCTTACAAAACTTTCCAACCATTCCAGTGTGGCTCAGATCTGGAGGTTAGAACTCAGCTACTTCCCAGTGAGAGGCTTCACAGAAGAAATCATGCAGCGCTGTGAGACTCAGGACTAGCAAGAGTGAGTGCTTCTGGGGATAAACCATGAAAACAGCTGGGTAATTCCTTGTTAAAGTTGTTCTCCTGTAAACCTGACACCCAAATCTAAGTAAAAGAGCAGGAATATTACTGTAACCACCTATAATACCATGATGGATGGTGTCACTGCTGCCAGGAGACCTCAGTCTCTAAGCCAGATGTCCACAGGTTAAAATCAGTTCCCTTTGTAATAAAATATGAGACCTGCAATAATGAGCGGTTTTCTTGGGCTTTGAATATGAATATTATTTCCCATGATTTCCTACTCTCCTTTAGGTCTGGTGAATTATGTATCCTTTTAGCCATTCTTGGTTTAGCAGAGGCATTGATAGGAGGTGAAATATGGGGAGAGATGGTCAGTATCAGACAGACACATCAAAAGGGTCACACCTCTGCAGGGTTCCTTTTGGAAAGCTGTTCAAAACAAGCTCTGAAAGAATAAGAAGAATAATTTGACAGGAGGGAGATAAAAGCCCAAATTAGCACAAATAGCCCTAAGCAGCATTAAAAACTGGGGTACAAGGTGCCCTGTCCAACAGAAATGCAGACCACAGAGGAATCCATGATAAATGATTCACGCACTGCAGAGTTGATAAATGACACAACAGAGCCATTTTAGAAACTGAATGGAGACATTCAGAGCTGAAATGAATGGGCTAAATTTGTGATTCTTTAACAGAACAAGATTTTACATAATTTTGCATGATTCCTCCTCACTTGAGTTGTGTGAACACAGAGTATTTCCCTATTCCTTAGGCAAACCTGTTAAACAGCGTTAAATTTATTCAGGAATCAACATGATTTCCCAATCCCTGCCATTGCCTCTTCTAAATCTGAACAGGGGAGAAGTAAAAGCAGCATTACAGAAAGCTTGAAACCAAAACAACATCCTGACTCAAGGTCATCTCTCTCACCTCAGCTTTGTGTACTTGTGTTTTGCCAAGTGTTGTGCATTTATTCCATGACCAGAAACTGCCGATAATCTCATTCCATTTAAGGGGTCAGCACATCATCACCTTGATTTGTGAGCCAGTCCTGCCCCCCTTTAGTGCTGGTTTTAGAGATTCAAGGGTTGCTTTAGGCTCCTTCTCTCCCCAGGATACCCAACCCTGCAGCAGTCGCTGGCAGTGCCGGCTGGTGCCAGGCAAGTGCTGAAGGAACCCATTGGTCTCAGGTGAAAATGATCCTTTGGATTATCTGTGCAGTGGGCAGGTCTCATACAACGCAGGGCTTTGTTTCTAGGTAATGCAAGTATCTAATTTGCTTTCAGGAAAGCGGGAACTTTGGCTCAGAAAGAAAAAAAAAAATCAAACACTGCTCCCCTCGGAAAAACAAAACCAAAACCAACCAACCTACCAAACAGACAAAAAACCAACCAACCAAAAAAAAACCAAAAAAACAA
>VZTX01030681.1:129523-189466 GCA_013400915.1 Pardalotus punctatus | reverse complement strand
ACCAAAACAAACAAAAAAAAAGAAAACCCCCAAAAAAACCCCAAAAACCCAAAAAACCCAAAAAACAAAAAACCCAACCAACCAACCAACCAAAAAAACCAAAAAAACAAAAAGCCCCCCCCAAAAAAAAAAAAAAACCAAAATGGAATAAAAACACCAAAACAACAACAACAGCAACAAAACCACAATAAAAAAACCCCAAAAATCAAGAACAGCCTCTCTTCTCAGAATCAATTAGAGCCAGCAGAGAGGGCAGGCACTGACCCCTCTTTCAGCTGGAACAGCAGCAGTGCCCCCTCCTGCTGCCCTCTGTGCAGTTTGGTGACAGATATGTGACAGGGACCTTCCTCTGCTGGGAGGCAGAATCTGCCCCAGCTGCACTCAATTCCTGTTTTGTCCACAACCAGGAGAGCTGGCATTGTGAAATTTTGTCTTCACAGAACATCAGGGCCCTAAATCTGAGCAGAAAAAGTTCTGAACAGCAGCAGACCTGCTTCTCCCTAAAAAAAAAACAACCAAAAAAAAAAAACCTACAAAAAACCCCAACCCTACACAATTATCCAAGACACAAAAAAGCTTCTTTTAAGACAACCAGATTATTAAGCTTTATCCTCTGATTTGAACAAGAGGAATATTGCAGATTTAACCTTCTCTGCCCCCTGAAGCTGCTTGCTGATTTTTGTTCATCTTGGCTGCAAATTTCTCTCCCAAGGCCTATATCTTGATAACCAGCAAGACCCTTTTCACGGCACTGCAACGTGTTAAAAAAACCACCTGACAGGTAACTCAGAGAAGGAGGAATCTCCCTGTGTATAGACCTGCAAGGTGTTGAAGTCAAGTTTCCTAAAGGTCCTGGGCTTCCTGGTAAATCCAAAATACATTGCCCACAATATTGTCACCATCCATGGGAGCTGTGTTTGCCACTGCTGCTTCCCCAGGACACTCATGCCATTATTTTAGTTATCAGTGTTGCTCTACTCTAGAGTGAAACTAATGCAGATAAACTATTAACCACCAAGGAAGGACCAGGGGCAATTTTGGCAATATATTACTCCTGTCACCATCTGGAATGAAATTAATCCAGGATTTACAAGAGAACTAATAATACTCTGTAGTTCATTTTGCTGCTGGGTTATCCACTGTTTGCATGAGGAGGCACCTATGATTCATGGCCCAGCATCCTGCTGTGCTTGCCACATTCTGTACACAATATCAATATGTAGTTTACAGTCAAACAGCCCTGCATTAGCCACTGTGAAGTGGGGAGTAAAATTATATTTATCCCACTGCCAATATCCAAAAATGGAGGTTGAGTGCTGCACAGCATTCTGGCCATGGCTTTGCCACATGTGACAAGGCACAGAATTGAGTCTGGGGAAATAAGGGACTAATGGCATTAAGAGCCTGCCAGGCATTTATCATTTGGAGCAAAGTTGCTTCTCACTTTTTTGGGAACCATAACTGGGACTTGGAAAATCTGGCTTTAGTTTTAGTGTGTCTTAGCATTCCTGCACACACAGCAGCACGGGAAGGCACTTCAGTCTTACAGGTTCTATCCTGACCATGAATAGTAAGATAAATAATTCCAACATCACCACAGCATTGGGAAAATAAATATTTTAAGGTGGGATTGTGCTCCAATGGCAGAGCTCATGCAACAGCACCAGAGCTGAGGAGACAATGGGGTGCAAGGTTATTTAAGGAATTAACCATTGTCAAAATCATCTTTGCTGGTCACTTGCCTTTCCACCAGCCATTCCTCTTCCCCCTGCCCCGTCCTGCCAATCTCCCTGGTCAGGAATGTGCCAGTTGCTTTAGCACAGAGCTGGTAACAGCCTGGGCTGTTTGAGAACAGCAGGTACTACTTTGGAAACACGATGGATTTAGCAAAACAGGAATGCAGGATTTTTTACAGAAAGAGGACTTTATCGCCAGTCCATTTGCTTTAATGCAGAGTTTGCATGTGTGATATTATAATCCCGGTTTTAGCAAGATTTTTCTAATCATGAAAGACTCATCTTTAGGGCAAAAAAAAAAGAATAATCACTACTGGAGGAGGACTTGTAGGGAAACAAGAATTTCAGACTCTTATATTGACTTCTCATGAACTCATACAAGAATGGACGCACTGCCCTTCACTCTTGCTGCATAACATTTAGCACAAAGCCAGCTTACACCCTAATAAAGCTGCAGATAATAAATAAAGATAATGAAGCTACCCAGAAAATCCCAGTGTTTTTGCAGAAAGCAGGAAGAAAAGGAATACAGAGAGACAAGTCACAGTAACCAAAGCCCTGTTACTCCTGACACTACACTGGACTCCAAGACTAGGTAGGGTTTTTACGTTACAGAAAAGCACAGAGGTTCAGATGGGGCTGTACTAGGAAAGATATTCTACTATATAAAGTCTTCAAAGGCTTTCAGAGGTCTCTTTTTGCGCCTGCTAATGCCAATCGAGCAGCACTAACTGATGGTCTCCACTCAGGTTTCCTCCCTAGGCAGCATCACGGCCCTGGGGCTCAGCTTGCAAGGATTTCCCAGTCCTCACCCCAGGTCCTGTTTTGCATCTGTAGCTCCTCGTGGCAAAGTAAAGCAGAGCACAACTTGGCATGAAAAGCAGAGAAAACAATTCAATCCATAAAGGTGATAAATTTGTATTTACTTACTGCAAGCAGTCATGCATTACTACACACCACATCCAAAACCAAGGCTGTTTCTTGCCACTAAGAAAACCCAGTGTGACTGTGACAGTACAAATAATTCTTTTGTATTTCACCAAGTCCTGAATGCAGAGTAATTGAAAAAAAAACCAAAACAAACCAGTTTTACTTGAAACAATGGAGAGATTTATGAACTAAAGAAAATTAAAAGGACTTTTTACTAGTTAGAACATCACCATTTTTACAGCTGTGACAAAGAACATAGTGCTTGTTCTACAATAAAGCTGGTGGTATTTGCTCATGGAAGGACAGCACACATTTTCAGCTCCATGCTCTTCCAAAATGTGGTTTTTTGTGGGAAGGAAACTTTGTTCCTCCTTATTTCAAATGCTGATGTATATATTTCTTTAAATCAGTGCTCAAAGATCCTTGGCACTTCCTTAGAAGTGTTACCTCATGACAGATTGTCAAAAAAAGGTATCAATCCTCCTTACATAAATGGATGGTGAAATGCAAGCTCCGTTAAGAAAACACCTTCGGTATTTTATCAGTTCTTCGGCAGAGGAAGATACCTCCAAAATAGATCCCTCTCCTCCTACACAAAGAGAAGTCATTCCAGTACAGCTAAAAGGTGAATTTGACCTGGTTTGCCCAAAGAGATAACTCCAGAGTCTTCAGTTTTGATTAGTTTCTGTATATTAAAATTGAATTTCTCCAGACTTCTTTGTTTGAACCTCCCTTTCCCTTATTCCTCTTTTAACCTTAAAACCCAATAGGGGTTAGAAAATGTACATCCCATGCCATAGAAAATGTGGTCTTTTCCACAGCCTCCCTGAGCTGAAAACACCGAGGGGCAAAAAACTCTCAAGCACTTTTATAATCAGTGTATTCCCTAAAACGATGTGAGTCTCTTGCTTCTCTCCCACAATAACTATTCCTCAAACAGCAACAGCTTTTTCTAAGACAGACATTCTGGGGACCCTTTCAAATTTTGGAAATGAACTACTGACCCCTCAGTGGTATAAACCTGGGGTGGAGCCTGGCTCTCTCTGGACCTGGTCTGGGGCAGGGGGAAGGCACTGCAGGCTGGGTCAGGTCTGGCTGACAGACCCACCTCACCTGCTGAAGAAATCTGTGTTTTCCTGAGGTGACTGATGGAAGTTGGACTCTGCTATTTGCTCTGTTCAGTGCTCCAAATTACTGCTCACTTCTGTAAACAGCAGCGTATTTATTATTAGCTTCAGATCAGCAGGACCTTTAAGACACATTATTTTTCGTTTCAGTTATCAAAATATGTTTTAATACTAAACAAAAACCCACGGAATTAATGAAATATGTACATTTTACCCATGCTTGTAGCTGAAAACAAAACTATTTTGGAAAATGGAGCCTTGAATGGAAAATAAAGCACAAAATATGCAACTGGCTCAAGGTATTGAATAAAAATAAGATGAAACAGTTGCCAACAGAAGCTTCCTCCTGCGATCCTAAGTCACAATGTATTACCAGAAGACAAAGTGATCTTGAGGAGGAAGAATGAAAGATGTGATCACAAACCTCAGGTGACCCTCGTCGTGTTGAGAGTGACAGATTTGACAGCAGGGGCTGTGCTGAGGGAACGCCACAGCCAGAAAAACAAAGTTAGGAAGTTCATGGTCATTCCCACAGCAAAGTAAATTAAGAACTACACGAGCGATAACACAACATGAACAAAGACATCGAATTGTTTCTAGCAGGTTTTCCATTAGACTGAGAAGATGAATTTCTCTTTCTAAATTATGCTAATCCTTTTGCTAGTGCGTTGCTGGTTCTTTGTGTTTCGCTTGAATACTCAAAACTCAGAAAGAAGGTTAAATAAGGTTCCTCCAAAAGAAAAAGCTAGTTAAAAAATTAGGAGACTTGGAGCACAAAAAAAAAAGGAAAAAAAAGTAAGAAACAGCCCCCAAACAGATGGAAGTCAAATATCTCCCTTTAGGGGTGAATGCTATTCCTGACAGTCCAAACTAAAGATTTCCTATGGTTTGTTTCAAGATGAGAAAAAAATGTATATATTTGGCATGGCAATATCAGAATGCTCTCAGCATTATTTTGGGAGACATTTATAGACTGTGATAGGTTTCCAGAAAGACAAAGTATTTTAGTAACATGTCTTTATATCTGTCATAAAGAATCTTTCACAAGGACTGTTAAAAACCCCTGGCCAAGAAACAGTGCTAAGACTCCCTTTTATAATCTTCATTTGTTTGAATGATAAGATTTAATACACGCACTTTGGAAAGTAACTTACAGCAAGCAGCTACCACATCATACAATAATGAAGATGGGTAGAAAAACTCATTAAAATCACATCTTACCATATGAAAATTATGATAACATATACAGGCTAATTATTTAATAATGTACAGCTGCTAAATTAACTACTACTAATTACTATTAGAAATTACTACCAGAAGTTCATGGGGGTTTAGAAATGCAAGATATGACTGTGGTGTAAATGGAAAGCAAGAATATATCCCCAGTTTTGTCACTGATCTTAATTTGTGCCATTTTATCCGTGAAGACATACGATCTCATTAAACATTCCACTATAAATAGTCTAACATTTGGTTTCCTCCAAGACGTCCATCTTTAACTAAAGAAAAACACAGTCAGTGTTTTAATTTAGGAAAACATTCAAGTGCATGCCTAATTTTTCCCCAGTCACAAAAATTCTCAGTTTCTGATTAACTTTAAGTGGGACAGATCCTTGCATTTAAAGAAATCTCCATGCCCAAGACCGTCCCAACGGGTTTCTCTTCTTTAATCACTCTCTGTTGCATCAGCCCTGCTTTCTCCCTCCTGTAATTCCCAAAATCATGAACAAAGGACTGAGTTTTGTCAGCTTTGAACAGAGCAGAAGGCTCAGTCCTCTGAGCAAAGCAGTATCAGACACCTCCTTCAGGCAGACCTAAAGCCCAAATCCCAACGTTGTAAGAATCAGGAGCTCATCAGGAATATTTTCCTAAAGACAGCAGACAAACACAGGACTGTGGTGTCTGGTAGCTAAAGCACTGTGAAAGAAGTTGGAAGTAGGGGTTTTCAAAGCCTGAGGGAATTCTAACCTCCTTCTGTAGAAATTTAGGGAGCAGGAAACTGAGAGCCTGCCAAAAGGTTAAAAGTAGCCCTAGAGTTTCATCTGCAGGGAACAGGAGAGTCCTGAGCCTGATTTCTGCTGCTCTGATTACTGCTTTGGTTTTACATTCACCATGATTTTGTATAAAAAAAGTAAACAATCTCCAAGTCTAAGACCTGAAAGACGCTGTGTGACTCTTTCAGTACTGTTTAAAACACATTAAAGAGTTTGCTAATACGTGCAGAAATTCTGCAAGAGCACTAGTATTTTTAAAACATCGATTAGCCGGGAAAATCCAGCCATGATTAATTTCGTAGTGTTTGATGGCTCCCTATCTGCTCCCTACTTTCCCCCAAAAACATTTTGCTGTTCTTTTAGCACGCAGTGAGATTTCACAGGGAGCTTTTCATAAAACGAACCTACTCAAGGCTATTTTGTGAGAAGCATGACATTCATTTTGCATTTATGGTAATGTTTAAATAAATACGCTCTGCAAAGTGTTTTGCAAGGCCCTGGAGTGCTGCACAGAGTGGAGAGATGGCTCCCAGTCATCTTCAGTGCAGAAAGCAGATTAACGTGGCAGAGCAGCCAGGGAGGAACGTGTGGAGAACTTACTGGAATGACAGTCCTGATGTGATAAAGATGTTAACAATAGCTATTAAAGAGGTCAAAATTAAAAGAGATGGGGAGGAAGAAGTTGCAGGAGCCTTAGGGCTGCTCTCTCACTGCCTTCAAGCCTGTGCTACCACAGGTGTGCAACCCTGCACTGAGAGACCCACGTTTGTTCAAAGAGGGAGCAAAAAACACTCCCAGAAGTAATCGTGAGCAGCACAAATTCATCTGAGATTGAAATAAGTTCTTAAAGGATTTGTTTAATCAAAAACAACAGAAGTACGTCAGTACCTTTAGCTCACGGGGAGGATCGGAGGGAGAGGGCTGGGGTGGTAATTAATGCGGCATCTCTACATCTCAAAGGATGGTAGCCCTGCAAAACATTATTTATTTAATAAAAGAAATAAAATATTCATTTTCTCATCCTGGCAAAGCAAATATATCGAGCATTTTCTGTTGCATCTATATTGAGGTGAGCCAACAGGACTGGAGATTCAATACCATTAAAAATAGATAAATATGAGATTTTATTGTATATTTTGGAGAGTTGCACTAGGCTTAATAAGTACAGAACAACACATTCCCTCCACTTATTGTGTAAGAGGGAAAAGAGGGAATTGTGACATTTGCAACAGACTGGGAAGGAGGTTTTCTGTGAATACAGGAGGGGATTGATCAAAATCCACTTTAGGGATTGATCAAAAGCCACTAAGTCCCTGAAATGAGGGCTCCATTTTGACTCAAGCCACAAAAAGAGGAGCAGTAGGTGGGATGTGACAGAAGGAATAAGAAGAGCATCACGAAAATTAAATACTCAGTGCTAGTGAGAAAGATTATAGCTCACCTCAGATTAAAGAAAAGAAAGTTATTCAAGAAAAATTAAATTTGAGATACCTCTTAGGAGAGGGGGTTTCTTCCATTGTTTTAGGATACTAGAAAAATTAAAATTAAATATGGAAAAGACCGCTGTTGTCAAAAAGACATGCCAAAATTCAGGTCAGGGGTTCATGAAAGTGAAAAAAGTGTGGATTTAAGGGGCCTGAGAGACCAACCAGAGATTTAACACTTGGAGGGCAATGAAAAGAGATCTAACCACACCGAGAGAAGAACTAAGACTGTCACTGTAATCAAAAACAAGGAAGTGAAAGCACAAAATACAATGCTGGAAAGACTGAGTTTGATGATGAGGTAGCACTTTAAAATGTCTGAAAAGCACCAGAAGTTACAGGTGGACCAAAAAAGCAGGGAAAGAGATTCCAAGGCACGAAATGGAGAGAGCAAACCCTCAAAAGAGAGATTTTCTGAGAGATTTTCCAAGAGCTTTTGCTAACTTGGAGCTTTGCTTTACCACATTACGGTCAGTAGTCAGCGCACTTCTTCCGGAACAGCTGGAACTGCTGCATTTCCTGCATTTCCTGCATTTCCTGCGCTGCACATCTGTGTCACTGCTGCTGTCAGTCACAGCAGCCCCAGCTCCACCCCGGAGCCCCAGGGGCAGCCGGGCAGGGCAGGGTTTAAGGGGGATATTCCCTGCTCCAGAGCTGCGGCTGCACAGACAGGTCTGTGGGCTCAGCCTGCGTTTCTCACTCCACCACATTTAGGGCAGAGATTCAGTTTCATTTTCAGTCACTCAAGCACCAGCAATTTACAGCGACACCGGACACCTTCTGGCTGCAGCTCCCAATTAATGTGAGGAGCTGCAGAGCTTGGCTGGGCTGATGCTGTAAACAAGGCAGTTAGGAGCGTGTCAGGCTTTGTTCAGCCAGGAATCACATCCTTGTTAGGCTGAAGCATCGCACCTGCTTCTTTTAGGTTAACTGACAAATTGCTGCTATGTAAATCGGCAGTTGAAATGTAAAACCAAGCCTCTCCTGAGGCTGACTGACAATGTGTGAGAAAGGGAACTCGAAACATAAAACAAACACAACCTAACTTGTGATATCTCACACGGCAAGATATCCTTCCACCAGGGACCGCAGCTCTGTGCATGAGGCAGGATTACTCACAAGCACCACGCACATCATGTATATCTGTGTCCCAACACAGAGAAGGTGTTTCTCTAATCAGTAATTACAAAAGCTGAAATAAAGGAAATCATCGGTGCCAACTCTGATTCCCCGGAGAAACGAGTTAAATAATCTCTGACAGCCATTTGAAATGAGGGATCTTCATTCCAATCCTGGCAGCATCCAGGCAAAGCAGCCTGTGGTGATCACCCACACACACATGCTCTGGACACCCATGGATGTGTAGCAGGGGCAGTAATTCCCACAGGAACAGTGCTGTCCCTCTGAAAAGCCCAGTCACCCACCAGGGATGGCCACAAGGCTGCCCTGCCATTCCTGCCCCACCTGAAGACACCAGCTGGTCCCGCAGCAATGGCTGGGCTGTGACAGCAGGGTCCCTTGCTGCGTGTGAGGCTCCACAGCCCCAGACTCAGCTGAGGAAGATGCAGATCTGCTGCCTGTTGTACCGAGAGGTTTTAGATCATCTCCCTAACCCCCCTGACTGCTCTGGGGGTGCAGTAACAGAGGGGAAGTCCTGAGACTTTGTCAGAATGCTTTTGACCTCTTCAGGCGTCACAACAATTTAATATTGCATGGGGTGTGAAGCTGTCAGCTGAGAGACCTTTCTCACCTGATCCTGGCTGCAAGCCTCTGGGCAACTTCTGATGGGCTTTTATAACCTTACATTTTCTTCCTTACATCTGGTCTAAATGTAGCTTTGTCTGATTTGCCGTGACAGCTCCCATGTCCTCCAAGAGTGTTTGTGTCCTGTCTGGGTGATTACCTGAGCACGGGCACGACTCAGAGCTGAATCCTCCTTTGATATTCAACATCATACTCTGCTTCTTCTTACAGATTCTGTGCACACTATTAAACAATTTAAGTCACAATCAACCAAACAACATTTGGTGGGGTTTAACATTCTACACTTTGTTAAAGTGCATTATGCTGAACAAGAGAAGGTGGCTGAAAGCATCTGTTTAAGGACTTTGAAACAGAGTATGGACAAAGGCACTGGCATAGAAACTGCATGGCCAAAATCCTTCCTGCTCCATCTCATGCCAAATCCCTAGGAACCAACATTTTTTTAAGTTTTGAAAATTATAAAACCTAAGGTCCTGTATTTTCCCACTTATTTTAAAATTGGTAGCTCTAAGAAGGCAGGTGGAGGGCAAGATGTACGTGTAATATCTGATCAGTCATCATTCTCAACTAAACATTTCAGATCCTAACTTATCAGAATGAATACTTAAGAATTAAATAAGTAAAGACACACAACCAAAAGAGTTGTAAGCATGGCTACGTTATATATACAGTTTTACTTTAAGATTAAAGTAGGATAAATCACTTAATCCATCAAAATCAGATGAGAAAGGAGCTTCAGGTTCTATAATTCAGTGAGTTTCAAAAATAGAACTTAATTGCCTGAAATTGTGCTCTGATCCATATGCTTCCATGGACAAATGCAATTACTGCCTCTTGTAAACAAGTTAATTGATGTGAGAGAATATAGTTCAGAATATCTTGTATGTGAGCAACATTTCACAAAAAGCACAGAGACTTGTGCTGTGATCAATAATAATCATCACAGTCCCACTGGAAAAGATAAAACTAAGCTGCTCTGTTTGCATCGGCTGAGAGTCTGCTTCAGTTTTCCTTAAAATAATAAAAACCTGTGCTCTCACCTAGCAAAATAAATTAGCTGTTCAAGCTCTTGAAAAGAATTCTCACTAACACAAAGGTAAAAATCCTTTTTTTAGATGAGGCAATCAAAAATCTTCAAGCAACTCCAAGATCCGAGCTCTTATCAGTGATTGCTCAGTCATTACACAGACACCTCTCAGGACAGAAGCATCTGAAATGGCAGCAGTTATGTTGCCAATAAAATGAAAAATGCTAGTAATTCCTGATTTTTGCCATCAGACTCATAAATTAGGATGGCACAAGACCTTGTGATCAACCAGTCAGACATTTTCATGAAAAAAAGGTCGTGGGGTTGCAGTTAATTTATTCGTCCTTGAACTGCAGGGTGACAGTAGCAAAATACACAATTTTGAGATGTTTTAATCTTCTTACTGTATATTTTATCTTGGATCTGTCTACTTTCTGAACCCAAGAGGTCCATGCACTCATATACCCCCATCTGATGTCACCTTTCCTGTTGAATCAGCCAAATTTGTAATCATACTGAAAAAAAAAAAAATTGTTTCAACAGGGTGTGTTTTATTGCTATTAATTATAAAACTCAATAAATCAGCCTCCACAAAGATCAAAAAGAATTTCAAGCTAAGTTCCTCCTTCTCATTAAAAATTAATTTTTAATCACATTTAATATGGTACATTTAGTTTTAATTTCTTGCCCCTTAAAAATGTTGGCTTTCTCCAAAATGTGATTTGCTCAAAAGTGACACCCACACAACAGGTGGGTGGAAAGGCTAAAATTTTCTGTTTACAAACTGTCTTTGAACAGTCAATACATTTACAAAATGTGTTTGGCACTGGTTGAATACAATGTATACACATTACAAAATGAGAACAACTTGTCAAGATTTTATGAAATTGCTTTCACATAAATTATTTGTCAATTTTCTTTTTCCTTATAATTCCTGATTCAAACTATGCTGAAGTCTTTGCAAAGGTACTGACTCCCCTGAGTTTTGCATCCACTTGTAATTAATCAGCATATAGAGCTGGTAAAAATAAATCACCAATATCTCCATTTGTTAAATTTTATGTTTTAATGTCTAAACTCTTCGAGAAATGCTATTGCCCCTTCTTCATTCAGATCTAAATCCTGTTCACTTGTAAACAAAACAGAAAACTAAAGAAGCATTGGACCAAAATGAAATTTCTTTTGCTCTCTGGATACACCATGGAATGATCAAGGCTGGAGGAGACCTTCAAGGTCATCGAGCCCAAGCCCCAAGCCAGCACCACCACGATCACCCCTAAACCGCATCCCCAAGTGCCACATCCAGGGGCCTCCTGAGCCCTCCCAGAGACAGCGACCTCACCCCCTCCCTGGCAACTTATTCCAGTGCCTGACCACTCTTTCGGTGAGAAAATTTTTTCAAATATCTAATCTGAACCTCATCTGTCTCATCCTTTCACTCGAGACATGGCCGGAGATATCAAACCTGGCCACACCCTCCTGTCAGGGAGCTGCAGAGACAGAAATTCCCCCCTGAGCCCCCTTTCCTCCAGGCTGAACACCCCCAGCTCCATCAGCCACTGCCCATAAGATGAGTTTTCCAGCCCTTTCCCCAGCTCCATTCCCTTCTCTGGACCTGCTCCAGCCTCTCAATGTCTGTGGCACTGAGGGGCCAGAACTGGACACAGCTCTCAAGCTGTGGCCTCAGTGCCCAGCATGGGGGACAGTCACTGCCCTGGTCCTGCTGGCCACACTCCTCTTGATCCAGACCAGGATGTCCTGGCCTTCTGGGCCACCTGGGCACCTGCTGGCTCTTCACCTCGCCGGACCTCCTGCATCTGCCCTCAGCCCATCCACCCAGCCTGCCAAGGTGTCTCTGCAGAGACAGGTCAGATCTGATCTCACACTTGGTAAAATATGGGAGAACAACAGCACTTCTTGGGTTTGCTGCCATGAAATACATCCCGCTGATGGCTTTCTTGCCATCTCCTAATTGTGCTGAGTAGCAGAGCAGCCAGTTTGTGGGAACACTTGCACATCATTTCAGAGGCTCGGGCACTGTGTGCTCAAAGGGACATTCCTGGCAGGCAGAGACAGCTCCCCACCCCAGGCAGAAGGGCTCACCTTGCCTTCACAGGGATGGCCAGGGGAGCTGTGATGGAAACAAACACATTTAGGATCCTTTCTGAGCCCTCGGCAGCTTTCTTTTCTCACCTTGTGGAAGGATTTTCCCGATGTCCTGCTGCTAACACAGAGCTGGCTGAAAAGTGAGATATTGTGCGCTCACAAGCCTTTGTAAAGGAACAGTTTCCTGTGAACAAAACTGCTGGCTGGGATTATTTATACTTGCAATGGTCCACTGCACAAGATCGAGGGCTTTTAACTGTTGCTGTGAAGAGCATCTATTCCATGTGAAACCTCACAGAAGGAACCTGACATTTGATATAATTTCCTACAGATATTGCAATACTCCCTCCTGTATACCCTGCCAAAATATTTGCAACCAGGTGCATTTAACTGAAAACTTGGCATAGGACTTCCATTAATTATTTCAATTCACCAAATAGGTAGATTAGTCAGGGGAAAAGCACAATATATATGGGCACATCAGTGAGCCAATCACTGGCAGATGCTCTGCCTCAGAATTGAAGTATTTTGACCTTTCAGGGGAGCTAGTTTAAGGAAAATGCAAGTTTAACAGCAATGCCTCACTTGTTAAGATGTTGCAATCAATACTGCACTCATGAGAAGCTCTCTCACAAACGAAGACACTCTCAGCACGGTGAAAAAACAAGCTTTTAATGCAGAGAGCTGTACCTGGCCACTGCAACTAAAGGCAAAGAAAATGTGCACTCTCACATTAGATTGCACAGGGGAAGTGAACATCAGGGTGTTCCTCCAAATCTGCAAAGAAAATCGGATGAGGAGGCTGCAGGGAAAGGCCTGGAGGAGGCATCTCTTTGTCTTTAAACATCCTGGACCTGCCTGGCCTCTGCCTGCCCCAGGGACAGACGCTTACTGAGGCAAACGGGCAGGGAAGGTCACTCCACCAGACCTTCGGACCTGACAACGTTACAAGGGGGCAAACCCTACCTAACTCCAATGTTAGCCCAAAATAAAATCCTTCCCACTGCTGAAACACACGTGGCACTTTCTAAGAAGTGAAGAAATGCTTTCTTTCATACTAGATTTACTCCATTCCCAGCCAGAGCGGGCACAGACACTCACGGAGTGCTCGTGACAAAAGCACAGCCCTGCTGAGCCTCGTTAGCATCCCCACATTTGCAGATTGATCTGTTTGCTCTCAGCGCTGCTCAGCTCGTGCCACAGCTGGATTTTTCTCGGTGCTGTGCTGGTAAAACTGAGATGAACATCAGCTTATGAAAGCAAGACTGTAGAGCAGAGTCATATTTTATAGCACTGCAGTTAAAACAGCTGGGAAATTGAGGAGCCTGATAATGGGACTGTCAAATGCTTTTCCACATTTCCCAATTTCCATGCCTCTAATGAAAAATATTCCTTCTGCCTTCACATCTCACCTCTCTCATTCTTTTATCACTTTCCATAAATCACTCTTCCACTCTCTGGATGAATCAAACCTTTTTGTCTAAGTACCTGAAAGCCTGTCATGACCATCCAGTGCAGAAATGACAGCACAAATGCAGCCCAGGACATTGTATAGACTGTCACAAACTCGGCTGTAAAGGCCCCTTCCAACTCAGGCTGTTACGTGACCTCTGGTCCTCTTGGATTCGTTTTACTCCTCATGGAACCTGACAGAAAATTTGATTTTAAAAGTAATTAGGCAGCTTGTTAAGAAGTACTGACCAGCTTGTTTTAATCATATGACTGGTAAAATATGCACACTGTCTTTTAAATGATGGAAGCTCACTTTTAACTGGTCTCCATTCAACAGCTAAAAAATAATTTTATACCAAAATACTTTATAAAGCAAGAGTCAGAGTAACTAGAGACTGTTCTAGTTTATGTCAAAATAGCTTGAAACAACAAACTAAAGTGTAAGTTATTGCTCAACACTCAAGCTTACGAAGGTATTTCATTGCATACTAGTGGATTCTTACAAACTTAAACATTCTTTTCAAGGAGAATTTTCCAGGACATTTCCAGATCATGTTGGATAGGAACAAGTGCAGCTTATATTAATGCTTTGGCAATTCTGATAGTCAAATAGCCTTTCCTCAATTGTTTTTCTTTTTATCGTTATTTTTAAAAAATAATTAATTACTGTATTTTAGTTGTTTTTCTACTCTTATAATAGGAGGGTTAGATCCTCCATCACATAAAGGGAGTTATGTAACACTTCTATGATGTCAAGTGGACCAAATGGATGTAAACACCCTTTAAAGAGGCCTCCCTGGCTGGTTTAAATCTCTGCGAAGCAGAATAGCAGCCCCGTTCTAACTGCAGCACAAAGGGAAATTTGGATGTGATTGAGATCATCTGACTACAGATGCCAGAACAGTTGTGTTATGTAATGCATGTGAGCACAGCTGCTTCCTCAGCACAAGACCTGAGACGAACACAGCACACACGGACGGGCAGAGCTGCCCCAATCCTGCCTCCCAACAAATCCCCCTGCATGGGAAACCTCCCGTGGGCCATTCCCAGCACAGGAACTGCCCAGAGTACAAAGCACAAGGGATTGGTACCAAACCATCCCTCCCTGGCTGTTATTTTCCACAGCAGGCAGCAGGAAAGGCATTCACTCCATTGCTTTAGGCACCTTTCTGAGGAATAGCACAATTAATTCCTCCAAGAGCTAACGGGGTGCAGCCAGTCAGACCCTGATTTGGAAAATCCTGGGGGCCCCTTTTCCAGGCAGCCTCGTGCCATGAGTGTGCAGGAAAGCTCTCACTCACACACAGGGAGAGAGCCAGTTCTAATCTGCTTCTGGCCAGCCAACACCATTTCATTGAGTGAGCTCTGCAATTTAGTCAAGACCACTTGGATGATACCAAGACCTACCCAAGCACACTAAAATTTCAGTGTTTCTGGGTGCACATGACATACACAGTTTGATCAGCATCAGCCTTCTGAGGGAGGGTGCAATTTAAAGTATCTAGATAGAAGAAACCATGTAGTAAACAAGATTCTACCAACTTTCAATACATGATCAATCACTCCAATCCTGTTGTACTTCACAGGTTTCCATTTTGAAACCTACTTCAACATTTTGCTGTTCAGAATACATGTGAAAGAGGAGAAATGCTCCACTAACCAAGATTTTATCATTCAATTTGAAAATTACAGTACAATAAATACAATTTTAAACCGTGTTTTCCAGTAATTCTCACCAAATTTTCTGCTTTCTCTGTGAACATTCCCCAGCCCACATGATGACCATCTTCCACACAACAAGTTCTTACATATTTAGAGGTTGAATACAAAAGATCTCTGTGCCCAAAACTGAGAATGAACAGCAACACAACTCCCTCAGCCTCCGGGGTGCTCAGCAAACTGAAAAGAGTGCAGAAAACCGGCGGGTTCTAGCATGAATCAGATGTTAGTACTGAACTAAAACCAGTTCTCTTGACTGAAGGCTGGACAACACATAGTGACAGTGAGGAGGGAAGAAGAAAGGTGGATTTCAAAGACAACCTCTGCTGTCAGAATCCAGAGGCTTCCTTCAGAGACGGGGGAATCTGAGAGAGCAAAGGTGGGTCAGGGATGTATGAAAGAAAAAGGGTTTGGCAGGGGCTTCATTTCTGCTCTCACGCAAGGCTGGGAACTGTTAGAATTCTTTTCTTTTTTTTTTTTCTTTACAAGGTGACTTTCTGTAAATTATGCACAAGATTCTCCCTCTGTGACCCTAACATAAAAATACAAAGCTCCAATCAGATTTACATTCATTGGAGGATATCAGACTGCTTTGCTCCTTCAGGTACAAAAATATTAACATAACCAAACCATTCTTCCCAATCTGTTACCAACAAAAGGATTATTTACAGTTCAAGTCTTTGATTTTAACTTGTCTAGAACAATTTCCTTTCCATGTTCCATAAAGGTGAGAATGGAAGGTACATAAGACACAGGAAACTGTGATGAAAAAATCTCCGGAATGGGCTTTGCCATAGTGGATGTTGCCCTCTGGTCTGGTTTCTGGCAAGTTGTAATAATGTAACCTGACTCTCAACTATCCTGACCTGTGGCTATTGTCACATACTTTCCCAAATCATCCACAAGATGCTGAATGAACTCGTCATAACTTATTTCTGTTATGCAACCATGTGAAGAACACAGCTCTGTATCATGGTCTGACGGCCCAGAATAACTGCAGAAATGACTCAGTATCCAGGGAAAACTTTCAAGCTTGCAAAAACATGACATTTTCCTGGAAAGCAACTGTTAAACTCTGACTAATGCATTCTCCCATTCTCCTCTTTTTTTTTTCTTTTTTTTTTTTTCAAACCTATCCATACAGGTTTTGAAGCTCTGAATGCTCCTGGGCACGGAGAACGATGTGAGGTGCAGACTGCCGAAAAATGTCTGAGTGAGTGAGAACTCAGGCTGGACAGCACTGTGTTTGTGATATTTTGGGAACGTTTTTAGGAAACACATCAATCCAAGGGCCTAGAGCCAGACATTTCCTTTTTGCCCAGGCAGTCCATATGGCCAGGGCACCCATTAGGTGTCCTGGAAAGACTGAGGCTTGGCCACCAAGGGATCTGCAAGCACAGCTCTTAGGTGGGTATGATGCCTGAAACAGGGATTCCTAAAACAGGAGGCTAGACAAAGCTAGGAGGATAAAAAGCAGATTAATTATTAAAGGCCTTTAAGGTACTCAAGAGGCTACACCCAAAACGGACGGTGAGTCACGAGCTCTTCACATTTTATAAGTTCTGTCCATTAACATATTGAACCTGCCTCAATTCTCCAATGACACCTTCAGGTGATGATGTCAACCACCCCAAGCCTGCTCCCCCCAGTTCACTGTTGGTTACACATTTTGGGGCTCTGAGGCAGTGAATTATCCTTGGATTTTCCAATTGAGAGCAATGCTTTGTCTGAAATGCTGGGAACAGAAGTTTTTAGCACTTTATATGGAGCCCAGAGCTATACACCAGAGCCACAGATACATGAAAAATAGAGCTCAAAATCCTTGAGGCATCAGGTAGGATGAGCCATCCTGCTGCCTGCTTTGAATTCCACGTGCTTCTGGCCAAACTAATGAGAGCAGCTCTGAGGACTTCAGGAATTATATCCCTGACACAAGCCTAACGAAAGGAGAGATCCCCTCTCTTCTCCCTCCATTCCAGCTGGAAAACTTCCTGATACCACCTCCAGAAATGGACCTGGAGTGAAGTAAAACCAGGTGAAAGTGGGCGCTAAGTGCAGCTAATTATTAAGAACCAGACTGTTCTTCCCTATCATGTGAACAATTGTGGTTGACCACCCAAAAGAGTGAAAATGTATATAATCCCGTCCAGAGCTCACCTGAAATTGGCCCCTAGGAAGATAAATATCGATTAATGTGACAGGGGAAGTTTAAATTTGTGAAAACATTCTGACATATGGCCCTTGTCTTGTTTCAGGCTACTTCACGCTATCCCAGTGTCCTGTGTGAAACAGTCCCCACATTCCAGGTACACACCGTAGGAACACCACAGAATTTACACAAGAAATTCTGATGTAGAGCTTAACACAAAATAGTAGCAGCTGAGCATGCTCCAGGATCCCAGACACCCTGGAGGAAGGTATGAAAAATCCCATTTTGTTGGAAACAGCTTTTCACCTCACACTAAAGAGGTCAGCAGGCTGAGAAGCGAGGTGCCCTGCTCTGGTCTCTGCTGTGGAGGGAGCCTTGGGCAAACTCTTTTCCCTCTCTCTTTCTCAAAGTGTGTGTTCCTGAGACAGCTAAACAGGATCAGCATCACACAATGAGAATTTCTGAGACTCCTATCGTGGCTTGAAACTTTCAAAAAACCGCCGTTACTCCAGTCCTGACGTCCAACACCCATCATGCGAAAATTACCATTTATTATTATCAAAGTCACAGAGTTGCTAAAGAGGACGTGTATTGTAATAGAGGAGCAGGAACTTTAACTGCCCGAGCCAGCAAGGGAAACTCTCTTCCCACTGACATGGCCTCCAGCTATGTATGGGTGCAGCACTTTGTTTTCTCCAGAGCAATGGTGACATTTTAGCTCATCTTTTGTGCTATAAATGGAACGCTGTGATCTGCTGAACGTTTGCTACCTGGAAGGCCATTTCCTGGTGCCTCAGTCATTAACTTGCTTGGATGCCATTGCCACATGGGCAGCACGAAGATGTAACGTGGTGCTAATTTACGAGGCTGCTGCAGTGCTGGTATTTTAAACGACTCAGGTGTGAACAGCAAAGGCTGGCTGGTGTTTGAAATCTCTTCAGCAGGACCAGCTCACGGTGAGTGATGTTTGAACCGCTTGTCTCTGAGCTGGAGGAACGTGGATCAGACAGATGGAACACTCGGTGGATCAGGAATTGGCTGGGTGGCTGCACACAGAGAGCTGTGGTCAGTGGCTCGATGTCCACGTGGAAAGGAGCCACGAGTGGTGTTTCTAGGGGTCACTTCTGGGACTGGCACTGTTCAGCATCTTTGTCGAAAAACACAAACTTCTACTACACTGATTTTACAACTATGGATATTAAATTATTAAAATCTAAACAAGATACATGCAAGGCTGTCAAAACACTCAAGAAGAAGCTTTTTTTCAAGTTCATATCTGTGGCTACATGTCCTCCATGTAGGCTGACAATCAATAAACACGAGAACAAGAAATCAAGAAGTCTCTGGGGTAACACCTCGTTACTCCAGTGCTCACCCCTTTGGCTGGGACGAAGAACAGTCCTTTCCTAACTAATCCCAATTCTCTTCTTTCAAAATATAGAATGTAAATGAGTTTGGCTTCAGCTAATGTTTGTGTTATTAAAAACACCCTGAAGAGCTTCAAACCCTGTCTGGGAATTCAACTCCTGGGGCTTGGCTTAGCAGGATCTCCTTTTACAGACCCTGCAGAGTGCAGAGTGTAAAATGGCTTCAGAGTCCTCTCTGGGGACACTGATGGGCCTGCACGCTTCATCACAGGCTATTACACACTCAAATTCACTGGGCTGAACATCTGTGGGCAATATATATAACTTCAAAACACCCATGAAGCTCTCCAATCTGTCTGCAATTATTCAACTGTAATTCTGAAGGCATTTGCTGACAGAAAATAAGAATTTGGTATGAAATCCTTTTCTTCTGTGGTTTCTGTGGCTGAAACAGAGGCTTTCAGTTTAATTTTTAAGACACTATTTTACGGTGTAAATCAGCTGGTCAGTTTGAATTGCACGGGAAGCAGCCTCCTGAGTCAGTTACCTGGATAGATCTTTTTATTTTCGCAAAAATGGCCTCATTTATTATCGCCAAGACTTGTAACAGTCTGTGCTGGGGTTACCAGAGGGAAAAGGCATTGCCTGGGGGATGCAGCCTCCCTGAAGCTGTTTATCTTCCTGCCTTGGCCACACCAGCAAAGAGAGGCTCCTTCCCCTTCAGGAAAGCTGTTGAAATTATGTGGAATAAATCCATGCCTAGCATGTTTTCATTTGGTTTCTTTTCCTGTAACAATGGGGTCTTCACAGAAACTGAAATTTCATTTAAATATGGATTTTGGTGGAAGTGAATTTTTAAATTATAAGCATTTGAATAAGTTTTAAATATTTTTCAGGATGTTTCCTTTTTTTCATTAAATTAATGTTATACTTCCTTGCATTTAATATCCATTGAATAGCTTAGACATTTTTAAATAGAAGGTGGAACATTATCTTTAAAATACTCATCATTTCTTTTCTCTCACAAAGTCTGCTTTGTAAAATTTTTTAAAAAAATACTAAAAACCCATGCTCTGTGCTCATCCTGCCTTTGGAACACAAAGTTCTCCAACTGCAGAATTTTCTAAAAGCCAAACAAGTGAAGTGCTGCCAAAATCATCACTGCCTCTTTTGAAAACATATATTTCATGCAGTTCAATAGATTTCCATCAATTTGATCAGATAACATTGTCATCTAATTAATTCTAGACAAATTCATGTGTCTTCAACAGAGAACTGGCTGAGGATTGAGGCTTTCTTTAGTTAATATAAAGACAAACCAGTTTATTGTAATGTTCCTTGGGGCAATAAATCCACAATGACCTTAACCATGATTTTTTCTGTCAGTTCAAAAACATAATCTTCATTCTTGGTTAGCCAGGTGATTTAGTGTGTTCTTCAACTGCCCAGCGACAGATTATTTCATTTATGCCTTCCATTTGCTCTTCCAACATTGCTGATCCAGGTAATAAAGAATCAGGTTCACAGCTATTATCTCTGGTTAATCCTTTATAATTGTCTACATGGTAAATCAGGGATATTATGCTGAATAGCATTTAACACAGCACCTTCGCTGTGTGCATCAGACAAACTCAAAAAACAAATATGACCTTGACTGACACTCAAGCCATTTCAGATTCCAATTCTCTAAAAATACCACATTTAGAAGCATTAGGTAGATGCAGACAATGGCCCTTGTCCTTCTGTGTAACTCTTGGTTTCTACAATGCATTCATGACACTTTAAAATAAAATGCACTCCTTCACAACAGGGAGAAAACCATAAACGTCAGAAGTTGCCTGCAGAGGCTGCTTGCACACAGGCAAACCTGGTTTGCATGCAGGTTCCTTGTTTTGTCCTTCATTACTCAACTAAATGATGTTCTGCTCTACTTGACCAATACTCAATACTGAAATCTGTTTTCTCCCAAAGGAGGCTTTTTTTTAGGCCTTGTTTTCACAGATCGTCTGAAGGAATTGAACCCCAACATAAAAAGAAGGCAAGAGGGACGGTAGGTTTAGTCCAGGACTAAAGAGATCCAAGTCCTGTATTCCTCACCACTGTCACAGGTTCCTGCACGGGCTGGGATCACCCTGCGCCTTCCCTTCTCCAGGCTGGGCACTCCCAGCTCTCTCAGCCTCTGGAGGGGCTCCAGGCCCCTAAATCACCTCACAGGTCCTTTAAAGTCCTTAATCGTCTCAGAGATCCTTTGCTGGACTCTCCAGCAGCTCTCTATCTTGACTGAGTAATTTCAGTAATTATTAAACTTTGTTTTTTCTGGGCAGTCAAAGAATACAAGTGGAATAAGCAACTGCGATCTCAAGAGCACAAAGTAAAAATATCAAAAAATAGACAAAGAAAAGATACACAGCAAGGTGAAGCCGATTTGTCAGGTGAGACCATCATCTTTTGTTCTACCTCTACAAGAAACTTAACAGCACACAAAAAATTTTGCTTTAAGAGTGTCCTCCAGTGCCTGCTAGGGAGTGACTATTGGAAGGTGACATTTTCTTTTTCTTGTGACTGGTTATGTGCCCTGGGAAATGTAAAAATATCACCAAGGTATGCATAAGAGAGGAGTTAATTAGTTTAACTTCCTGATGGGAATATATTAACAGTGTAATAAGATGCTCAAATACTCTTTTTATGATTGTCCCTGCCAAAATAGTTGTTGGAAAGCTGTTTTGTAATACAAAAACTTTCATCCTCCATATGGAGATCCAGATGCTGACTCTGATCTTTGCATGGCAGAGGTCACTGCAAACATCCAGCCTCCAGATCTCAGGAGTGGCACCTCTGAGACTGTAACGGGAAGGATCCTGTATCAGGATCAATACCTATGGACAGCTTCCTCCTAAATTCCTCTACAAACCCAAAGGGAATCGTTTCCCTCTATCTATACACAATCCTCTGAGAGGGAGAAAAACCTAATTTTTTTTTTTATTGCCATCCAGTGCTTTCATTTTTTAAACTCTTTTGGAACCAAGTTCAAATGCAATTTGTCCTGCACAGTCATTGCCCCAAGTGGACAACATAATTAATCATCTATTCTTATGTACTTGTGACTTAAAATGACTTTTAGCTAAACACTCTTACCCTAACTCTCCCCTTGATTAAGCCTGAACCATATAAGCATGAATTTTATTACTGTGTCTCTCCTTCTGTCAGCCAGAATGTCACTTTGGAATTTAATCTAGTGAAAACAAAAATAATATGTTGTTCCCCCCCCACCCCGTTCTAAGATACACAACCTATTTTCCATTTGAAATAAGTGTTTTAATACATTTTCAGATAGCTGGGATGACCAATATATTTTCTTACGAACCGCTTTCTAAAATTCCACATAAAATACCTACCTGCTTACATACTGAATATGAGGGATGTAGAATTATATTCCCTATAATAAAACCTTAAATCAACTTCCAGCTCCTTTATAACTGTCTAGTCAAGAAAAATCTTCTCAAAGAGTCCCACTAACCTTAGGATCATCATTTAAGAGGACACTGTCTCCTAGGCTATTTATATTTTTATCTGCATCTGATAAAAATCTGTGGGTAGGACACACAGTCTACTTTCTATTTCCCTGCTTTATAAAGCCAAACAATCACATTTAGCTGATTCTTTCTCTCCAAGAAATGCATTTTGCAAACAATGAAAAAACTAATATTGAGCAGCACAGGCGGCACTGTGTTAAGGTATATTATTTTCTATTTGCAAATAAGGACAGTAAAACCTTTTCTTCAGGTTACAAAGGAATGATGGCAAAATTCCAATTATTTCATGAGATCAAGCATCCCTTTTTAATGCCAGGGTTTTTTTACATTTCTGTAACATTGTCTTGGCTGATACAACCATGTAGTAAGTAATTGCTTACATTAAACAATTATAAAAACTGCAGAAGATATAAAGAAAAACATCTGGTAAAATTTTAAAAAATCAAAATAAAGTAAAATTTAATAAAAAACCCTCTGTCACTGCACATCCCCAAGTCCCCATACTATTTTGCTGATTCATTTATAAGATTATATATTAAACAGCCATCTTTTTGAAAGGCCTCTCTGGTGCAAAATAAATTAACCTGACACATAAATTGTTCTCATTTTGCAGCTTTTCAAAAGGATTAAATCTTGTTGCCAAAAGAAAAGCAAACAGGAGAAAACAAAAGGAACAACAAAATTACCCTGTGAGGGGAAGAGAGCTTCCCTGCTTTCCAACCAGTCATAGGAGATGTGCCTAGGAACCAGGATCTTCAAGCAGACCCACATCTCGTTCTAGGAAATGATTTTTTCCAAGTGAGCATGTCTGTTTTAGAGGCCACCAGGCTGAGGTACAGTTTATATGGACATGAAACCACGTTTTTACCATAAACAGTAAAAGTGCTGTCCTGGGCTCCTTGGAAAATCCCTCCTTTAACTGTTCCACACAGAAGGAAGCTGTAAGATGAATTTCTGATCACCTGGTCACTGTTTGGCTGTGCTAGAAAATCAGACCTGGTGCCATAAGTGCAGGGGAAATCCTCAGCAGCAGCCTGGTGTTCTGTTCTGCAGCTCCAGCCCTACAGCTGCTCGTGCTGAGGAAGTGTCAGGATAACGGAGCTCTGTGCCAGGGCTGCTCATCCTGATCTTCTGCCCATCCCCTGATGGTCTCACTCCTTGACGTTCTGCTCATCCCCTGATGTTCTTCCCATCCCCTGATCTTGTTCTGCCCATCCCCTGATGTTCTGCCCATCTCCTGATGTTCTGCCCATCTCCTGATGTTCTGCCCATCCCCTGATGTTCTTCCCATCCCCTGATGTTGTTGTGCTCACCCCTGATGTTCTTCCCATCCCCTGATGTTCTGCTCATCTCCTGATGTTGTTCTGCTCATCTCCTGATGTTCTGCTCATCTCCTGATGTTCTGCCCATCCCCTGATGTTCTGCCCATCCCCTGATGTTCTGCCCATCTCCTGATGTTCTGCCCATCCCCTGATGTTGTTCTGCCCATCCCCTGATGTTCTGCTCATCTCCTGATGTTCTGCTCATCTCCTGATGTTCTGCCCATCCCCTGATGTTCTGCTCATCTCCTGATGTTCTGCTCATCCCCTGATGTTCTTCCCATACCCTGATCTTGTTCTGCCCATCCCCTGATGTTGTTCTGCCCATCCCCTGATGTTCTGCTCATCCCCTGATGTTCTGCTCATCTCCTGATGTTCTGCTCATCCCCTGATGTTCTGCCCATCCTCTGCTGATCCAGGGATGGGTTACAGCTCAGCTACCTCAGCCATACCCTGGATAAACATCTTCCAGCATAAAACAAACTTAATTTGAAATAATGAAACCACTTCTACATATTATTTATTGTGAATGAAGAGGTTCCCTAAGTTCTTCAGGAACTTTTAATCTTTACTGTTTATCTGACAGGTTTAGATTACTTTGTCTTTCCAGAATGACACTCCCACACCCCCAGGCTGTCTGGTTCTAATAACCAGGTAAGCTGTCAAGTTACATATTGTATATCTCCTACGAGTGTGGTTCCAACGACTTTTATATATGCTCTGTTTCTTCCCATTCTATTCTGAAACACTGATATAATTAATATCTTTTCAAATCAATTCATGTCTTGCTTAGGTTGATAAGCATATTAATCTGTAAAACTAATATACTTTAATATGAAGTCTTTATTTTTCTTATTGATTATTAGCCAATTACTTGTTACCGATGCTTTTCTATTCTGAAAATATTTAAAAGATAAAAACAGCTGTTGTGACAGCCAACTTAACCATCTAGCACCATCTTGAGGTTAAACTGCTCTTGACATTCGAAAATAAATGGACATTCCCTGATCAGCTCACCAAAAGCTCTACAGTGAGGCAGATACCTCTTTTTTACTGACAATTTTTTTTTTAAAATCATCAATTATAAGACAAACATCCTGTAGATTTTTTTTTTCTTTGCTTCCTTGCATAGACTTTAAGACAATTCTGTTACTTCTGCTGGCAATTTAGTACTTGTACTCCAGTGGAAGAGGGGGACACTGCACATTTTCATTTTGTAACTGCTCTCAACACTGTGCTCAGAAGTCAGCTCAGGGAAGTTCTAAGGTTTAGACCTTTATACTCAAGTTCTCCCACAAGCACTTTCCATTTTCACTGGGATTAATTCTAAAGTTTACTTCTAGATAAAACCATACCTTTACAAAGTATCCGTATTCTAAAGGATTCTGGTCCACCCCAACACAATCATCTTTAATGCATTTCTAACTGAAAACACCTAGGAGTGACTGGATATGATATTTTGTTGAAGCCTAATGATAATGTCAGATAAAGCTATTGAGCATTCACTGCTCATCCCGTGTTTGAAGTTAATCATAACACCAGAACATTGCTACAATTATGGCTTGAATGAAAAAGGGAGGAAGGCTGGGATCTTTTCAAGGAGCCAGGCAACAGTGAGGAAACTGTGCTGCCTTTCTCCACACAGAATTGCCAAATCTGAGGTTTTCTAAAAATATATGTACAAGCCATTCACATGTATGGGAATGAGAGGCTGTACATTGGCTGGATGTTTGTTTCAGACAAATCTGATCGTGAGTCCTGCGCTACTGGGCTGAATCCCTGATGAGACTCATGAGTCTGTCACGAGAATTCGAGCAAACAGCCCCAGTTTTATGAGCAGCTCACAGCAGGAGCCACTCAAAGAGTCTTTGCTGTGTCCAGTGTTGTGTTATCACGTTTAGAGACTCAGTATTAAGAAACTGCAGCACTTTCAAGAGCTAATATTTTCATTCAGTTGAGGATTCAGGAAATATAGAGAATCCAAACCAGTTTAATAAGGAAATAGAAACTTTTAGGATTCAGAGGACTGTAAAAATATGTGATTTCCATAGCACTAGATATCAGCACTTTGTGCACATTGCTATTTCAGGCTCAAAACCTGCCTGCAAATGCAGACTGACAGAAAAGCTAATGGATTTAAAATTCCCCTGCCCCTCTTAAAGTGTCCACATGATGATGTTCAGTTCCTGAAGGGGTGGCATTTCACTGTACATGGAAGTATCTCATCACGTGTGAATCTGTGCATTCCCAACACAACACATCAAACTTCTGACCTGATTGCTGTACTTTCATTTTCTACCTCGTGGCCCTGGGAAAATGCCTTTCCTCTTGCAGTGACACACACTTACAGCTGGAGGGTTGATCTTGCTAAAACACTTCCAGTGGTTTGGCTTACAGTTTTCTGTACAGTTTAACATTAATTATATCTGGACATTTTCCACAACAAAGATAATTGCCTTGTGAAAATCAATTACAGCCATTGCCAGCGTCAGGGGATTGATTTAAAGTCAACGTTGACGGTAACCACTGCATTCCAGAAAGACAAATGCAAAGCAAATGTAAAGCAAAATGCACAATAATCAATAAGAGACATGGATATGCAGGAGACAGTCCCTTCTGGGGAATCCAGTCCCTGGAGAGAGAGTGCCTATTTTCCTGAGACAGCAGATAAGTAAGACAAGGGAAGCAGAAGAAAGAAAGTCTAACTACTCCCTGCCAGAGCTTTCGGAAGTTCCATCAGGATTTGTGTCAGTGCTTTGAGGAAACTGAGCAGGGCGTATCTCAGATCACAGCAAGAGGTGCAATCCATAGGGAGAGCAAGGAAAACTTCCAAAGGAAATACAACTCTTACTGCATATCTGGAAACTTACAGGGAAAGTGACCGAGACACTACTCTTGTGAAGGGAAAATCCACCCCCTGGCTACCCATAATCCCAGGACCGAGGCCCCCAGGTGGAGTCAAACAGCTCCATTTGGGGCTCTTTTAGACTTAGATGAGACAGCAACAAGAACTGAATGGCATTGAAAGCCCTTTTTGAGAGGTTTTGTCAAAATACCTGCAGCAGCACTTCAAGCTTTCAAGTGAAAGTATGCGGGGAAATTCCATGAAAGCCTCTTCCCAAAGCAGCTGTTCAAAACGCGGTAGAAATGGCAACCAAAAGGATAAACAGCCCAGCATTTTCAGGGACAATAATTGCCTCTCCTGCTAATTCACACTGCAATCTCAGGGGGAATAACCCAGGAATGTGAGGCACTGCTTGAGCCAGAGCAAGGTCTAAAACTCCAGAATGAAAAAGTGCATCTGAATCTGCACTTAGCCCGTCTTGCAAGGTAAGCCTCAAAATCCAGCACTGTATGGGAACTACATTTAGATCTGCCTCTGCCCTAATCTCCTGTTAACCCCACACATCTCCTGGCTCCCTCCCTCCCTTTTCTGTCACATCCATGTCGGCTGTGCACTTTTCAGAGCAGCAGCTGGGGAATGGGTCTTGGCCTCCAGGATCACACAGATACTTTGACTATTTCATCACAAAGCCCCAAATCTTGAGACTGGAGGAATCCTCATATAATGTCTGTCTGTGTCATTTCATCACATCAATGATTCATAAATTATGGATGAAGGAGTTGGGGAGACAGCAAGCACATACACTTAGAGACTAGGCCAAATTACAGTGTTGACACTTGTTACCCATTGACATTTCTCCGTTATGTCCATGCCAATCTAATTCTTTCCTAATTGATCAATTTAGACATTGAAAATTAAAATTACTTTTCCTGTGCCAACTGTTCTTGTTCCATTATTCTATTTGACAACCAAAATGCTCAATATTTTAATTCCAAACAACCACTAATCAGTGTTGTTTTCTTTTATGAAGAAAATCATTTTCAAAGCAGCAAAATGTTGTCTACAACAGAAGTTTGGACCTCCCTGGTCAGCACAGTAAAGTGTTATTTAGCCTTCACGGCCATAATTTATTTGATGCATATTATACTTGCTAAAAGGCAAATGCACTTTAACATTTCAGCTTGTCTCTGAACAGATCACCTCATCCTGCTGAAAGCTTTAGACCACCTATTTTTAGCAAAACAAAGAGAATATGCAGGTCAGTTGAAGCACAGGAAGCAAAAGGGCAGACATTCAAAGGCAGCTCGCAGGGTTAGGTACCCCTAGAACCTTCAGCCGGCTTTGGAGTCTGCTGGAGCAGCACCAGAGCTCTCCTGGGGGACAATTCCTCCTCGGGGGGATGCAGATTGGTGGCACTGAGGCAGGCAGGTCTGTGCCCTGCCAGGGCAGCCAAGGGCACGTCCTGACACTGAGGCACTACAGGAGGGAGCTGGGACTCCTGCATTTTTCCTCTCCACTTTTTTTTCTGATCATCAGAGCTTGGCCACAGCTGGAGCTGAGACACCAGGAGGGATGAACAACTGCCACAAGGGACTGAAACAAAATCACTGCCTGGACACCTTGTTTATTGACCAGCTCGGGATTACATGTAGAACCAGGATGTTGGTTGGTTGGTTGGTGAGTTTTTAAAACAATATATGCCTTCAAAACCAAAGAACAGGGGAACGTGGCTCGTGGCTAGCACAGCAAATTTCACCTGATTCCCAGAAACAGCAGCAAGGTGAGTGCACCTCCTTCCTGAGCGTGGTTAGGTGGTCTAACTGCTTTCCCTGGGACTTAAACTCTGATTCCTGATCTAAGAGGCTCTACTGACTGCTTCTCCACAATCAGTGGAACCATGGAACTTATGGTACCATGAAGATACAGAAATGTATGCGTTGAATAAATTGGTTACTGTTATGCATTAAAAAACAAAACAAAAAAAAAGGAAATAGATCTAACTGCCTTGTCATCACACTTCTCAAGAAAACATTCCCATTACACTGAGGTCCACTTCAGCAGGGGGTGGATCACCCTTCTGAAAGCACTCCTGTAGCTGAGAAAGCGCATTCATTGGGGAAGTGCCCCCAGGAACCATTTAGAAAACCTCGGGATCTCTGTGCACCACCCTGCCCAGGCACAGCCCCAGCTGGAAGGATCAACTCTCCTCCCTGAGAACAAGAAATACGCAGAAATCAGCCACACCCCGGTGCGAGGCAGCCTCTCCTCTCACAGGGATCCTGCTCACTTGTCAGAGTTAGACAGGAATTTTGGTGCTTATTCAGGGTCGTGTCCTAAAAGTTGCTGCAGAAATTAATATCCTGGGTCTGCTCTGAAGCCCATTAAACGTTACCGGGTCATCTTCACAGCTTTCAGCAGGCAGCAGCTCAGATCTTATTGCCATTTGGAGAGGCAGACGAAAGTTAGCTATTTTACACAATCTGTAAAAATTAATGCTGTTTGTGGGATAACAGTCAGCGAGCCCAGACTGTGTTTTTTAACATCAATATGAAAATCCCCTGCCCTAGCACCGTTCTGGGACCGTGGCACAGGGCAGCTGGGAGGGACAACACACTTTGGGGAGGAGCCTTTGTGAAAAGCCTCTTCTCCACTCACCTGACTGTGTTCAGCCCCACCTGGCCGATATTTCATTGGATTTCTGCCGCTAATGGGTGCTTTTTTTGCTGGCACTGCACCTTTCCTCGCTTTGACTCTAACCTTCACCATCTCCAGCTGCTGCCCCCGAGGTGAAGAGCGGGCAAGGTGAGGAGCAGATCAGTGTCCCGCAAGGAAACTCTCATTATCACCGAGCAGCAAGCAGATCACAGAGCCACTAACACCTCTGAAAACCCCCTGCCAATTACCTGCGAGGGAAGAGGTGGATCTGCGGAGCTAACAAAACACACCCGGCAGCGAGATCAGGCTCGGCAGAGGGAAGGCATGAAAAGATGCTTTTTTCCTGCCAAGTGTTTTCAAAGCTCAACTTGAAACAAGTGACAAAGCAGTAGTTATTGTACAACAGATTGCGTGGTTGCCATGAAAACGGAAAGTTTCGGCACTCTCAGCTATCATTAGGATGCTCACTGGCACACTGGATCTCGATAGTTGCAGGGTACAAAACAGGAACCCCAGTGGGACCATCTACCCAGTAATTTACATGGAGCCGTGTAGGAGGCCAATATTTCAAGCAGACTTGGTGTATGTGTGCAGGGTAAATCTAGGAGCCTAATAAGCTGTAAAAATATATATCATCTGTCCTTCATGGGTAAGACTAATATCCTATGATGATAATTTCTAAAATGGGTTATGAATGCTGAAATTGTAAATTGTTGTGAAAAGCAATAAAACCACTCAGAGCGAGCATATCAAATTAATGTGTGATAATCCCTCCCTTGCTGCAGACAGATTTTATTTTTAAGTGGCATTTTAAAAACGTCTTCTGTGAAGAATAAAAACAGTAGGGATGTGATAATACCACACCAACTGAGGGAAAAAAACCAAAAAACAACAACCCTGTCCAAATTTGCAAAACCAAAACCCCTTATTTTGAGACCAGGATGCATTTTTAAATGACAACATGCAGAGGAAAAAGAGAAAAGGCGATCCTTGGAGCAGTGCTGTTCAGAACAGGTCTCAGACATCCTTCTGGCAACCCTGAAATCCATCCCCATTCTTTACTGGCCTGGGGAGTACAGCACCAACTGTGTTTCCAATTGTAAACCGTGCTGCTCTGCTGTGGGGAGAGGTCAATAAGAGAAATACTTGTGAGCTTCAAATATCTCCACTACCTTGGAAGATGGCACCATTTCCTGACTGCAAAGGAAGGTGATTTGTGAGAAGAAAATGAATTCTTGTTTTCTCTGTAAACAACTGGCTGATATTTATTGCCTGTACTGGTTTTGTTTCAACAAGGTATAATGGCAGGGCTTTGAGAGCTTGAATTTCCTAATTCCAAGGGTGTTGTGAATAAAACAAAAATCTGAGGAAGTTGTGGGTGAGTGAGCAACCTGCACCTGGTTTAACTTATAGAATTTAATTTCCACCAGAAATATTAGCAGGAAAGGATCAGGACATATCTAACAGTCCTTACTAACCTGTGTCTCCAAACAATAAATTTCAGCTTTTGGGCTATGTGCTTCACTGCAGTTTGCCACTGAAAATTTGGCACATTTTCTGTTTGACATTTATTGGATATAAGCTCCTATTTCTCACCCTCAAGTACGAAAGACATTACAGAAAAATATCTGAGAAAGATGTTGCACTATAGAACAACTGATTCTGTATCCTTTTCATAAGCAGAAACCAGAGATTTCCCAAATATGTTCCTTGCAGTTGAGAAAACTGTGTAAAAAAATGGAATTGCCTTTCTCTGGTTCACTGAAAAATAATATGAAAGGGATCTTGAATGCTCAGCATGATAACAGATAAAGCATGAGATGGGATATAAACGACACTTTTTACAGACCATAAAACCAGAAAAAGTAAAGGATGCTTGGGTTCCTAATATCAATTTATAGTTTCTACCTAGAGAAAAACTGAGAAAAATGTTGCATTAACAAGCAGGCTACAATATGAAATGTGTATCTTAAAAGACTGGTGATAGTCCAGAAGATAATTTCCTAAATCAAAAGGGTTTCATCCGGTGTGCTAGGAAATCTATATTACACTTTACCTTGAGAGATAAAGACGAATTCCTCCTAGAGCTAAAAACCTGATAGTTGAGGTAAAACCCATCACCCTACCGCTTTTCTTATGTGCAAGCAAAATAAAGTCTAAACCCCAGTGCTTTTCGAGAACCAATTCCAAGAAGCCAGAAACAATTACAGAACACATTGATTGTTGATGTGAATTTAACAGAATAGCAGGAGCTACAATGCCATTATTTTTCCAAGTGCTACAAAATAATAATCGAGGAAACCTACTCATTTCTAAAGCTTCATTGTAGAGACAAAAGAATCTGTGAAGAAAAGAAAAGAATACTTAATAAATTACAAAAATAGGGCAGTTGATAATAACACATTATAAATCAGGAAGCAAAACTTGCAGAAAATTGGACAGAAAAATACAATTGCTAGCAAGCAGAGTTAAGACCAACAGCTTTTTAAAATATGTAAAGCAACAAAATGAGCGCTACCTTCCCAGAGGTCATTAAAATGTGCCCCATACAAACTAAATTCAGTTGCTTACTTTTTAAAATAATGATTTAAAAGGAAAAATGGAAGGGGAAAAATGGAGGAAAAAGCAATATATTAATTCTACTTCTATTTTTTTTTTTTTTAATGACAGATTATTACCATTATTGATTGTTGGTTTGTCTCCATTCTGTGATATTACCCTCTGCTACTACAATCACTTTTATCAGTCTAACTGCTTTGGAGCAAGAGGGAATTTATCCTTGGGAATTAGAGGCTGTCAAGGGCTGTGAGAGAGAAACTGTGAAAATAAAAGCAATCAGTAAAAAGCACATATTTACCAAGAAATGTAACAGTACAGTTGCCTCAGTGGTGTTATTGTTTTCTCCCAGGTAAATTGTTTTATGACAGGCAGTGAATTTTTTTTATTTCCAATCCTGTAAGCAAACATCAACTACAAATAAAATTGCCCCCAAGGAAAAGAAATCCAAAAATAACAAATTCAAATGAGATGGGGCATGTGACAGAAAGCAATTCTCAGTGCAGGCTAGGCAATTACGAGATGGAAAACATAAAAAGTTGCAGGAAAGGCATTTCCCTTTTTTCATATTTCCTGTTTTAGCTCATTCGTGTTTGAGCCTTTGGACTACTAAACTCAATTAGCAGTAATTTAATTGCTACCGTATATTTTGAGGTGCAGAGCTCTCCACAGCAGACATGTGCTCCCTCAGAAGGCTCTCTGGAGACTTGGAGATGTTTTTGCCATTATCAGGGGTGGGAATGGAACAACAGAGAAGAACAGATGTGGCCTCAACTCCTTCTCCATTTGAAACTGTCTGTACTAAAGCAACGTGCAGCTTTGACAGTCAAATGACAAGCCACAAGGTTCTTTCTCACTAAGCTCCTAAGGTGGAAAAAAGTATTCATGTCTGGCAAAATATTTATGAGTGCAAGAATATCTGTATGTCCTTAGGAGACAGATGCATGTCAGAGCCCTGCTGCTTCAGCTCTGTGATGGTTTTGAAAGATTCTTCCCCGTGGGAGAGAAGGGGTAATATCTAAATCACCAGATTTTGAGCTTCCAGTAGCTTTTAGCCTAACTCAGGCCTAATTTGAGCTCTTTTTTTTTTTTTTTTTTTCCCCATTGTAAAGGGCTTTGACCAATTCTAATAAAAGCTGTTAATAATTGTCCTGTACCCAACCAGTATAAAGTGAAGGGGTTTCTGGAGGTTTTCCTTCTACTATATTGGAAATGCTTAAAATTTAATCATTTAAGACAAAATATGAAATCTTTGCAGATGCACAAAGGTGTGGGAAAGGCTTAAAAAGCAACAACCACATTATCATTCACTAATTCATGGCATTGTCAGCGAGGGACAAATGCAAAACTTGCCAGGCCAGGAAATACTGCACAGTTGCAATTTTGGCAGCTCTCACTCTCCAGCTAAGCCTTCAAAAGGAAAGGAACAGAAGGTAAAACCATAGCAAAGCCTGTACAATTTATTGAAATGACAGAACTGGCAATCTCTCCTTCAGAACAATGAGACAAAATATTCCAAACCGGGTGCAAATGGATCAGGTACCAATGGGCCATTTCAGGCAGAGTGAGCAGAATCTGAAGAGACAGAACAAATGCAAACACCAGACAGAAGTAGGAACGAGCTCCTGTAAGACCTAAAATACTCTTGCAGACCCAGCCAGGACATATCTTCCCATTCCTTCACCAAAGGAGCCTCTCGAATTTCCGTTCCAGTTGAAAGCAGAGCAACTTCAGCCCAATTTTTGGTATTCAAAGGAGGCAGCTTAGTCAGGAGCTCAGTCCTCCCTCTGCTCCCTCTGCATCAGAGTGGAAACACGGGCGTCTCAAGAGGTGATTGGCAGCATCAAGGCATCTCCCCCCCTTGTGCTGAGGCATTCTCACGGATTTTCATGCAAAGCCACAGCAGACACTCACATTTTGCTTACAAAGATTGCACCGTGGGGACGTAAAACACTGGTGAGGTCTTGAGTCCAGCGTGTCACGTCCGCCACTGCGGTTTGATGGGAATAAGGTGGAGTTCCGCTCCTCTGGAGTTCCTTTGGCCTCGCTCTGCTGAGCCACGCTCCCCACGAGCAGCCTGCGGGGCTGTGTAACACAAATGCCACTTTGGGCTGGGCACAGGGCACCCCAAGCCCGGCAGAGAAGCAGAGCACACGGCACTGCTCGCGTTGATAAAGTGTCTGCAGACACGGCTGCTGCAGGACATCAACAGCACCCGCGTGAAACCCGCGGGGCTCGGCCTGCCCGTGTCACGAACACAGAAAAGCTGCAGTTCCTCTCTGTAGAATAATAATTGGGGCTTGGTTTTGCTGCTGTGCTACTGGGAGGCTCTTCTGATCTCCCTCTCAGACAGAAAAGTTAATTCTTGCAAGATGGAGCACTTCTTAAACAGGTGCTCATTGTCACTGTCACTGCGCAGCCCGGGGTGAGCTCTGGGACATTTCCTCCTGCTTTGGGACGTTTTCTCTCAGCACCATGTAGGGGACATTTTTTACCCTCTCCTGGTTTAATAGTGAACAGGTTGATGTTTGTGTTGAAGGGCAAGGTTTTCTCAGGGCAGCAACACATTGAGCAGACTCAATGGCACTGGAAAACGCAAACAGACTCTCAGACACACATGGAGATAACAGGAAAAGAGGCAAAAGTATTTTAATTTCCAGTGGTGTTAGAGCCACTTCTCCCTACAAGCCTTGTTTCTTTTCCAACCTTAAATCTTCTCAAATGCAACAGTAGTTCTCTGCATATTTATATTCAGGGTTTTACCTACTAGGGTGGGTGGTTAATTTCTAATTTAATCAATTAAGTGTCTCTGAGGCACTTTTGAAAATGTGGTTGGGTCTAAAACGTTTTATATCATCATCTCACAGGATTTTTAAGATAAGCTAAACAGATGCTTAAACTTCATTAGTTCCAACTTGCTCAGGCACTTTTTAAAATCCCAGAAGATATTCACATCTATCATTAGATGAACAAATAATTTTTGACAAGCTATTCCTTAACTGTATTTGAAAATTACCATAGGAGTCATTTTAAGCACTGTAGATAAAAAATAATTTTTTCTAAAAACCTCAGAAAATTTAGCGATGTGCTGTTTCCTATCATATCTTGAAATAGGCCTCTTTATAATGAACAAAAACGGTTTGAGTGCAATAATAAAACAAAAATATTCTGCTGTGAAAATAATGATAAAAAATAGTGAATTTTGGATATGCCTAGAAATCTATGAATAAAAGGTGTTCAGAAAGAGGCACTCAGGTGTGCTCCCACATTTCTCAAGCGTGGACACAATAAAACTGATTTCTCCAGATTGGATATAACCTTCTCCAAGGAAGGAGTGTGATTCAGACTAGATACAAATTTGTCCAGAGTGATTCTATAAAGTTTCTCATCACTTCAAGTTGAATGGTTCTCCATTATACAACACGGCATAATTTATATTTTTCAGTCAGAACTGCCCTTAGCAAGAATGGATTACGCCTCTACCTGTTCTAGGAGTGGCAAGCAAGTATTTGCAAACATTTATTGCTCACTGGAGATAATTTTCCTCTTAGAACTAGCAGGAGTGGAGAATCTAAATCTCTGTTTTATTGTGGATTTGGATACAGACAGGGAAGAGAGGAAAGAATGGATTACCTAAAAATAATTAGATCACAGAGGTATAAACTTCTCTCTCTGGCCTTCCCCATGTAATTTATGATCACATATGTGCAGTCTCCGGAGGCTTAGCCCCACAGAAATTGATGCTAAGTGCCCAGAGACAATCAGGTGCCCCAGATTTAATTACTGAGTTACATAAACATTGTAATTAATTGTAGGAAGCAACAGAAAAATCGAGTAACTAGAAAAATTAGTGATATGTGCTGATTAGTGAAACCTCGGAAAAAAGCTGTTTCGTTCTTAATGAAACTCAGCTCCACCGACATCGCCTTTGTCAGCAGGACTGCCACGGCAGCCTGGCAAACCCTCTGCCCACGGGGCATTTCAGAAGATGCTCTTCAAACAAACCTGCCCCCTGCAAATGCTCTGCCCCGCAGCAATCCTGGGCCTTGAGTTATTGCCATTATTATTTACATTATTACAGGATTGCTGGAGATCTGGCCATGAGGTGGGACGGGCTACAGCGGGATTTGTGCGAACTCTGGAGAGTTACAGCTGATAAATGGGCAAAGCAGGGACTTCACGCTGAAGGGAAAATATTATGAATTCACACATTTTACACTGTTAGTTGTTACCTCCATCCCTTTTACACTGTTAGTTGTTACCTCCATCCCTTATACATTTTTTAAAAGCACCTTTTTAATATAAATCAGGGCTGTGCAACCATTTACACAGATCGTATCTGCTGTGGTCCAATGGCAGCTGTGAGGAATACAGGCCTATTTTTCCTCCATTTTAAAAAAAAAAAATTAAAAATCCAACGTTCTCATTCTCTCCAACATTCTCTCTCTCTCTCATTCTCTCCCTTTAATGCCATTAAAAGATATTTAAATGGCATTAAAAAAATGCCATTCTCATGGCATGGACATATAAAGTTTTCTGAACCCCACTTGTGAGCAGTCATTGCTGTCCTGCTGTCCTGCTATGAGATCCTGTTCTCACAGACAAATTTCTCTCTTTTCTTACTGAACATCCTCCTCTAGTACTTACTACAATAAGTGAGAAGAGTACTGACACCTAATCAACTCCTACAGGTAAAAAACCTTTTTTGGAACACATCTAAAACTATAGAAATGTTATCATGCTTATCTCAGATATCTATTAACATTTCTGTTAATTCATTAATTTGCTTTATCAGAATAAAGACTAGCCAAAGCTCAGATTTGGATTCAGAGCCAATAATGTGAAAAAGCTCAAAAGTCTAATGTGTCACACTGGAATTTGCAAGAGATCAGCTTCTAACACAATTCTACCTTTTCTTTTTTGTTAAAATCCCAGAACAGTTCTCACAATATTCATGTTGGGTCTGAAGTAAAGCTCACAAATACATCCCTTGACCATCTCAATTAAATAACCACGAGAAACTGAACCTGAACATTTCAAACCTAATGTAAATATAATAAAGACATTCCAGTCAAATCCCACTGATTTTTTTATATGTCATTAACAGCAAAGGCCAATATTTTGGGTTGAAGACAGAAAAGTGTGTGCACACCCAAGAAGAAATCACAGTGTTTTTTAGGGTGAGCCTATGGATTCCTAGAGATGCTTCTGCATGATGGAATATCTGCAGAGAACACCATGACAATTAATTAGTGACTCCAATCACATTTGAAAGTTACCTTATGTTCAGGGAACTGTCCAGGTAGGATTTGCTCAGCCTGGAAAGCATCCTCACACCACAGCACATCTGCTGCTCTCCAGCAGAAGCTGCTCTTTCACTTGATCTGTTCCCCTGCAGGACTCTCAGTTCTTTCCTTCCACCTCCAACATCATTCCAGGACATTGGATCCATCACGGATTGCCACCATCCCAGAGTCCACAGAAAAGACAGACATCACAATGATTTTACTGAAGTACTTATTGCTTTATTGAGAAAAAGCAGCAGGGCAGGCCTTGTAGCCTTTCTGCATATCTTCTGTATATGAAAGATCTTAGACTTGACTTATTATCAATTAGAATAATTCAAAAAGTAACAAAAAAGGATCAACGTGTTGATAGAATTCTAAATGAAATTTCTTTCTGGACAGAGAAAAGAGAGGCTATTTAAGAGGAGCAGTGTAACAGCATTGTAACAAGGGGTTATTTATGTTTAAAACCTAGATGGTGAACACAAGAATAACTTCCAACCTAAAAGCAGCAAAAATAAAAACAGTAAGACCTTTCCCCATGTGCATGTAACTTTCCATACCACTTCATTTTTTAGCTGCAATGCAAAGACTGGGAACCAGACTCATTTGATACCCTTAGTTCTGCAGGAAGTGGAAGATTAATTACTAGGAGGGATATTTTATACAAACCTGTTTTACACGTAATTGATGTTTTATACAAATATAATAAAGGTTAACTTTGCCAAATGCGAAATAATATTGCTTTGGGTTTTCCTTAGTGCTGCTTAAATAAAATTAATACTTTTTTTAAGACTTGTACTGGTAGCAAAAGACACAAACCAGAATTAGAATGGAGAGTCATGCAGCCAAACAAAAAAAAGTAAGGCTCCCCTCTAGTTTAGAAAGACTGCACCACAGTCTATTGAAAACATTAATTTTTTTTAAATGATTGTCCTGTGTTTGTATGAAAAATCCGTTTAACAGAGTCCCTGTAGGTGTTAGTCACCAATTGTGCATAGGCATGTAGTGCTGTCAGGAGGAGGGGAAAATCACACATGGGGGTTAGGAGGAACAGGACACCCAAAGAGCAAGAGTTCAGCGCGTGTTGAACTCGGCTGAAACCGAATTAAATCATGTAAAAACACCCTCTAGGCTCAGCATCACGCGGAATTTCTCATTTGGACAGAACACAGCTGCCACAAAGGCACCAGTGGGTGAAAGTGGTCATTAGCCACTGGCCTGAACTGGCCGTGTGGCCATCCAGCATCGACCCAAAGTGCTCACAGGAGCCCCCATATCTAAAAGTGCAGCTGTCCATAACGATCTGGGGGAAAAGGCACCATAAATATTGAAGCACATGGGAAAATGGTAAAAGCCAGGAGCCGTTTCAACAGCAGCAGAGCTTGCTGGATACAGTGACATCATCCTTTGGACTCGAGACGACCAAACTGACAGAAATCTCACTGCTGTGTGGCCATGCTGTGACCTCTTTAGCATTTTGGAAATTCTGTGGCCACATTTGTTTGTAATAAGCCGTGTTACATTGGAAGGATGTGGACATTTGAAGTTACCCCGGAAAAGCTTTCGGTAGTAAAACTTTAGTACAACTGAGACTGAAGCAGTTGTGGCTGCAGCAAGTGCTGTTTGAGTTTGTAACCTCATCCATAAAAGTTACTTTGGCACCTAAAAATCCAGTCAGCTCTTCTTGTCCTTTTATTATATTACCTCTCCATGACCTTGACATGAGCAATTTTTTGCAGTATAACGATGGTTTCATTTATTTGGCTCATTTAATAGGGAGCATTTAAGAACATATTCTTTCTCAGCATGTATCCTGAAGTATCATCTGAATACTACCAAAGTGACTAGCGCATTAGTAATATTAAATTAGCCTAATTTTACCATGGTTAATTAGCACTACATTCGTAACTTAAGCATACAGAAATATTTTTGACAACGTAGATGATTCTTTCCCAATTTTCACTGTCCTAATGATGAAAACAAGATAAATTTCCTGAGAGCAAAAAGATTCCATTCTTATTTGGTTTTGAGCAGCGTAAAATGATACCAATTATTTCCACCTAAAGGCACAGAAAATTCTGATACTAACCAAAGTGCCATTTTAAAATTTCAGGATTTGTTTCTTTGCTGTAAGGGGAATTAATAAAGAAAAGTGCAAAGAACCAGGTATCAATATGGCAAATTGTTTATTCTACACTGACAGTCTATCTCCTGTAAGATATTACAGTTGATGAAAGAGTGAAGATGAATCATTCTTGCTGTTGCATTTATTTATATTAACTCATAAAGCTGTAATACATAGTTTAAGGATAAAGCTATGCTAGAGTATTCATTTTCTTTGGTCCACTGGCCAAGGATAAATGGGGTGTAAATCTTGTTGAATGCACAGAATCCCACGGCAGCTGAGGTTGGCCAGCTCCTCTGGGATCCACTGTCCCTCCACTCAAGCAAGGGCAGCTAAAGCAGCTTGCCCAGGGCCATGTCCAGCCTGGCACTTTTAATAAAAAGAAATAGAAATCAAATTATGTCATCTGTATTTCCAGATCATTTGATCTTTGAAAGATTAATCCATCTCTTGCAATATGGGTTCAATGGAAAATCTCCCAGTGCTATAACTTTTTAATCTGCCTCACTCTGACGAACTTCAGCACTGGAATGTCAGGGTTTGCTGGCAAACTTAGAATCTCTTTAATTTTGCTGAAAATGGCTTGGTGTAGAGAACGGGGCTTTTACAATTGAAACTGTACAGTTAAAACATGAAAGAAAAGTCTCTCTGAGCATTTAAAAGTTGCTGTGTGAACAATTTTCAGCTGTCACTTTGACTCTTTGTCACACAGCACTTTCCAGATTGGGCTTTGACAGGTGCAAAGGCAAATTCCCTGGCTGGGGCAGAGCCAGGGCTTGGCACACGCTGACAAAACAGACCAGCTCAGTAATAACACAATTGTCTGGAGAAGATGAAAATACCCTGTGCATGTTTTTAATTGCTACAGACTGACTGCCAAATTCATAAATCAAAATTTAAGCTCATATATTTGCAGAATCCTTCAATTTCAGCTCTTTTTATTTTCTTTCCTATTGGACTTTGAACAAATTTCAGAGGGCAGCTGGGGCTATTAAACACTTAATTGAACTGTTCTCTGTACTTTGAAAGTGTAGAACTCTTCTGTGAAATAGATACAGCAAAGGAAACCAATCAAGATGACTAATTCCAGTAATGATTTTACCCCATAATTTCATTAGCTCTGTCAGCAGAGTCAGCACAAGCATCGAGAGATCTGTGTGTGTAACATTGTGCTGCACTGGTGAAATACAGCAGGCCAAATTCCTCTGCTGGCTTCTTTACATCTGCTGTGTGTCTGGTCAAATCTGATTTGCACCAGTTTAGCTGATGGTAGGTTTTGGACCTGTATCAGCTGCTTTCAGAATAGCTTTACCTGTCCTTTGTGTAGGCTGACAAAATCAGCAGGAAACAGGCACGTAACAGCTCCAACAGGAATTGATATGTCCCAGGCTGGCCAAGAAACTGAGCAGCTACCTTTGCCTAATTCTGATGCAAGGTCCTGTCTCAGACTCACACCTTCAGTTAAAAATGTAATTTGGTTTTTCTGCGTTTGAGGGTGAGGGGTAGGGGTTATTAACGAGGAGATTTTACAATTTCCTGCATTTTAAATGCAAATATTGCACCCTCCCTTATTCCTTCCATCCTCAAAAACCACGCTCATATCTCATCTATTATACAAACAGAGAGGGACAGAAAAGTCATTTGTTGTTATAATCACATAAATGTGTCACTGGTTCTAAAGAATGCCTGACTGAAGGCCAAGAATGTCTCTATTTCCCAGGATGATGAGGCACTTTCTTTTTAACAACTACTTTAAACTCTTTTGAAATGACTGAAATGATTACAATTCTGGCAACCGCTCTGAAATTGCTTGCCATCAGACTTTGACACCGGCACAATGGCTCTCATCCTCTCGCAGTGTTTGTGATTATTCCCATACAGATGAGACGTTGCTTGGTTAATCACAGAACAGACTGAGCCAAGAGAGTGCAGGAGGGTTCCCTGGCACAGATAAACACAGAGGACGTGGCACAGTGTGACACACACAGGTGTTTGGGGGTCCTCTCTTCTCTCATGGCTGGGTTGTGGATTTGTTATCAGGCTGAGAGTTTTTGTGACAGCACCAGTCCTTATTTGTGTGCACATTCCCCCGAATGGGGCTGGCATCCTGTGCCGTTACAGCTTAGGTAGGAATGGAACTCATTTGCATTAAGATCACTTAGCATTTGCAAGTTTTGCTAAAGTGGATCCTTAAATAACAGCCCATCTGAATCTCATTCTAAAAACACATCCCTGCTCGGGGAAGCCAAATCTGTCACTTCCCCAGCTCTGGGGCTCAGACATCATCCTGAAGTGTCCCCAAAGGGCTATTGTCAGCCTGCCTGCCAACTCTGGAAGAGCTTCCCGGGTTTCACCTGCTCACATTGGTCCCTAACAGGAGCGGAGCAGTCACTGCTGCAGCTGCCCATGGCATTCATTTAAGGCATAAGGCATTCATTTAACCACTTCAAATGTCTATTTGTCTTTCTGTCCTGCAGTTGTAGAGACAGAATTAGAAACTTGCACAGAAGGAGCCCTTGAAGACAAACAACATAAGTCTTCTGTTTTCTTCTCTTGAGAAGTCCCAGGAAAGAGCCAACATGAGCCATCAGGACAGTATTTGCTGTACACAGCTTTTTGCTTTTACCGCTGAAAGCCGTGAGTCCAAGGGAACACGGCAGCCTGAAGAAGTGGTAAATTGTGATACCACTACAAAAGGCCATGACTGGATGCAGACAACTGTGGGGGACCTGTGAGTGTCACAATGTGATCCTAAAGTCCTGTTTTCTGTCACAGCGATCCTGCTGAGGTCATCTGGCTATTGCTACACGAGTGAGCAAGAACACGATGATCTGGTTTTAACCAGCAAAAGCTCCAAGGAGAATCTCTCTGTAGCTGCTCCTGGACTTATTCTCGAGCCTCAGGGTGTGAGTCATTTGTGGTTTTGTTCTTACCAGGTCCTACAGCCTCCCTTCAGGATGTGATGGCAGCTTAACCTCGATGGAAATTACCTCAGAGGTCACAGGGACCGCTCTGTGCCCCAATCTCATCCTCTGTAAGTATAATACAACCATAAAATACAGCTCTTGGGAGAACAGAGATTTATGCAGTTAATATAAATGTGTTTTGAAATAATCTATGGGGAAAAAAACACACAAAAGAGGAGCAGCAACACGAGCAATAACACCAAATCTGAGTCTGTGAGGAGTCTGAAAAGACATCCTAACACATTTATACTTTAAATAATTCAGAGCACTCGATCGGCAGCCTTTGGATGCAGCGCTAGGACATTGGTTTGCTAACATCATTCCTCTACAAACACGTGCATTTTAATCTTGTGAAAGTCTCAAGAGTGCTTTGGCAACATTTATCAACTGAAATACCATTGCAAAAAAGTCGTTATTTTCATTTCTTTGATTAATCTTTTTCGGCACATGGCTTCATGACAAAAGGGATTTTCTAAGACGAAGTTTAAAATTAAGAAGAGAAACAGCTACACTTTCAAATTCATATTTTATAAGTTTTCCCGTTCTAATTCATTCCCTTAAAGTGATATTGATATTTATACACAGAAACTATGGTTTGAAGGAGGATGAAAATACACAGAAAAGAAGGGATTGGAATGTTTGTGACTGATTTATGAGTCTCTTGATCAGGCAAGAAAAACTCAGTTTATCTGCAGGCCTAATGACTTTTCATTATATGGCCCTATTGCACCAACTGGTAAGAGGTAATAACAAGAAACATGACTGGGTTTTTATACATTTAGGTCAGCATGAAAATGTCAGCAAGGCAGAGGTGCTAGCAGTGTTAGAAACCATTGCAGTAATGATCTGCAGGCCCACAAAATTCAGGGTGTTAGAGCAGAGATACCTCTGTCACAAGCACTTCATGTTTTAAATTGATTCCTTCTGACTCTATGGATTTCTTGAGTCAAGGTCAACGCTTTCATTCTGTAGCCAGGAATAGGCTAGACAATAAAAGTTGAATAAATTAATTCATCTATAAAAGATGCGTGTCATTGAGATTTGAGAAGAATAGAAGTGTCTTCAAAAAGTTGCTGAGTGTAAACATTATCCTCTGTTTACTCAGCTCTGCAGCTTGTGGAAACCTGGAGAAGCTGTTTGAAGGTCACATTCAGATATTCCATATTTAAATCTTGGTACAGGGTCTGACTCTTACAGCAAATTCTGTGTGGACACAGCTTAGCTGAAATCTGATTTACCCTCCTGGGTTCTGAGGCTATGCTGGTAGGAAGGACCTGGCACTGAGCTCTTTGTGGAATTGCTACCAACTTCCACAGTGGTCAGGAATGTCCAAGAAAAGTTCTAGAAATATCAGAAGTGTCAGAAGACAGACTTGTTTATGGGGTGGTTAAGGGGCATCACAAATGAGAAGCAGGAAAATGACATTTGTTAGCAAAGAATTCTGGAAGAAAAGGAACTGTAAGGATTAATGTCAGGATTCACACTTGTAAGGATGAATCTTTATCAATGCTTATTGCAGTGAAGGGCAGATGAGTCTGACAAATTGCACTGATTATATTTTCAGTATCTGAACAAACTGACATTTTACCTTCATTACTTCTCCATTATTCTATTTTGAGCTTCCCACAAGGTATCTCCAAGAGAGAACTGAGCTATAGAGCACAAAGTCTAGTATAAACTTACTTTTTGTCACTGAGAAAGAGTAAAGAAAAATCACAACTAACAAGGTGAGTGGGACTCCAGTTTACTTGATTTTCACTCAATTTGCATCTCATCTGGCTAAAAAGAAAAGAATTTCTGGTGATACCTGTTTGAGGACTCAGCAATATAGATTTATATTTCCTGGATTTATTGCCTCAACACGAAGTTTCACACTACATTTTTCACAGCCAATCCTCTCTTAACGCAATGTCACACTTAGCCATGCCCTGTAACTTGCCCATAATCTTTATGAAGTGCCCCTTTGACCCCAGTGAAACATTTGAGCTTTTTCACGTCTTTCTGTATCAAGGCCTCATTTACACTAGCAGTTAGGGAGCTTCAAAGGAACAATTTAACATCAACACAACCTCGAAAACGCACCTAAATTTCTGTCAACTAGGAGAACATCTTTAGATTTGGTAGGGCTTCAAAACCCTCACAGGTTCTCAGAGCTGTCACAGACTGAAACAAGGCACCAGCTCAGTCTCCTGAATGCTTGGGTGGTTTTAGGGGTTGTGTGTGAGAGTTCTGCTGTTCCAAGGGGACATGATGGGCTGCTGGTGGTGCCCCCTCCCAGAGACCCCCTCCACAGCCTCATTTATTTACCTGTTCTCAGCACAGAAACACTCAGAGAGCTTTGGTCACGGCTGCACTGAGGTTACATAAATAACAAAAAACCGGGTCTCATAAGAACCCATTCAAGAGCAAAATGTTTCTCCAGCAGTAACGACAGAAAGCCCCTTTGTCTGTTCGAGTTGTTCCACTGTTCTGCTCTGCTCTAAGCCATAGAAAGCAGTTTTCCACTCTTGCTTTGCACACGAATGAAAACTCACTGCGTTTCCCCTTAATGACTGCGTTTCTGGGGACCACAGCGGTGTCCAAAGCTCCGAGCAGATGCCGAGAAGCAGCAGAGCAGGAGAGCCATTCCTGCCCATGCCATCTGCTCCCAGCAGAGCCTTTCCCCTCGTAGATCACCGTGAGTGATGTAAGGAAGGGCTGGGACAGCTCACAGCCGCTGTCAACACCTCCAGCTGGAAACTGAAAATGTGCTGAGGCTCCAGCTCCCGGGGCTGCTGTCGGTGTCAGCTCGCTGCTCCTTCTCCATGTGCCCGAGGAGCTGAGAACTTCACGGGGGAGCCCATGGCAGCTAGAGCACTTGTGAAAATGGGGACTGATATGGCACTGCAGCTCCCAGCCCTAAAGCTTCCAGAGCACAGGGGAGCATTTCTTACCACTGACGAGTTAATTAAGAAATGTGAAGGGAAATAATGGAGTTTTGTCCATTAACTGCTGGTAGAAGACTCTCCCAGCGATTCTAACAGGGTGGGTATAACTGTGGGTTGGCAGTCAAGTGTTTCTGTTTGCCTCCAGATTGTGGAGAAGGTTCATCTTTGTTTAAACTTGAAATATATGAAATTTAACTTCTCCTTCATGTTATAAAATAAAAGTGAGAAAGACACTTGCAATCCTATGGCAATGGGATGTTGGTTGTACCCCTTGGGTTTGAATCATGTATTCAAACATTTTATGGGAAGGGCACCAACTTCACACAATTTTCCAGAGATGCTGGTAAGTATCTTTTAACTTTAACTGGGGATAAAATTTAATTTTAAATTCATAGGGTTTTTGGGTTTTTTTCAGCTTAAAGTATGTTCTACATAGGAAAATAATTGTTTGCACATTCTTTGCAACTGAAACTTTTATAATATTATTTTAAAATAATGTTTACAGTATTCAATTTCTCTTAACTTATCTTGACTGATTTAAAAAAAAATCAGTATGTAGGAGAGCTTGGGTTTGCTATATAATTTCTTGTTTATAAGAACTTGTTTATAGTAACCCAGTCTTATTCCACTAGATCACACAGCTTTTACCCTTAAATTTCTTGAAACAGCTAGTTTTTGCAATTGCTGGATTTACACGTCACAGACTGTATTAAGAAGCACCTCAGCAAGTTAAAACTATTAAATTGTGCTGTGCTTTTTGTGCTTCCTTGCCCTGATCTGGGCTGTTCAGCTACATTTCTGCTAAACAGGTCAAAGGAGAAGAATGCCTATATTATGCAATATTTCTGCTGAATAGAGATTTAATAAATTGCCTGGGCTTCTATTTTAATCTAGGATCATGCACACAGAGCAAAAAAGAATGTGTGCAACAGCCTCTGAAGGATCTTGTCTCTTTCTGTACAGAGTAATTTATAAAAGTACCAGCCTGTTTGAAGATAATACAGATTTTTCTCATATTCTGGAATGCTGAATAATATCAATAAGCAGTGGAAAAGGGATTGGAGTATGTCAACACATGATATTAATAGCAATTAATAATAATAACAATAATAATAAAAGCTGACACACTTTAACTGGGATCCCTTTCTCCTTACCACAAGCAAATTTGTGTTGTACCACTGGAGCTTTTGGGTGGGTGATTTATGCAAGATAAGATTCACAAGCAAGGAACAAAGAGGGTTCCTAAAAGCTGAAAACAAAATGAAACTGTCTCTAAGAGGCCAAATCTTCTGAAATTGCAAACGTGGTGCTGCTATTCATTTGTTGATACTCTATAATTTTCACATTAGATCAAAGGAATGCAGTCCTGAAGCTAAAAAAAAAATACCAAAAAACTAGGTATTTCTATTGTCTTCATCACACAACTTAGAATAACACAAATAATCTTCCTAAGGCTGTGATTTAAATGTAGTACAGGACACTTGGGCTGGAATTTTGTTTGATTTAGTGGGAGTTTCCTCATTACTTCTTTTCAGTATGAATTTCTTTTAGGAAATTTGTGTGATTGTGATTTTTTACTGCAAAGAGCCTCCATGGTTTTCTTTGCTATTATTCATTACCCTTTTTCTCACTGTATTGAAAGCACTTCAGTGAAGATGCTGTTGAATAACTAAAAGAGGGGGAGGTTTCTAGTGGCTCCATGAATGTTTCAGAAAGAGAGCACATTAAAATATCAGTATTTTTTAAAAAAAAACAAAACAAAAAACTGATTTCAGAACACTACGAGCAAATCAGATTTTCTGGGTTCCAATATTAATTTGAATGAAACTTGAAAAAATAATTAATTTATTTCAATATCCTGCTAGGTCAGCTACAAAACATGTAGCACGATGATCTCTAGAAGCAGAAGATGGATATTTCTTTCCATATAATTTATTTCTATTTGCTCATGAGTGCATCCTTAATGAATACATCTACCAAGAGCATTCAGGGGGAAGTCAAGGTGAGAGCAACCAGGAAATGAAACCACTCCATCTCTTTCAGCTTAACATCTAGGGAAATAACCACACACAAGCATTCAGAATGATGGACAAGACAAATGGGAGGCATCCCCAGGAGCCCCAGAGCAGCTGAGAAGAGCTGATGCTCACAAAATGTGCGAGAAGTTTGTGTTAAAAACCAAAATGGCAGGGAGAGGTTTTAGACCATGCCAGAGCATGAGTAATAAGAACATTGGGGAAATACAGAAGTTTCTCCAGACAGAAATGGCTCTCCTCTCGCTGTGTGCGTGGTTGTGCAAGGAGCATCCGCCCCAGAATTCCCAAACTGCCAGGACACCTTCCCTCCACCCACCTTTTCCCTTCTCCACAGACTTCTTTCCACTCTGCTTTTTCACAGTGTTAGTCTCATTTAAGCAGTGTTTTCTGTCCTTCCAGCTCATCACTTCATCTCCATTTATGCACCAGGCCTGGTATCTGGTGTGACATGGAGTTACTCCTGTGAGCCATGGAACTTATTTTAGTTTGCCTTCCCATAATACCTGGCAAAGCAGCATTCAGCTGATTTGGGTAGGTGATATTATTGAAAAGCTTTTGAGTCCTCTGCAAAACATGAATCACAATCAAATTAAAAGCAGGGGGATACTGGACAGGGAGCAGATGTTCTGCTCACATCAAGTGAGGAATCTGTCACAGTCTGGAGGGAAAGCAGAAGCTTGTAAGCTCCTTAATTTGTTCCTTCCATACAACTTATAAAGTCCAAATTTAATTTTGAGATCTTATTTTTGAGTCCTTTGCAGTTCTTATCCACCAGGGCTAAAAATAAAAAATACAAAAAAAAAAAATAAATTAACATAATTCAAAATTTTTAACAAGAAGTTGCACTTACTAAATTCAGCTTTCCCTTCCAACGCAGCTCCTTTATGCCGTTCTGTCACCTCAATATTTTCAAAATCCCCACACTCCTGCTGAAGGTTTGAGGCACAGAAATGAGTGTCACTTAAGTATTTTCACTTGAGCTATTCTTAAATTCTGCCAGTCTCTATCAGAGCATCTCCTGGTCTCTTCTGGCTAAAGGTGCTCAGTAAGGAGTGAGAAAAGGATGGGACACCATGGGAGGGGCGGAATCCCTATAGGAAGCCACAAAGATTCCTCACTGACTCTCTGGGTAGAATTTTCATTGCAGAAAAAGCCAAGAGCTCCTGGACCTTGGGAAGTTAAATAAATTTATTTACAGTGTAAGACACAGTTCTGACGGGCTAATGTCACACTTCCAGTGCAGAACGTTGTGACACAACTGGAGCTGACTGACACAGAATTGCAAGTCTGGCCTAAAACCAGAATATTTTTGGGTCACATATGATTCAACCAAGTCTTATACGTTGGAGCAATGGCATTGAGCAAGAGCCAAGGCGAATGTCAAACATGTGTAACGATCCCACTGCCCATCCTCTTTTTTTAGGAACAAAAGTGTTCTTCTTTCTACTTCAACAAGTTCTTACAGGCTTGGGAAAGGAAGCTTTCAGGTTCTGCTGCAAAGGTTTTGGGAAGGATCATCTCAGGATACTTGTGAATGACAGAGAACTTCTAATTTCTCAGGTAGGAGACTCTCATGTGGTATTTTATTTGCCTATCTCCAACACTTTATTAAAAATAGACTGTGCTTAAGACACAAAGCAAACAGATAAGAAAAACTATTCTCTAACCTATCATCTTTTATAAAAAAGAAACCCAAAGAAAATAGGAAAATTCCTATGGCAGCATGAGCTGCTCATTTTAATGACACTGGAAAGATTATGCAGGAGCAATGTGAAAATTCACTTTACTTTGGATTATTTAAGAAATGATAGCTATTCTGTTCTGTATTTGCCGAGTTCTCTGGAGGTGGTATTTAGACCGAGCATTGATTTTGTGCTGGATAAGACAAAAGGTTTCTATCACAGGAACACAGAGCTAACACATCAAGTAAAGAACAGCAGTTAATCTATTCAGCCTCTTCCCCAGTTCCCCATTTCAGGTTCTGATATACCTCTGTAATTACAAGGAACTGTAGAACTCAATGGAAAATTTGCACAATGGAATCAGAGCAAGATTTCAATGGCTCTAAGGGAGATAAGGCTTGTGAACATTATGTTCCACCCAGCTCTTTTGTTTTGTTTTGTTTTGGACAAAATATCTTCCAATATCATACACTGTGCAGGAAACACAGTAACTCTGAAATAAATAAATAAATACAGCAACTGCTAAAAATTAAAGATGTGCTTTGTTTACTTGTTTCTTGTCACAGAAAATTGTCCCAGGGTATTGCAGAGAAAATGAACAACTCGAAGTTTTGAATGAAAAATGAAAAACTCGAAGTGTTCCAAAGGAGAGCCCTGAAAGCCACGAGGGGAAGCTGTTCACGGATGACGATAAAAGCCAACGGAGCAGATGGAACCTGGCTCAGGAATCCTTAAATGACTGACTTGTAGAAGCAAGTGAGAGTGCAACAAGCAAAGTACAAGAAACTTTTGCTTTATGTTTTTATGCTCTTTCCCATAAGTATGTACGACTGCTGCCACTGCCAGGGCTGCAACTGTGCATAAAGGACACAAAAAAATGTAATTAGTCGTGTTTTATTAGATCCAATTGTTAGTCAATCTGATTGTAACACAGCAATTTGGTCTAACCTAGTTTCTTGTTTCGTTGGAAGGACAGCTGGTTGAACTTTTATAAAATTGGATCTTTTATAAAGCTGAAAAGTTTTTAGCAGTGTTGGGTTCTTCCATGCTGTTTCAGAAGAAACCATTTATATTTTGTCTTTTTGTTCCCATATTTTTGCTCTGTTCCTTTCTGGCACAGAATAAGAGAAAAATTTTAATTATAGGGGGTTTTTTTCTCTTTCTTTTTCTTCTGACTTAGTAAAATTTTGAAAAGCTAAGCTTTCAAGTTAGTGAAAAGTAAAAATAAAAACCTACTTCCTCCAACTGGACTAGTCCCAAATTTTAATATTAATATTTTAATATTAGAGGACAAAAAGTTTTAAAGAAAAAAAAAATCTGAAATCTGTTTTCCATTCTTAGCAATTAGTAGGCCAAAGATACCGTAAGCACAAATTTTGATGGAGGTTTGCGGTTTCCTGAACGAAAATATTCTCCTCTCATCAGGTCCATATTCCATGTGAGCGCTGTACCAAAGGCAACTTCAGTCACAGAGACTTCACAAGCAAGATCAGACACAATTAAACACATTTATAAGCAATAACAATTAAGCAGATTGCATTCATTTTTGTCCTTTTAAGAATCATAACACTAAAATATCCTTTTCCACAGCATGTGCATTAAAAGCTATTTTAATTTATCAGCATTAACAATCTCCCAGCTATTGTAGGAGTTGCCCTCCACTTTGTATTTATGCAAGTTCCATCTCCTAATAATTGCATTTTATATTTAAATAAATATAATTTTATTTCCTTAATGAAAAACAAATCATGTAAAATGTCATCCTTTCCAAACAAAACCCCGGCAAATCCTGGCACCCTAAGGAAACCCTGGCATTCATCAGCCGGAGAAAACCTGATTTTAGGACTTTAGGTTCATAAAACCAAGGCAAGCTTTTGTCCTAGATAAGTGTACGGTTTCTGCTTGTGTGGGTGGATTTCTGTGATGTGTTTAAGCAGAGCAGAAGCAAATCGAGTGCCTTGGCAAGGTATGAATATAATAAATGCTGTTCATCACTTTCAGACCCAGTTAGACAAGGTTAGTTCAGCTGCAAAGCCTCTGGTTGCAGGAAGTTTCTTTCAGGATTAATTTTGCTCCTGTGGAATCCAAACCACGGCTCAGCAGCATTAAAGAATTACTGTTCTGGTCACTTTATTAATGGGGAGAACCACTGGCTTTGAAATAATGCAAGAGAATTGGTTTCTGCTGATTTATAGCCCGTTGGAGTACTTTTAATTGGGCTTTGCTGTTTTCCTGGGCCATGACTAGTCCCTTCTTAACTGTTTGCTTTTTCCTAAGAAGTGGAGCCCTGAGAAAAATTATTTTAATGATAATGTGGGCAGAAAAATGCTCCTTGGCAGATTTCAAATACTGTTAATTATAGCCCCTTCTGGAAATACCTTGCCAGATGCTTGGAAAATAACACCCATGGATACCTTAAGTCTGGAATCTGTGTTTTTTTACCCAGAAATATTACCTTTAGAGGAGAAAAGAAGAAAAAAACTACCACGAGCTTTTCAGGTTACTTTCCATTTTTCAACCTGTGGATTAATCCTTTGTGTGCAAGTGCTGGATTTGGGCTCACCCAGGTCATTTTCCCATTTCAATGTGGATACACACATATGGACCTGAAAAACATCTGCTATCTCCGCTCTCCACACAGTTATTTTCTGATTTTCCTGTCAGATCACACTGTGTAGAAAATCCAGGGACATGCTTTCCCACATGCAATCCCAGCTTCAAGGGACATAAAAAATGATGCAAGTTGGACCCTCTAACACTGAAGCAGTTAAGAAGTCTCTGCAAGAGTTATTTAGGATACAGAAAGGAGATTAAAAGCCTTTTAAATAATGTAAGCCATCAAAGGGCATCACTTATTTCTATAAATAATTTAACATATATATCCTGTGATTAATTAGACACAAAAGGCCTAGAAAATTCCCACAGGCAGTGCCCAGGATCCTGACTGTCCCACAGGGACTCCAAGCAAACGCGTTTATTGACAATGCAAATGCAGATAATGTCAGAAGGCAGCACTGGCGTCAGTGCTGCTGAAAACCCAGGCTGTCTTTGCTCTCATAACGGTGAAAAATTTGCCCTCAAACCAAGACATTCTGTGGGGGAAGATGAGCTGAGCCCCCAAGCCAAAGGAGGAGCTGGGTGAAAGCAGGAGCCAAACTTTGCTCTCCGTGGTTCTCTCCTGGAGCCACCGAATGGAGCAATAAGGATAATCCTACATTTCACTTCACGGCAGTAATTCCCCATGCGGAGGGGAAAAGATGAAAAAAAGGAGGGAAAAGAGGAGGATTTGTAAACTAGCAGGTGGTGCTCAAATGAGTGGACTTGATATTTCTTTTTCACCTTTAACAAAACCAATTGATAAGAGATGCAAGAGAAAGATGTATACTTTACGTATTCCCTTAAAAACAAATGAGATCCTTAAAATGTTATTTTTTAAAATCATCACATATGCCACTTGTTTTAGCTTATTGAATGCATTTCCTTCTCTTTACACAAAGAAAGAGCAAAAAAATTCAGAAGTTAATGAACTTTGAAGCTGCAGCTTAGTTGCTTTGGGAAAAAAAAATAAAAAATTGGAGGGTTCAGTGATGAACTTGGCAAAAGTTTGGACCTTTGTGCCAAAGGACCACAGAGCAGAGGAAACTCTGTCACAAACCATTTGTCAAGAAAAGCTTTCTGCTGGAGTAAATCCCTCCTCGTGGCTTTGCAGAGCCCTGCCTTCACATTGGAACAGCTCCAGCGAGCCAGGGCTGATTTAAATGTGGCCTCCACTGCCCTGCCTTGTGGAGAAGGGACAGCTCAAATCCCATCCTCCTCGTGTCCTCGGCATTGTTCATCACCACCTGGGGCTGGCCAACATCCCCCCAAATGGGAACTGGAAAGTGCCCAAAATTTCCTTGTGCGAGAGCAGGGCAAAGTTTTAACCATGATGAAATCATGTAGGAGGAGAAATCCTGACAGTGCGAGAAATTCCTCCTTCAAATTTGTAAATCTTATTCTCTTCATCCTAAAATTCAGCATAGTATATTAGGAAGGCAGATCATAATACCTTTCGCCCACAACAACAACAAAAAAAAAGATCAAAACCAAACTTGGAAATAATCAGAGAACTAACCAATCCACATCAGTATCTGTCAGCTGTGGCCTATTTCTAGAAACGCTAGCAAAAAAAAAAAAGTTATTTTGACAAAAAACTTCTATTCACCTTGGGTTGGAATGGTTTGGTGTCACTGGAAATGACAATTGCGCTCAGCATCGCTGCACTCACTGTTAGCACTCTCCAGGCTTCCCTACATCTTCTACTCTGTTGGCTTGTGGCCATCTCAAAATTGTGTCCTTGAGTAAAAATTTTCTGCTTTCCCATTTTTCCCCCCAAGCACGATAAAGAGTTTCACGGCATTAAGCGTGCAGAGATTTATCGGTACAATCCCCACTGATACTATTTGAAGAGAAAAGTCAAAACTGGAGCCAAACCCAACCCATGTTATATTCACACGTTTTTCTGACATTTGTAATTAGAAACGCTTTTCAGGGAGCAAGGGGTGTTTTTACCAGAACATTGTCCACACATGATAAAGGGAAACTTAATGTGTGCACAATGCTCTTTGTTTCTAATATAAATGCTGGGGGGAAGGGTTAAAAAAATTACATAGTTAGATTTTAGTATTAATTCTAAAGAAATTTATTCTTGTTTAGGAAAAAATTAATTCTAAAATTAGCTCCTTACTAAAATAGATATATATGTTTACAAAAAAAATCTTTAAAATAATGATCTGGAAGAATTCTGAGGTTATAGCAAAGATGCCACTTTTTTTAACATCAAAGAAACTGGGTCTCAATAACAAAATTAACGAAATGAACATTAAATTTCTTTAAGCACCAGTACAGGGAGGAATCTGGGCTCTATTGAGGCTTGGAAATATTAATGAAAATTTCCAGGAATGCTAAGCTAAATTTATTTGCTAAATACGTGGAATGCTGGAAATCAGTAGGTACCTCCCATTTGACTCCAAACCTGCAAACATAAATAACTCCTCCACTAATCTTTTAAAATATCTTCCTAGAAGAAAACCTGTGTTTATTCATGTTATATTGTAAAGATTTTTAATCATACCCATACCTATCATAATTACAAAGCTTCATTCGATAATTATACAGGTTCCTATTCATTATGAAAATGCAATTAAGAAACGCAAAGAAGAAAAACATCACATGCGCCTTCCAAAACTCTGCCAAAATAACTTCTGAGAAAGCCGAACTGTTCTGGTCTCACTTGTGTGAGCAGTCCCATAGCACAGAAACACAAAGTTTAGGGAAAACAGGCATTGGGTGTGACAGCATCTCTGTGACTCCCTGAGAACGAAGTGAAATTAAACAGAACATCATTCCATCCTTCTCTTGCACTCCTGCTTGGTGCTGTCCTGATAAATAATTTCCTTTAGCACATTTATCAGGTACTTTCCTGGCTTAATGAAGATTTGGTGGAGATGGGCAAACCAATTTCTCTTGACAATAGCAGCTACGCCTGTAGAAACACACCGTCACTTGCTCAGTTATCCAAAAGATTTTCATTCCACTTCTGGAAAAAAAACCTTTGTCTTCCAACGCTGAGCTTTCAATTTTGGCAACAGCCAGGCTTGTTTCTCCTGTAGTGCTATTCCTCTGCTCCTAATGGAATATTGATCTTTCTAAGGAAGTGTAAAGCAATCAATACACCACAAAGAGGAGAAATAGGTAAGAAAAAACATCTCCGTATTCTCTTCATGCATAATTGGAACAAAGAAGAGCAGACTGAAACCAACAAACCTGAAATTCTTGGATGCTAAAGATTATTTGTGAGGTCTCCACTCTAAGGCAAAGTTTTGGCACTTTTTGGACTCACAAGCTTAAGATCCTGGGCTGTGGGACTGATTGAATAGGGCCAACAGTTTAATCTGTGCTGTGATGTTTCTGGCATGCACTTATGAGCTTCCTTTGGTTTATTTTGGGTGTAAAAATAAAGAAGGACAGAGTGTGCATCCACCAAGAATGGGGAGGTGTCCCTGTGCAGGTAGAAATAGCCTCCAGTAGGTACCAGACAGAGTTAGGAGCGATGGATTTGGCCACACCAGCTTTTATCTCTGTGTTTAAATAAGAGGGAAACCTGAGGAAGACTAAACAAAGAGTGGAAGAGAATGATGGGGAAAAGGCTTCTGTGTGTGCAATCCTGCAATACCATGGATAAGAACCGTCACATTAAAATGAATCCCCCTCCTCTCTCTGTCCACGTTGGCCAGAGCAGCACAGGAATTATTCCTTATTCTAAACTGAGGCAGCTTTTCTGTTGGACCAGGCCATTACCAAAATAATTTCTCTGCGTTAAAAAATGACCAGGGATGGCTCATTCAGGATTGGATGCACTTGCTTGGAGTCCTCAGTTCCCTTGGGCTCCTAAATTAACAGAAGTTCCACAAGATTTTATGTTTGCAAATGCAGGGTGAGCACCGAGATCTCTGCCCCCTCTTTGCACAGTTCCTGTGCTCATCAAGGTGATGATTCTTTGTCCAAAATGCTGTACATGTGAGGGAGACACACAAAAACCTGTGTGCACTCGGTAAATTGAGAGAGGAATTCCCATATTGAGTTCAAGTATTACTGGTGGCTCTTTTAGGATTCTCCCTAAATTAACCTTTCTTGTAAGCAGCCCTTACCTAATGTTTGAGTAATGTCAATTTAGCTGAAGTGGAAGATTTAAACATCAAGGGAAATATACAGCAAATGAATGGATAAAAAAAATGAATCATTAGTCAGGACTATTAGAGTATATGCATAATTTAAATGTTTTTGAAATGTTACCACTAAGTAGACATAAGAAATTACTCAGGCCAACTAAAACCAAAATATTTCTCTGAATTGGCCCATGGAATAAATATGTATTTGCCAAACTTAAAGAAAACGTCTTCCATGGAAGAGAGTGGTGTTGGGAAAGCTCTAAAAAATATCGTTTAGCAACACATACAACAGCTGGAGCAAGTATTGAATTATCTCCTGGAACACAGATATTACCTGTTCATACAATGCCCCTTTTTTGGAGCATTAACAGGTAAGAATCAGGCACATAAAAATTCAAGTGAATAACAAATTTCACAATAACTGTGCTACAAAACATGATCCTTATATTAACAGAAAATATTTTTTCCCCCTTATGTGTGGAAAAAAAACTGGGAATGAGGACCAAATCACATAAGGATATACAGAGATTAAGAGAAGAAGAAAAACTCTTCATTGAGTTCATGTCCCACTGTCACAGGGAGGAAGAAATGGAAAACAGCAGTTTTGCTTTAACATATTTATCACCATAAAGGTCACAATATTTTTATTACACCTTGTTTTGCCTTGCTCTGTTCTATTGCCATAATCCATGTGCATTCATTCCCTCAGAGATCAATGAGCCCAGAGTTTCAGGCTAATTACAGAAGCTGAAAGCAGCCCTTCCTGCACAGAATAACGTTTTAAAATAAAATAAACTCTTGTTACCTCAACTTTCTGCATGTTACCCTATTATTCTAATAGATATCCCAGAGTTTGTGTCCTACTAGTAAAAGGGATGAGAGATCATTTTGATACACTGCTGCTGAATGATTTGCAGCATACAAGAAAGAGATCACCTTATCTCCATCTTTCAAAAGATGCTGAGTGTAGAAGTGACTGAAATTAATTTCTGATTTTTTGCTTCTAATCAGATGACTGCAAATGATCACAAATCCTTCCAGCCTCTAGGGTATTTTCGATATGGTAAATATGATTTTAAAATTCTTTGATGAGAAGAGGCAGCAATAGCTGTTTTAAATTGCCTTTTAATTCTTATATGTATCTATGAATGGGGAATAAGCTGAAGGAATTTCAAAAATACAAGAGAAAAAATTCCACTGGGCATTTGCCTTAGGATTCTATCTTCCTATCATTTTATGTATGCTGAATTGATATCATCAGTTTTCACAGAAATTAGATCCATTTGATAAAGAGGCAAAGAAAACTGTTCAAGAACAGTGAAGAAATAGAAGGTGAAAAGCAAGAAGAATGAGTATTTCTCAGTAATGGAAATGCTGGCAAGAAGTGGAAATAGTGTACAGAGCCCCCATCCAGGAAAGAAGAGACACATGGTTAATTTTAATTTTAACCTCATTTAGAGCATGTGATTCACTGCCCCATTTAGTCCAAAATTAAAATTAAGCATGTGCTTAAGTGCTTTGCTGGACTGAGGCCATAAGGATGAGTACATTGGTCATGAATCCGTATGCCATAGGTTGATTTGGAACTGAAAAGTCAAAGCTTTAAAATAAAACCTGAAATGCTTTACTTTATTTGTAGTGCAGGAATGCATTGGCAGCACCGAAATCTACAGCAGTTACGCAGTCCTTTTGAGAAACTAATGCAAAACAAACAGAAATTCCCTGAAAACTTTGCAGGAGAGACTCTTCTAGCAAATTCCCAGGACTTAGAGAAAGAAAAGCAGCTTTAAAAGGTTGCCTGCACTGTCCTGTGTGTGTGTGTGCCCTGTGGCCACCAGCCCTGGGTGGGCTTGCCCACCCCACAGCCCACGGTTCCCAGTCTGTGCTGCAGTGACACACAGATGGGGAAGGAGATGCTGTGAACCTCCCCAGGCAGCAACTTTGGCTCAATTTTGGCTGATTTCCCTCCTGGTTATCCCTTAGCCGCAGCCTGAGGAGAAGGACAATCCTGGATGTGCCCAGGGAAGCGTCATTTCTAAAGTTACATCTGCAGCACCAGAGCCAAAATGCCTTTCATTGCCCAATAAATCCCCCAGGAGGATGCAGAGAAGAAAGGGAGCCACGGTTCTGCCTTTTCCTTACTCTCTGATTTGTTCCCTGTGAGTGCAGAACAGAGCAGGCACAGCAGGAATTAAGTGAAGTGAACTTGTCCACCACTGCCCCAGGTCCCAGAAACGCTGTTTTGTTGCACTCTATTTTATTTTTGTGCAAGCATTTCATAGTTCAGAGTAGATTTTTTGATCACAACAAGGGGAACAGAGGCACTACATCCCTACTCAAAAATAAGCAGGAATCTCATGCAAATGCCCTTGCCTGACCTACAGCTTCAGTTTCTCTTGTTAAGGTGTCCTGTTTGAAATATTCCTCAGCCCACAAACAGGGGTCCATCTATGCCTGGTTTTCAGGGTTCCCATCTGTCAGGAGAGCTTTAAAACCCCAGGGCAGGATCTTTGTGGGGGTCAAGGTCTCAACAGACCAAGAGCTTCCAGCTGGTGGATGCTTTGTGAAGGTTTGCTTTCACTCTCTGTTAACAGTTCTGGGAGTTTTGAGCAAATTTAATTTTCATAGATTGAAAACTTACTTCTAACCTTTTTTTTTTTTTTCAGGACATGCTCTATCTTGATGAAAAGTTCTCATAAGATTTTTGTCAGTCCCCAAATTAGACATTTCAGCTTGAGAGAAAGCAACGCTTTCTTATTCCAGAGGACATTAGCATTTCAGATAAAAGACTTCACAGTGCTCCCTGCTGCACTCAAGGATTCCATCCACCATTCCGGAAAAAAAAACCTCCTTGGTTAAAACCTCTTCCTCCTCAGAATTTTTGCAAGATATTTTCCAATTAAAAAATGTCCCTTACAGAGATTTTTTCCCCTCTCATTGCCTCTTTCTACACAACCGTGTTTCTGTTCATCTGCTTCCCTCTTTCCCCTCTTTTCTGTGCTCTGCCTTCCTGTCCTCCACTCTCCTCCCACCTGCACCACTCCAGGGAAGCACGGAAATGGATGCACAAGGAGCGGCCCATGAAAGCACCCGGCCCCCATAAATATCTCTGTGTACTGATTTCCTGGTCTTCAGGACTATCATAATGTTCCAAATGGGTTTTGGAAGCACCTGTTGAGATCCCAAAGAAACAGCAGGGGCTCTTCTCTAACATCCAGGCATTCTCTAAGGACTTAATGAACCGAAAACTTGCACTACTAATGAGAATTGCTGCTTTCAAACCCACTTTCACCAAACATGATTAGTTTATGAGAAAAATGCGTGAGAAACCAAACTTTTAAACGTTTAACCATGTGGTTTACTCTTTCCACTATATTAAGCATGGAAATTGAGCCTTGTATGGTCCAGGCATTATTTTAAATGTACAATGGAACAACATATCCATGTACAAACAATGAACAAAAAGCCATGAGGGAGCTGTCCTTTGGCAGCCTCATCTCTTTTTTAATTTGTGTTTTCTGCTTGGGAGAGTGCCTGGATCCGATCTCCAGAGGAGATAAATCCTTCAGCCTGCAGAAGTCAATGCCACGCTCTTGGTTTAGACTCACCTGATAATTTGGCTCTCAGCACCTCCTCACGATTAGCTCACAGAACCAGAGACTCATGGAATGGTTTTGCTCAGAAAGGACCTTAAAGATCTCTCATCCTGACCCCTGCCATGGCAGGGACACCTTCCACCATCCCAGGCTGCTCCAAGCCCCATCCAGCCTGGCCTTGGGCACTTCCAGGGGCAGCCACAGCTTCTCTGGTAACTCGTGCCAGAGCTTCACCACCCACTCATTAAAAGAATTTTTTCTTGATATCTGATCTAAACCACCTCTTTCTGTCTTTCTGCCATCTGATACACCATCTTACATCCCATATCTTGGAAAATAATGTAATTGAGTAGTTTCCCAAAGGTTTGACAAGGTGGGGATTAAGAAAGGAAATGCTGAACTTGGCATAAAAGATCTTTAATATCACACCCTTTTAACCTACAATTTCCCTTAAACAGGAAGATGTCCTAAGTCTGTATAATATGGGCTGACTCAAATACACATATGCTTGTTTTTAATCTTCAAACACGAATAAACATTCAACATATACTCAGAAAACATAGTTTTATAGCTAATGGAAGTCCCATTTATGGTTAGGCCACTGGCACAGAAGCAGTAAAGTAAATGACATGCAAAATAATGCTGTGGGCAAAGCAAGCTTGAACAATTGAAAAGGGATAAAGAAAGAGGTAATTATCTAAATGGAACATAACAGCCATTAGTCAAACATTCACAGCTTGATCTAAGCCCCACTGAAGTTAACAGACAGGTCCCCCTTGACTTCAGCGAGTTTTGAATTAAGATTTTAACCATTAAGAAAAAGAGTATTTGATGAGATTTATGTGGTTTA
>VZTX01030681.1:0-129489 GCA_013400915.1 Pardalotus punctatus | reverse complement strand
TTTTTTTTTTTTTTTTTAGCATTTGACACTCAAACTCTGCAATAGAAAGGCCACGAAGTAGCAGCTCCTCTTCATTAAGCAGACAATGGAATAGCTGCCTTCAGAAAGACAACTGATATTCAGCAGTTATTTCAGATATATCTGGCTGTACATGAGTACTGTTTCAGTGGCACTGAGTTCCAATTCCTTGGAAAACTGTCACTGAACTAAGATTTCCTGCAAAACCCAGTGTGACAATTTAAGTGATAGTTGAGAAGCTTTTCTAGACACATACCAGAAAGGTAATCTTTGGAATGTAGAGAAATGTCCTGATTTGCTGGAATCACAATTCCCTTCATACTGAGAAGAGTAAATAACAGTTTGTGATTGCTGACTCTCCTCTGGGTGCAGGGGATGACCTGCCCTGGTTCTGCCCAGTCTTTAGCTGACCCAGCACAGCTCCAGGGGTGTCTCTGCAAGGTTCTGTGCATTTGCCAAGCCTTGAGAAGAAATGGAGAATATCCAGAGCGTATCCAGAGCAGGGCTCTGGAGGCTGAATCACCTGGAGCACTCGGCAGGTACTCCCAGACTTAGAGCCAGATGGCTGCGCTGCACTTTACGGTGAAAAACCCTGTTTTATTTTAGTAACATTTATAGCAGGGACAATTGATCTATAGGGGAAAAAAACCCCACTTTAAAAGAGTTCTAATTACATGCAGCCCTGTCATGTTGCTAAATGAGGCCCACTGCTGTTTTATGAATAATTCGCAGAATTCATTGTCAGTAAATTATATTAGGAATTGGGAATAAGCTCTGAACTGCAATGCAGCAGGTTTTTCCTTCCCTCCTGCCTCCTTGTAATACATTCAGAGTATTTGCTATAACTACAGAACATAATTGCAATTATACTCAAAGACAAGGAACTATAACATACAAACAACAGTGTTTCATTTCCCACCAGATTGTGATTTATATTTAAACAATAAAAGTAGCTGGGTAACCAAGAATGGAGACTCTTTCCAATCAATGAACCAAACAACACGGTTTACCTACACAAGGTGGTAAGTGGGAATGTCAAAGTTTCTTTTAAACACATTTAGGTTGATACCAAGAAGCCCACAAGTGTTTATTTTTCTTTGAATTCAGTATCATAGCATCTGTAGCATATCCTGTGAGACAAGTTTCCCAAAATCCAATACAACCACAAAAGAGAATTTCTGTAATACACATCTAAGGAGGAAAACCCCAGAACAGGAGATAAGAGCAATAAACAGCATCAAGGGGAAGGCAGTCTTTGATTAGGGAGATAACACAGCCTAGACCAAAGACACCCCTGGGGAAAAAATCTCTGAATTCTCTCCTTGACTCATTTCAGCTCTGTTTCCTCTCTGGCCTTGCTTTGCTCACAGAAACACCCAGCCCAGCCCCAGGACGGCTTCTGCTTACTCTGCCCAGCAGAACATTCCTGCAGGGCTGCCACAACCTGGAAGACTCGCTCTGACAGGGGTTTTCAGGAGCACAAGATAAGCCATGCCATAGTTACACGCATTTTGTGCATGAGTATTCTACAAGGAGGCCGCTGGAGGATTTCTCTATGGAAGATAGGGAGGAGCAGAGGGGCAGGTACCAATCTCTGCACTCTGGTGACCAGGGACAGCACTTCAGGGAAGTCCTGGGGTTGACCTGAAGTTGTGTCAAGGGGGTTTAAGCTGGAGATCAGAAAAAGGTTCTTTCCTCAGGGAGTGATGGGCACTGAATCGGCTCTGGAGCTCCAGGGGCGTTTGGACAACACTCTCAGGCACAGGGTGGGATTGTTGGGATGTCCTGCATAGGGCCAGGAGTTGGACTCAATGATCCTGATGGGCCTCCTCCAACTCAGAATATTCTATGAATTTATTTGTGGAAAGAAGAAGTCCTCAGATACTGAGATCACTGAAGTCCCTCCCTGCTGCATTAATCAGACGATTACACACACACTCTTTTTCTAGAGCCATTTCTGCCGAAGCCATTCTAAGCTTCCAGAAGCTGCAACAGGATCAGTTCAAAGGTTGTACAAAATATTCACCAAAACTGAGGAAAGCTCTTACATTTACGGAGCAGTTAAGGTAAACTTGGAATCTGGCCATAACATTACCCCCCTTTACTTTCCCTTTTCTTTTTTCCTTTTTTCATCTTTTGAAATCTGCACAGGGATAAGAAGCAGACATTACCGTGTCTGCTTGACTTCAGAACCAGCTCTGAATTTTTCCTGGTGCTCCTGTTTAGCAGCTCATCCCATTTGTGCTGAAGAGCCCATTACAATGCCTGTTCTGTGCTAAATTACCTGGGAATGCTCTGATCACCTGTTGCTGCTTTCCCTGATTGTCGGCAGCCTGCTGCTCTAGTCCATCAGCACAGCTCCACTGCACTCTCAAGGCTGTTATTCTCAGAGAGCTGTTTTTCTTCTCTGCAGACTATTCAGACTAAAACAGGCAATTCTTTATGCATAAAATTCTCTGTGAGGATGTATAGCAAAAATCATGGCTTTTATATGATTAATAGAGCTGTCAGGACCTGTTTGAGATTTAACTTCCTTATTGTGAAAGTTTAACTTACTAGTTTCAGAATAAAAACCCACATAAATCACAATGTTATGGCAGTTGAAAGCAGGGTTGAAGTCATGTGGATTCACAGGAGCTGAAGCAAAGTATAGCCACAAAGAGTCTTTATTATACTGAAGCACCATGAAAATCACAGTATTTGATATCATATATATAACCAGTGTTTGAATTTTTTAATGCCACTAAGCAATTTGAATCATTAATCCAGTTTAAAAAAAGTGGAACTGATGTGCCTAAATTCTCTAAGCACCACTGAAGTCTCTGCCTTCATGTATATTGATCTGCTTGCAAATTAAGCAAATAATCTGAAATTTTATCAGAGTTCACAATGACTATTTAATATTTAAGCTACATGCATTACTTCAAAGCAGTATAAATTGATATGATACTTCACAAAATATTCTAAACATCTAGAGAGGCTCATCTTCCTGGCACCCAGCATAATGCCCCCATTATCCAATTAAAAATGACATTGAAAATCAAGGCCATCTCCCAGAAACACTTATTCAGCGCAGACAGCTCAAGCAAGACTTACAGGGACATCACTGGACAGGAGGCAAAGGCTGTATCTGAGTGAGATTTGGAAAGGAATTCACTGTGTACCCAGAAATGTGTATCTGAGCTCTACTCAAGGAACAGGAGGAAGCCTGAGTGGGTTATTAACTGATGAAGGGAAGTTCAGAGTTAGCGTGCCCCTTATTCTTGCTTTCAGTTATGAAATTAGTTTGAATTTTTCCTGTGAGTGCTATTCCCGATGCTGGAAACACCAGTGGTGGTAGCAGGACAGGAATAAACCCCTCTCTGGCTCGCCATGGCTCTCAGACTCTTTCTCCCTCCTCCTCAAGGCTGGATTCTTTGGTTTTACCTTGGGGAGAGTCAGACCAAGCTCCCCGTGGGGATGGCACCAGTTCTGCCATGAGAGGCCGGGCTGGGCTGAGCCAAGGGTGTGCAGCAGCTTTTCCCTGGGACAAGAACACGGAATTGCACCCGAAGCGCTTCCCAAGCCCCTTCCTGCAGGAGTCAGTGCCAGCGCCAGCCTCACCTGCTCCCTCCTCTTGTGTGCACCTGCTTCCTCCCCGGGAGAGGCTGATGAGTTATCTGACAAATCCACACGCTCCTCTCGTGATCCCTGTCCGGATCCAGCATTCAGGCTCACTCTACATAGAAACACAGCCACCGGCTCTGTTTAAAACCTGATGTGTGTATGCAGAGAACTGCCTGCAAGTGGATTGCCCCTGCTGCCTGCTTCCTCTTCCTAATTGCTGCAGTGTCTGGCCGTGGTGACTGTGCCGAATACCAATAAGAAATTCACCTGACTTAAACCCCAGCCAGTAATTTTTAGATCATTAAAAAACCTATTCAATCTTTTTTTTTCTGTGTCTTAAGCAGGTTGTTTTGCCCAGAGATGTTCTGTGAGTCATCAGCCTATACAACTCTACCTACATTTCCAAACGCATTCTCAAATACAAAAGCATGGTAAATCAGCAATTCTGAAAAGAGTAAGTTTTTTAAATTTTTCTAATAAGTTTTTCTATTTTTCCTAATTTTTTTCTATTTATTTTTCTATGCAACATTTAGGGTAACCTTCCTGGAATATTTCAGGGGCAGCTCTCCACTACTGAGCTAGAACTGGAAGCTTTCTTCTCTTTCATATTAAGGAGATAAATATATAAATGAAACATTTAGCTTTAACATGCAGTTGTTAGAAATCTCTGCATAAGCAAGATTCAGATAATTGAAACTGCATAATAACATTCAGCTTAATGAAATGTTGATGTTATAAGTGCAGAAAAAACACTGCAGAATACCCATATGACAACATTGAATAATCTCATATAATAGCATTAAAAAACATCCACTTGATTAGAGGCCAGGAAATAATTTCCTTGGAAACAGATTTTGTGCTCAAGAGGCTGCTTCTGCTGCTGGTTAATGAAACTGCTGCATGAACAACTGCCCACAGAACACCACGGCGCTAAGATTTATGGATTTTTGCCAGGTACAGAGAAAGTCAGCGCTGCCCAGATAACCACGGTGGGAGTCAGCATTCCCGGTTCCACCCACGCTGCTCCCGGGGAGCTGGCAGCTCTCGGGCTGACCTCAGGATGCTCGGAGCAGCAGGTTCGCAGCACGGCTCTTTTTGACCCCGGGCTCTCTCTGCTCCGCACGCTTTGTCTTTACCGAGCGAGAGGCGACTCTGTCCTGGAGCTCGTCACCTGAACGGAGGATGAGCGGAGAAACAGAGCAGACAGGGGAGGAAGCTGCTCTCGGAGCAGCGCTGGGTTCAGACCACCCGTGCCTTGTCCCCTGCCCTGGGTGCTGCTCGCTGCCGTCACCGCCCGGCGGGCAGGGCAGGCACAGTGCCCGGGTTTGTCACCTTAGAATGGAAATGCCACGTTTCTCCAGCTCCTTTAAAGAACAAAGGACTTACAAATGTCTTCTTTCTTATCTTCTTTCCTCCACAAATCAAGTACTTCTCTAAGTTTAGAGTTGTTACTGTTATAAAGCTAATCTCAGAGAACTGTGAGACCACATAGCTATGATACAGAGCAGAAATTATATGTAGCTTTGTCTAATCATTAATTTACTCCAGCCTTCTGGTCAAACCCCCTGCTAGGATAACAACAGACAATTTGGAGGAAGAATTGACTCCCACACAGTCAGGACGTAGGTAAGATCTCATCAGAGCATTCACAGAACCCCAGAAATGCATTTACAAAAATGAAACAAAGTACTCAAGATGGCTTGTCCCTGCATATTGGCCTTATGAACGTGTAGGCACATATTCTCTCAGGCAGGTAGTTTATACAGAGGTTCATTATCTTACACAGTGCTCATAACTCCTTCCACTTTAATCTTGGGCTCTAAAAGCAGCTCCTCAGTGTTGATTCTAAAGCAGACATAAAAGTGTGTAGTGGGTATTTTTAAAATGTTTTTAAAACAGCCACTAGCTTGACTTTCAAAGGGCTGGAATAAATTCAAGTCTTTTCTGCATGAAAACAACTCTGTGGAAATCAGAGGAATTGCATCCACTTAAGACATGGGTGATGCTGTCCTCAAACCTCAGCTTTGATTGCATCAGGAAGAGAGGGCGGCAAGAAAAATGGTAAAAACCCAATTCCATTTCAAAAAACCTGGGGTAAGCCAGGGTTTCTGTCAAGGCCTGAGTTGTAATAGCCATTCTCATTAGACAGCTCCACGTGGGCAGATAAAACCCACATTTCTTGACCAGTTGTGGCACTCTCTCCCATCCAAGCAGTGGCCATCTGTCATACAGCATCCGAGCAGATCTATCGCTACACCACATGCATCTTAGAACTCGGGGAAATAAATCCTGACACCAGAATGGAGCAGTGTTCTAATGCTGTTTGAAATAGTGAAAGGAGAAAAATTATGTAAGAAAAACCAACTGGGCCGAACTGATCTTTCTCTGTTTGAAAAAGTGCTGGAGTCTGTACATGAGGTAGGCCTTTTTCAGAAAGGACTTTCCAAACCAAGTCAGACTAGCTTGTGGGGGAAATGTGGTTCTGAGCAAAACAAAATACATAAATAGATTGGCTAGATTTGAGAGAGTAAGGCAATAAATCAAATCCCCATAAATAGCACTCAGAGTCACGTACCATACAAAGTCACCTAAAACAGTGCAGAAAGAAAAAAAACCTTTGGAAAGCATAAAACTCAGAAACCAGACAATTTCAAGAGGGCAAACAGTGCATAATTTATAAGATAGGTGAAATTGCAGTGATAGCAACAAAGAAGTGAAAAATAGAAAACTAAAGTTTTTCCCTTCAAAGTTTTCTCAGAAAGTGCAGTAACTATGCTGTCATCAGAGGCTTGGAGGACACAAGCAGGACAAGAGCACAGCCCTCTGTTCTCCAGGGAGCAGCTTCTGGGGAGCTCACTGCTGCAAGCACAACAGCAATGTCCAGGCTAGAAAATGACTCTCCAAAGGCACTTCAGTCACCCTCAATCCTGACATTAGCAATGTCCTGTTGCTCTTATCTATCTCAAGATGTTGTGTACAATTTTGCAAAAACATGGGCAAAATGTTGCTGGTTTTGAAAACAGCTGAAGGCATCTCACATATTTTAGCTGTAGCTTGTTCCCATTTCCTCACAGCAGTACACGTGACAAGTAGAAGGCACAACAAAACCCAACCATTTCCCCTGGGTTTCACTCTTTTCCCTGTGCACTCATTCCCCTCTCCACACAAATGTTGCCTTCCAGTTTTGGGTGCAATTATTTGAAACCAAACCTCTCCACACAAATGTTCTCTTCCAGTCTAGGGTGCAATTATTTGAAACCCCTTGCTCTGGCTGATCTGTAGCTCTGGGCATTTTCAGGCTACATTGTCTGAATGTTTGGCAAGGCTTTGAAGCAGCAGTGAGACAGGGATGTGAGGCAATCAGCTCAGCCTGACCCCCACAGCCAGGGGGGCAATGGGGGGAAATGGCATCAGAAAGTTCATGGCTGGAGATAAAGACAGGAAGATCACTCGCCAACTGTCATGGGTGAAACAAACTCTACTTGGGGAAAATCATTATTCACACCCACCACAAAGGCAGAGCTCCCAGCCCACCATTGCCCCACAGCTCTGCCTATTTCCAGGACTGGAGCACAAAAATCAAAATAATTTTTCTAGGCAGATAAGCCATGGCACAAATCTGTAAAATTCGTTGTCTCAACGCTTACTGGATTTTCTGTTTTTATTGTAGGCACAGTACAAGAGAGGCAGAATATTCTTCAGGAGTCCAGAAGAGAAGTTCTTGCCCTCTCCACCTCCATTTAGTAACATTCAGTGTTACCCTGATGCTGAAAAGGCCAACTGAGCCGTGCACAGCAATTGCACAGTTAACTAAGTGTTAGTTTTCTTTACAGGACACCTCTCGAGCTTATCATCTCGAGGCTAAAAAAGAGCTTTTATTATTATGGGGAAAATGGTGCTGGCTGGCTATGTAGCAATCACTGCCAGTGTGAAAAATAGTAGGAAGCCAAAAGCTATATTATCAAGAGTGTATAGAAGGGAGAAAAGTACAGCCACAGCCATTCTGGAACTGCTGTTAGTGCCTGTTCCTGGGAAAGGATGGAGCCTGAGCTTTTGCCATGAGTTTGTGTGATTCTCTCAACTTTTATTTGCTTTGATAATGCAATGCAATTCAGACAGGTTATCATGATGAGCCCCAAGTGAAGCTTTGCTGTATTTGCAAACAAAGAAATGAAGTGTGCCCTGACAGTGCTGGGTTTGGTGCTCTGAGTTTCCCTCTCAGAGTAAGGATTTCCTCCTTGCCCTTCTCCCATGTGTGCCTCAGCTCCTTGCAGCGTTTAAGGCAGAGAGCAAGATTACAGCCCACAAGACTGAGGGAAGAGAGGTTTAGCTCAGTGTCACTGACAATTCCCATCACAATTACTGCCAGCTTGAGAGGGAATAACAAACACCACTCTGCTTTTATGTCCTGGCTCCGATGATGTGAGCTTTAGGGGTCTGAATGTGTCAGGTACCCTCCGTGTGAACACCTTAATTTGACCTTTCAGTATTTTCTATTTCAGGCACCTTCCTTTCTTTCCCCCTCCCATTGCAGACTGTGTTTTGGGAGACACTGAAAAGGCCAGCTAGTTTCAGTGGCTTTGGTTATAAGCAGAGCAATTTCTTCTCCTGGGGAGTGCGGCTCCTCCTGTGAACCCGGCTGAGTCACGCTGTTTCCAGCAGTGATGTATTTGCTCACTTTCCTCCAGGAGAGGGGACACTGAGGAATTAAAAGGAACAGAAGCAATATCTACAGCCAGTGCCACTGCCTGGATGTTCACCCGCTCTGCCCTGCCTGCTGAGCCAGCCTCGGCCGCAGGAGCCACTGCTGCCAGCCCAGACGGTGCCCGGCCCCGAGAGGATGGCATGGCCAAGGGGCTGGCTGTGAGCTGAGTGGGAAACCAGCCTGCCAGGCTGGCCCTGCTGCCATCAACCTCCCTCTGAGGACAAGTGGCAGCGGTCTGTATAACAGTCAGGGAAAATTAGGAGGCAAACAAGCGCCTGCAACCCTCGTTTCCTGATGTGTCACCATCAGGCAGCCTGCATTTCTGGGAAGGGCTGTTTGAAACCCGACCAAGAAGAAAGCTGCTGTCACTGGCTTTGGTATTTTGGCTTAGCTTTGAATTAAAAGTCAAGGAAGTAGGAGCAGAATATTCAAGAAAAGAGCTGCTAAATGAGACACTTGTCAAACTAAGTTAATTTCTAACCTACCCAATTTGACAGCATCTCCTTAATCACAAACAGAACAAGGAGATGATCAGTGCCACTGAATTAACTTCTAATTTTTTCTGAAATATTTTACATAGCATTGTATAATTCTGGTTGATTAAATATGACCATGACCAAGCCTTTTGGAACACTGTGTTTCTATGCTGAGAAGCCCTAGACAAAGTATTTTGCCATGAGATATTTGTGGTGTCCTGCAGAGCTCTGAGGTAGCGTTATTGCTGCTCTGAGACAGAAAACACACAGGACAGAAACCAGCACAGCAGCATCTTAGTTAAATGCATAAAGCTTAGAAATTCTGAATGATGCCATAAATTTTTCTGTGTAGGAATCACTGCATTACAGGGTCTCTCTGCCTGTGGAGCCCACCCATGTGAGGGAAAGCTCGCCTTACCATGGTCACAGCACAGAGCAAGAGGGATTATTAGGGCTCAGCAATCCTCTGGGTAACACACAGCACCTGATGGAAGATGGAAGAAATAACATCATGTCATGTAGGAGGTGCATGGGATAGAATGTAAGGGTTTGTATCTTTTCTGTGTTGTTTACTTTTGTTTCCAGTAACTTGAAGTATTATTGAATTGATCAGACCTTAACTTATTCACCTTTTGTGTCTTAATTGCCTCCTCAGTGAGGATAGGTGCCGAGAAGCAATAGCAGAGAATGTGAACTGTTCAGGTTTGACAGACTTTAAGGATTAGTTTGGGGGTACATGTCAGCCCACACATCTGAATTTGCTTGTCAAGCTCATGGTAAGAATTTTGATAACTTCTCATGATTTTCTGCAGATGTTTTACTGACTGTTGAAGTACTGTCTGGCAGCTAGATACTTGGGACAGATACTGTAAAAACAATACATGGAGCACACCCACACAGGTGCCGCCTCCCACGTTCACTCCAGAATAGCATTTCCTTTTCCCAGGTGAGACTCTCCCATCTCTTCTGGTGGAGACCCTTTGCACAGGTGACAGGAGGAACAAACACAGACCACTGTGACTGAGGTGTTTTGAGGACTGGACTGAAAACCAGGTACAGGGCTGGGATTTAATAAAGGAAGGCTTTGACAGAGAAGAACAATCTGAACAAGCAAGACAAAAGGGTAGGAAAAGAGAAATGCATAAAATCTTTAACAGCAGAGAAAGGAAGGCTCCTGTGTAGCCTCAAGGTTTGAACACTGCCTGAGAAATCAGTCTCTTCACTTCAATCCATTAACAGTGTGTTTCAAAGGACTGGAATAACTTCTGACCATCAAAAGCTTTGCTGACCAGCAGTGAAAAGCCCATTCTGCACATTCTTGCACCATGAAAGAAAATGTGGAGGGAAGGAAAAAACCCTGCCGACAGCTGTGTATTGTCAAATCTGAAATACGTTTAGTCTCTGACCATAAATTTCTTCAATACTTACATGACAGAATGCCTGATAATTGACCTTAATTCCTTATACAAAGCTTTTGAGCCTTCATTATATTTATTTGTTTGCACATCTTTAACTACCCAGGGCACGGGGGAAATGTGCTGTATTATGAGCAGGGAGAACCGGTTTGGGAACTCCAGCAGCACTGAAAGAGGTGCAGATGATCTGATACAAGGAGGCATTTTAATTCATCCTTTTCTGAGGGATACTCAATGGAACTGTCTATTAATATAAAGACCTTGATGTAATCCTACAAACACTGTGTTTTCTTGATGGCTTTTATGAGTTGTGGGAAAACTGATAATGACCCTGTGGGGAAGAATAGCAAAAGAGATGTTGTCTTAGAGAAATACCTGGAGAGTAAGTAATGCCACTTTTACAGTGCAATTTGAGATGTCTGTAGAGAGCGATTTGGCTCTTTCAGTGTTTCAGGCTGCTGTCCCTCAGAATGGCAGAACTGCATTAGCAGCCTGAGGAAAATCTGTATCCTAGGAGCCAAACCAAGTTCATATATCAAAGACATCCCAGACTAATTTTTCATCCATAAAAACATAATTACAAAGCTGTAATTACCCCCATCTCCCTGTCACTGTGAAAGAGCAAACCTTCCTAAGCCAAGCATCCATATTTTGGGGCTGCTGCTGGTTTCTGCAGCACAAGGTGGGGAACAGAGCAAGCCTCCCCACTCCCAGGGCATTCCAAAAGCACCAGGATATGTCTGTGTCACTGCTGAAGCTGCAGTCAGGAGCTGAACTGACCAAATGGGTCCCCTTTTGCCCCAAAATCAGAAGCAGAGTCATTCAGAGAGTGCAGATCTGCAGCCTGTGCTCCTTTGAAAGGCAGTGCCCAGAGACTGCAGGGGTGTCACAGCCCCAGAGAAGGAGGGGACACGGTCACACGTGGAGGACAGAGGTGGCTTCACTGCCTCCACTTCCTGAGCTCTCTCTGCCTCTCAGGCTGTTTCTGTCCAAAGAAAACTCTGATCATTTTGCCATATCCTGTACGAACCCCAAAGCCATTTTTCTTGTGAGCACTTCAAATTAAGCTGGTTGTACTAGCATAACCTACATCTAATTTTATTATTATCTTATTTTCCTTGTTCTAAGTGTGCCCTTGGCATGCTGTGCAGTTGCCTGCAGGTCCTTTAGGCAGTGCAGTTATTTTGGTTTGTGGGTTGTGTGTCCCTTCTTTAGTATTGCTGCATTGTACAGGGAAGTTCTCTCTCGACATCTCAGCTCCAGCTCCCTGAAAAATTTTCACCTGGATTTCAAGGCCCATGTGAATGGGGGTGAAAAGTGCCCCTGTAACCAGCCTGAAACAGCCAGGCCATACAGGCTGTCCTCTAGCACTGCCTACACCAAGAGTGGGTTTGGATTAAGAGTTTGGAGAACTTCCTTCATATTAAAAAGGAAATAAAAAACTAACAAGACCTCACACAACAGATCCAGAGGTGCTAAGTAAGATGGGAATGAAACTGGGAGGTACATGAGGGTGAAAAAGGAGAAGGGGACTGGAACAGAGGTACTGATGTGCTCCTCTGACTTTTAGGGGCTTTAAGGCACGTTAAAAGCAAAACAAACAGGAGTGATTTTTTCTGTTATTGACCTTTTAGTCACAGGGACTCCAAGTATTCTCAGGAAAGGATCTACCAGTATGAGTCACAGAAAAAGGGAATCTAAATCAGGAGAGCACAACCTGAAAACACACAGCCAAGACAAAGTGTACTTCTGAAGGACAGTATCTACTTTCTAATTTTTGCAGCCTGCACCTCTCAAAGGCCTGGCTTGGTTTCCCTTGCTTTCCTTTCTCTTTCTACCACCACTTCCAAAATTGTTTATAAGCTCCAGCTCGCAGTGCACAGAAAGTGAATGCAAATCAAAGAACACTTTCTCGGGCTTGTTACTGACAGCTTGTGGAACAGAAATGTCTGAAGCATCCTGGCAGGTTTGTTTGTTTGCTGCAAGTGGGTTTCATTTCCATCAGACACCATCCCAGCTGTGGATCCCCACACATTTGAAGGCTGCAAACACCATCATTCTCTAATCAGGCCCATTTATGATAAGCTATAAAAATTTCATCTAACAATTCTTACATCAAGCCCTAAATCCTATTTAGGCAAAAGTGTATTCTTTACATGAGGGTTGATCTATCAATACTGACACCATGGAACCCTGCCCAAAGTACTTCTGATTCCCGTTATAAGTTCTACATTTCACATCATGGAGGCAACCATGACAACAAACCCACTGAAAAAGCAAACTATTTTCTGTCACTAAAGAGAATTATCATTGCATCTCACTCTGAGATTTGATGTAGGACTAATAGCTAGGCACTGTGGAAAACTTACATCAAAGCTGTCCTTCAAGATTCTCTTTTTTCTTACCCTGAGAAAAATTAAGCTTTAAATTCATGGTAGGTGTTTTTTAAAGGACATAAAATGAATACACAATTCCAATTATTACTTTACCTGCTTTGTATTTTTGCAGTCCTTATTAGATTTCATCCATTAAAAACTAGCACTATATTTCTTATTAATTCATATAGAGGTTGCAATAAAAACAAATTTAATAATAGACTTATTTCTTTTCCATGGTGCAGTGTCATTGATGGGATTATGGCTTTGTCTTTTAACTGAGTTTCATAACTGTCATTTTAGGCTCTTTCTTCACATCACAAACTGGCCTGTGGTCATGGCACTTTCAAGGTGATACTTCAGGGTTTCCCAATTTCTTAGATCATCTCTCTTCTTCAGCTACAAGCTAATGGTTTATTTCAGGAATATGACAGGCTAGATAATCACAGATTTACAAGAGAAGGCGAGAACATTTTTGAAGGAAAACAGAGCCTTAGGAAATGGAAAGAGATCAGGAGAGAAAATATCAAGTCATTATGGGAAAAAAACAAGGATATGATCAAAGCCTTCCAAGACAAGGACAAGGTTGCCTGGAAAAGAATATCACTCTATAGTGGAAAAAAACCCAAACAATTCCTCTTGGAGAAATGAAAACCCTACTAATGGATGAAGTGGAGGTCTGGGAGAAAATCTAGATCAGAGAAAAATTGAGCTGGACCTTTGGAAAGAAGAACAGGAATTCCTCGGAGAGCAAAATCATTCACAAAAGAAAAGAGCTGAAACCAAAGATGAGGCACTGACTTGCTTAGAGTGAATCCCATCTTGCTGAGCTCCTCAACCCTTGGCTGCCTTTGAAACCCTCAGTCCTTTCCTGTTCCCAGTCCCTTTTTCCTCTGATGTGACAGCACCAACTGCCTGGTCCTAACTCACCAACAGGTGCAGGATGTTGCTAAATTTGTATCTCCATCAAGAATATTAAACATCCAGTTTCTACTTCTCTTAATGAAATGCTATGAAAAATTTGCTAGTGTTAGTAATTCTCCTTCATCAAAAATCAGTGAAAATGGTGAATATACTTAGTCAATTGTCTTTTAGACTGAAAAAGGAAGTTAACTCCAAAAACTTCTGGATTTATGGTTGTTGTTTCACATGAGGTGGTCTGAGGCACCAGACATGTACAAACCTTTCTCAAAGAGGGGCATAAGGATGAAACCCAGCAAATACTGGGAGACTGAAAAGGAAGAGGACAGTGCTTAGAAATAATCATGAATTCACTTCTCAGAGTCCTATAACAGTATTCATTCTCCAGAAGTTATCAAAATACTCATCTATACATTATAATTCATTCTTTTCCAAGGAAATTACAGAAATTAGGTCCATGAATCTGTACGCTCACTACATTTTTACAGTTCCTAGATCTTACTAAATATTTTAGAATAAATGAAAAGTGAAGAGAGGCAGAGAGAAAATGCAATGGAATAAAGGGGGCAAGTCGGTCTGGTGAGCACAAAAATGACAGAAACCATTTCCATGGTGTAACTGAGCTGACTGCAGAGGGTGCTTTGACCTCTGCAGTGTTTCGATGCTCAGAGCCTCCCAAAACTGCACGGAATTCCCCTGAAATCACATCTATCCTTTCAAGAAAGGATTGCAGCTGATTTTCCCTTCCCCACTCTCCACAAGGGCTCTGATAACGAAGCATTAACACTGAACTTCACAGAGAAATCATCCCAGATGCACAGCAGACCATTTTGTCCCTGTGTTCACTGTGTCTCTCTCTGAGATAATTCCACAAACTGTTGCTCTCGGCGAGGAAGCAGAGCACTGCTTTTTGAGTGTTTGTTCGCTGGCATTAGCCCGAGGTGATGCAGATGTCACAACCCAGAACGAGCTCTGAAACCTCTGCGCTGAGCAGCTGCCAAAGCAGCAGCGTTGGGATCAGCAGGTCTTTGATGGGCACGGAAATATTTTACATTAATATGCTGCAGAATGTTTTAAAACCAACATAAGAATCATTAAGTATTTTAGGCTGAGACCTTTGGAGGTCGCCTGACCCAATCCCATGCTAAAAGCAGGGCCAGCTTCAAAATGAGATTTACACTAGGGTTAGAGACACGACACCACAGGAAGGATTTCAAAGTACTAAAAAGAAGATTCTCCAGATCATCATACACAGTTCATGAGTTTTTGATTATGCTGAAACTCTCCCCCTGTACGTGCACTGCAAAACAACACGAGCACACTGGTTCGTTTCCTTCGCAGTCTTTCTCCCTTTCCTTCAGGAAAATAAAAGTGACTTACGTTGGCTTCAAGACCTTAATGGATTTATTCAATCTTCTGAGAGAGAGACAGAGAAATTAATTCCGGAACGTTCGCATAAGAAAGATGATGTTTGATCAACTGTTGGTGAGTCGTGAAGGAGAAGCAAAATAGAATTAATGAAAGAAATTCTCCAGATACACAGGACGATATGGACAATGCTGTGAAGACTTGTGTTCTGTGGGAGTAAGATTAAGACATAAAAGAAATACAGAAAAAGATATAAAAATTATATACCCAGAATGGGTCAATAGTGCATAACCACAGAAAATGTAAAGACTTAAGCAGTTTTTAAGACTGTGAGAACATAAAATACAGGGAATTAATGGATTGCAATGAAAATAAAGGTCAGTCTAGTTCACTTTGAAGCCAAAAAGAAAAAATATTTTAAAAAACCACAAAACCTCATTTAGTACTGTTGAAAATTCAAACATCAAAGGAAAACAGAAAGACAGCCACCACAATATCTGAGAACAACCAAGACGAGAAATTTTATATCTAGGCATGACATAATCATATAGTAAGAGCTCTTCCTGCACAGCTCAGCTCAAGGAATATAATTTGGAAAACTTCTTCAGCAAATCAGAAACTGGTGATGCAACAAAGTCTCCCTTTAGAAAGGAATTCAGTCTTGAACTTCTTTCAGATTTTAATTCAAGAGTTTTCTGTTAATAGGGAGAAAGAGTTAATTCGTAAAGTATGATCACTCATAATGTCATGTCCCTTCCACATGACAATTCCTCAGCTGTCACCTATCCATGACACCTACTCAAACAAATGCAAATTCCTGAAGTCTTTCTGAAGCACAGCATCTCATAATCAAAACAAAATTTCAATGGAGGCTGGTCCACATAAGAAATTGAATTGCTGTTCACTCAACAATGGGAATTTTCAAAATCAGTCCAGAAGTGACTTAGGGAGAGATTCATTATCGGAGAATCTGCCTGTTTCACATATTTCTTGATCATGAGGACACCATTAACATGATTAAAGAAAATCTTTCCCTCCCTCAAATATATTTTAACAGTAAATTTCTCATACTAGTCCTGACACCTACACAGACTGCATTCTTCAGTAAGGACACGGCTCTAACCTTCAGCTTACTACTGCAGCTTTTGCTGAATATCAACCAAAACCAACGGAAATTATTCTGTTTTCAGATTCTAGATTATTTACTACGTGGACAAGAAGAATAAGGCCCAAAGGAATGTGATGGGGTGGGTGTTTCATCAACGCTGCTCAGGAGCAAGGAGAGCAGATGCCATGTCTGGTTTGATGGAGGGAGCTGTGAGCTCCACAGGAATGAGGAGCCACAAACACGGCCAGATGTAAACAAGGCTGCAGGAACTGCCCTACAGAACAATAATACACCAGAAAAAAAGGGACATTTAGTAAATGATATGCAGGACGTGACTTCTGATTTGACAGGCAATCAGGAAACAAAACAGTTTCATTTTTCAGACGCTGTGAGCCAAGCTGAGGACTGTGAACTCATCTGTGTAGGAGAGGAGCCGAGAGAGGAGCTGAGGGACGAGTGGGATCACTTCTTTGCTTTGGGAACTGCCTTCTGGATATTCCAGGCTGACACATTTTGTTTTGACATGTTCTGTCATTTTTTGTCACTTATATCATGTTACATTGTCTCCCGGACTGTAATTAAGTTTGACAGAGGAAAACAGACCAGCTGAGAGTTAACATGATGTGGCAGCTAATAGATATGCATATTTGTCAATGGTTTTGCTAAATAAACCTCCCTGACAATAGACTCTGGAAAGGACAAAGGAAAAAAAGATAAGTTCTCTCCTACATAGAGAAATAGGGTAAGTAACTTAAGCTGTTGGAACTCTCAAGAGAGTCTCCACTTTCGCATACACAGAGGGGCAGGTGCTGCTGTTTGGATTCAGGGCACGAGCTCTTCCTAACTTGTACTGTATGGACTTAATTTGTCGTCCCCATGGAAGAGAAAAAGGCAAGTGGAGCTGAAGGGTCTCACTGCCTTCCCCTCTCACCAGCCCATGGCTCTGCCCTGCAGCACCAGCGAGTCCATGAGCTGTGTGCAGGTATTTCCCTCCTGCACTTCCCAGGAGGGAAACCTCTCCCGGCACTGACTCTGTGCATCAAGGACTGCCCAGCCGGCTTCCCCTGACTCCCCGAGGGGTTCTCCTGCCAGGGAAATGCTCCAGAACAGGCTCCAGGGTGCAGGGGCAGCTGCCCTGGCTGCTCTGCTGTGCCACTCGGCTCCGGTCACTGCTCCCACCCCAGGAGCTGTGAGAGGTCCCAGCAGGGCCGTGGGGTCAGGAGCGTTGTGCTGGGGTCAGCAGCGTTGTGCTGGGGTCAGCAGCGTTGTGCTGGGGTCAGGAGCGTTGTGCTGGGGTCAGGAGCGTTGTGCTGGGGTCAGCAGCGTTGTGCTGGGGTCAGCAGCGTTGTGCTGACCTGCAGCCCAGCAGGGTGGAGGCTCCGTGCTGAGGAACGGAGAAACAGGTCTAACACAAACCAGAGATGTATTCCTGCTTTGGGTAGAACGGTGAGGAATCACGAGTAATGTCACTGTTCCGCTCAGAAATTCAGAGAGAATGGTCCACAGAAAGCTCAGCTGCAGAAGTTTGGCTCTGCTCCACAAGCTTTGATAGCACATGGCTAATTTGCTCAGTCCCAGAGGAAATCTCGCTCCATGCCGTTCTAGGAAAGTGAACAATTTCACTGAGTCTGCTCAGTAACATTTCTCACTTAGGCAGGACACTAATTAAATCTAGCATACAGCCTATTAACTGTAACGGGGAGGGACATTCAAAATCCCTCTCACAGGAAAGCTGTGCTGACCACTGAGATGGCCCCACAGCCCATTGGGCAGCAGCAAGAGACACAGACGTTTCTTCAGCTTTTCCTTACTTTTTCTAGGAACTGATTATGTAAATGTTATAAAGAAAAGGTATCTTCTCCAGTGAAAATAGCTTTTTCCTTATCTTAAGGGATTAATTCTTTAATCTCTCTCCACTCTTGACCTGCATTCAGATTTACGTGTTCTTAATGGTGCACAGAGCAGCTGGATACAGAAGATATCAGGGGGTTAACAGGGAATTCTAAAAGTGTGTGTTTTCAGTGTGTAGATAGTGCACTTGGGGTGGAAATCACACCAAGTTGTTTGCTTGAAACTTACATAAAACTAGACAGATTGTAAAATCATTTTGCATCAGGTTTTATCATCACACCGTCATCATATTCTAATAACCAGCTTATAACAACCAGTACTGGGTGCATCCTATAAGAAGCTGAGGCGCTCCTGGAAGATGCTGAACATTCTCAGCTCTAACACTAATGACAGCTCTCTAGGGACAGTGTTTGGTCCCGTACACTATAAAAGCCAGAATCTCAAGTGACAGTATCATAATTTTATACAGCTTCATTTCTGCTATGTAATTGAATTGGTACAGTTTAAGTTGCAAAACAGTTTAAAATGAGCTGCAGTGCATTTTGCTATAAACATTTGTGCTTCACTACTAATTGCTTCCATTATAAATACTGCACACTGGCTTCTCGTCCGTGTAACTCCAGGGAATACATACAGTCACCCTAGGGATAAATTACATCTCACTATATTTGCACAGTGAAAGAAACCCCATTACTGTGACCACTCTAATAATGGTCTGAATGGAAAAGTCATCGCTGTCTTGCAGTGAAAAGGAACAGAGTGAATGTGGTCCAGGTGAGATGTGGTTACATCAGCTCAGCAAACCCTTGTCCAGGTGTCATTCCACCCTGGAAATTCAAGGTATGGACTCCACAGATCCCATCTACTCCTGGACCAAATCTGTCCAGGAGTAGGAATCTGACACAGAGCAGAGTTTATTTCAAAAGCTGTTTATCTGACACCTAGTAGAGCAGTTTAAAATTTGTTATTGGGATGTATAAAGAAGCATTGTGCCTTATCCCACACTGAGCTGTACTTACAGATGATCTCTGTGTAATTCACCATAAAGTTAGGCCATAAACTATTTCCCTTGGTTATTTTCTGTTCTTTCACATTGTGCCTCCACTGAGCAACTCAGCACAAATCAGTGCTGCTCTGGATATTGAACAAATCTTGAAACCTTCTGGCTTCATTATTCTGCTTTCCCTGATCTCTGTTTCTGGCATTTCCTTATTACTTCACACACTGCTCTTGGTTCCTAAACACTTCCTTCTCTCTCCCTTTTCCCATAGCTTTTTGCCTGTGTATTCCTTTACATCTTTTCCTCTTGAGCTCCACCTCCCCCTGTGCAGGTTTGGGGCTTGCCACTATATTTGCCTCTTGTAATTCCTTGATTAGAGTTTGTTTGTGGCACTACGTGAAGAAAATTCTTTATTAAAGAGCTGAAACTGCAAATAAAGACTGGAGATGTCTTACAGATAAGATTTTGTTCTTCCCATACACCTATTTCAAATCTGATAGACTTTTGTTCTGCTTGATTTCTATGAGATGAACATGTGGTAGTTGCCAAAGATAAGGAATTGTATTCTCGGAAATGAGATGCTGGAAGGTCAGAGCAAGAGTTCTTGAGCTCTGGCACTTTAAAAAAAAAAAAAAAAAATTAAAAAAGAGGGCAAAGGCAACTTCAAAGGAATAAACTGGGGATGTAGACCAAACCACCAGTGAGTTTTATTTTGTTTTCATGACGCATTCCCAATGTGAGATTTGGACAAATACTTGCTTTCCTGAGGACACACCTCATTTCAGAGCTTAGACCAAGAAGGAAATGGCCCTTCCTGTTTCCCAGGTTTTGTGAACTTCCCCTCACTCCCCAGGGGCTTCTTCCAGCACATGGGGAACACAGCCCTCACCAGGAGAGATAACTGAATAATTCAACAACTTTGTTGATTAGTAGTCATTTTCCTGAACTTTTCAAATTGCCAAAGCATCTCTAAACGCACTCATGGAGGAGCCAAGGCTTTGGAGGTAATCAGCCTCTTCAAATGAATTCTCACAGGGAGGTTTCTCTCATCATAGCTGTGGAAAGCAGAAAGCCCCAAACTTTGGTTTCACTTTTTCACCTCTATGAAATCTGTTCTGCATCAGCTCCAGACAGCCCTTGGCCCTTTCCATCCTGCCTTGAACCAAAGACCTTTCACTCCACTTTTCCCCCTTTATTCTGATTTTGGTAAAAACATGAGGGCAGTGCATTTTGAAATACCTTTTGAATTTCAACCCTGCTTTCTGTGATCTGAAATTCATAGTTCCCCCATGGCCCTGCCTTAGAGAACCGTGGTAGAAACTCCAGCAATGAGGAAAATAGGGTAACACAAGCAACAGAAATCACAATTACAGCTTCATGTATATCACACACCACAGGTTGTGACATATTACACAAGCCAGTTAATCACATTCAATGCTGACTATTTTTATTACATATCACACTATCCCTTTGCTATTGACAAACGACCACTAAAGGATGTTGAAAACAGTTTAATTACTATTGTAACTGTCTTCTACCACAAATTTAGAATTGTCCTTCTTTTATATTGTTCTATTAAAAAGCAAAAACAAAACAGGTTGTTTGTTTTTTTTTCTGGGATTGAATAAACATGTCATGTTACTCCTATTTATTTCATTTGATCAAAATATTTTGAAGCTAACTTTCAGTCAAACACAACTTAAACCCTACCATGTTTGTATCATCTAATAACAAGTTGGAGAGCAATGATGTGCACATGATAAAATAAAAAAATTTGACAAATTGCAATAAAGAAGAGGTGGCAAGCACGAAGCGTAGAGACAGAAGCAACAGACCTGACTGAACCCCCCAGCTGGGGAGAAATCTGAATTTTTTCTCTCTTGCCCAAGACTTCAGACAAGTGGAGCGGTATCCTGTTTTCTGCACTCCCAGCAAAGGAGGTGCTCACCTCACCTTTACCCGATCATTGCAGCATTAAATGAGCCATGAAAGAAGCTGAGCTCAGTGCTTACACCCCAGGCAGATCTTAGCAACCACTGCATGTATTGAACAAACTGTACAGATTCATTTCTCTTTGGATCTTCACGCTCTCCTTTCTTTGTCCCTTTGGGACAATTCAGAGCTGGCAGAGACCTCCACCAGTGCCTTGCACTCTGATGCCTGAAAACAGAAAGTGAGACCTCCAGATGTGCTGGGACTTTGGCAGCAATGAAGAACTTGAGACTAGAGTTTCAAAAGAGTTCACTTCAGAGTCGTGGACACTGAATTTATTCAAAGTTCTGGTTTAGAGAGAAGCTCATGCAAGTAGCTTGATCTACAACAACTGCCATGTGAGCTGCAGGATTTGTGTTTAGGGTTCTGTATGGACTTATATGGATATATGGTACACCTCCCCAAAATCCTGTCTGCTAATTTCTAATAAAATTGCAATAAGAAGTGTTAGGGTAGATTGTGAGGCAGTTTGTGGATTTACAGCAACCCCTCACCCTTACCCCAAGGTTAGAGTTTAGCCAGCTAAACACAGGGTTCTTATCACTGTTCTCCTTTCAGTGCCTACCTTGCAGGTGGGCCACTGTCAAATTATGCTTGGCTTTACATTTTTTTTCGCCAGGACAACTCATGAGAAATGAATACAGGCAAGTCACTACTTTTACTGAGGTAAAACAAAATTGATGCCAGCAGTTTTTGGTAGAACCTGTAGGGTAGTTTTGTCTCTGGAGAACAACTCTTCCACAAAGACACAACTAAATATTGTCAATTACCTTTCTGAAATGAGCCTATTTTATTTACTGATGGATGCTTCATCCTTTTGCATCCCTTTCCAGCTGCAAATCTTCTGCAAGACCCTGGGACAGGTGTAGCCCTGCCGTCCTTCCTTGAGGTTCCACCAAGAGGCAAATGGGTCCATTATGGCCACCACGTGCTTGCCAAACTGTTCACACTTGTTTACTGAGGTACACAGCGACTTCCTGCACCTCCAGAGAAAATTACACTCGTTACCTCTTGCATCAGATTATAGCTAAATTATTGTTCTCATAGAACAAGGCTCATGTTTTATTCAAATTCTAACCAGTGCATTAACTCTGCCACTCAGCCAAGATTACAGCTAAAAATAGAGAGCACATGTCCTACTTCAGAATATGTTTAACGTTACTACCACCGGCATCTCAAATTTCGCGTGTGCTCAGACTGCACGGCTCTGACCTTCAGGGGAACTTGAAGAGTGAAAACCAGTAGTCTTTAATTGCCCTAAGGATAAAAGAAAGCCTGTAGCCCCTGGCCAATGGTACCAGCTGGCACGTGCAGCTTTCCATGCTATAACATGCACTCCTTCACCAAAGGAGAGTTATATTTATTTGGGTTGTTTGACTTCTAGGAATAATGTAGCACGCAGGCAGGAATAACCGTATTCCACAAGTAGCCAGGTCAAAATTGGACTATGTATATTCTAAACTTTTATGGATTCACAGTAAAAAAATTGCACTAAAGCTGTATCCATCCTTCACCATTGATCTGCCAGAAAATGTCATACTTCAGGTATTGGGAGTCTACCCAGAAAGAACCAAGGGAATATTAACCTTTCTCCCTCTGGGATGCAGTCAGTGGTGTTAAAATACTAAAATTTAGCCATACCTTGGCCTTCCTTCTCATTTGTTTCCTCCTGCTCTCTTCACTCAAATCAGCACAGAAGAGTTCAGAGCAGGAGGATCCCAGCCCTCTTCTCAGACTGCCTTTATCTGATTTATCCCATTCCTGATGGAAGAGCCCTGCGCTCCCTGTGCCAGCCCAGCCAGGACAAAGCCAGTCCCACTCATATTCCAGCCTCAATCCTGAGCCACAGAACCATCAAAACAGGCCTAAACCAGAGACAGGCAAAGCACAAGAATTAATATTTTTCCCAACAACTTACTTTTGAAAGGAGGAAAACTTTTCTTAATTCTTTGCTTTTAACACCATCATCCTTCAAATCACAGCTCAGTTTTTGGCACAAGCACGATTCCGTTTTGACACCAAGTTCACATCAGAAATACAGTCATTTATGATTTAAAATACAGCTCTTTTTATTCCCTATTGAAAGACTTTTCTCTTAGGCTTTCTCTGCTCTAAAGACTGGGACATAAATGACCTGCAAAGTGTCCTAAATTGGCTTTATATAAATAAGAATTAAGCCTGGAGCATTTAAAACAAATGCTCATCTAGAAATGGTTCTACATTCATTAATCAACCTCTTCAGCCTCCAGTTTAGACACTTTAGAGGTGCTCTTCTGAAGATGAAACTGGCCTGTAATCTGTTTATAATCCCTTTTATGTTTCTTTTGTGCTCGTTTTACTTTTTCATTCTACTTCCTTGGTATTCTCAAAATTAAGGGGCTAGAATTAATGAGGCCTGTCCCACAGCGCTTCAAAAGATTCTGAAGCCAACACCTCCTGCCAAGGTTAAAGATGAAAAGTGAAAACAACTCCATTGTATTTTCACCTTCAGAGCCTTTTCCTGCCTGCCTGAGTTGCTGTAGTTCCCCACTGTATAACAAGGCACTTGCTGCATTTTTATTACAAAACTCAGGCTTTGTTCTCTGTAATTCTATATTTTTAATCCACTGTTTAGGTAATAGAGAAATAAAAGCGAGAGGAAGCACATATAATATTAATACTACCCTCTCTAGCAGTTATTTAAATGGGAAAGAGTTAATTGAGCACTTTTTAATATTATATAAGGCACCTGGACTCCGAGGCTGTGCATGCATTGGTTCTGGAATGTGCCTGCATTTTCCTTCTGCAGTCTGGAGGCGCACACGTTTCTCTGGGGGAGGGAAGGGCTCATTCTGGTCATTTCAGCTCACACACTATGTATTCTGCACGCTTCATGATGAATAAATTAAGAAGGTCACTTTCCGAGCCAGGACTTATGGCCAAGAGCAAATCCAATCTTGCTTGTGACAGATAAAGAAGGAGGTTATTATAATTTACTGCAAATGACAAATGCAGAGTTTCCAAGAGGAAAATCTCTTCAAATTTTCATGATGCCACACAGGGGCAGCCTTTTTCTCCTCTTTGGCAGTTCCTTTCCTAGAATCTTATTCCATCTCTGGTGGAGGTTTTCTCCAGCTTCCAGAAATGCATAGTAGCAAAGCAAAAGCGTGACTTAAATTAGGGTTTATTGAATAATAAAACTGATTCCCTAACTCTTAATATTGTCAAAGAGCTGAAGAGAGATTAGAAAGCTACAGATGACATTTATTTCTGTGTATAAAGCCTCACACACTGATTCTTGATGATGTGAACTGCAGTCTCTGAACTGAGAACACAATTTGCACAAAGGATGTTGAGACAGGTTAGCCTGCACACATCCAAGAGCTATTTGAGTAGATGGTGTTTATTGTTTTGTTCTGATTTTTCTGAGAAAAAAAAAAAATAATCCAATATCAAGGCTACTTCTAGACAGGACAAAGGGTTGTTTAAAAGCAATTACCTTGAGGGAAGTAGGAGTCATTATCAATATTGAAATAACTCTTCTAAAAAGAACCAGATGCTTTTGATCTTTTGATCTCCATGCTCAATGCTGGTACTGCAGGTATGAAACTCCGCATTTTGCTCACACTGAAACCAGGGAAACTTGCCTGGTGGAGTGACTGGGACCTGTTAATGAAAATCAACAGGCTCACACTGAATTCAGCGCAGCCACCGCAGCAAATGCAGCTCAGGTAGTGCCACAGGAGCAATAAAAATAACTGCTAACCATGACTTATGGTATATCTGGAACCTCCACAGTCCAGAAGCCTTTAGTGTCTTACACCTGCCCCAGAAAAATCCGTTCTTTTATTGATTTGTAGATCTATAAATTTTAAAAGTGGATTTTTTTCATAAATATCTCTTACATTAAATGTTCCATCACCTTAAAAGGCCAAAGTGTCACACAGAAATTAGCAGGAAGCAGCTGTTCATGCACCAGCAATAGAGAGGAGAGCCTTCTCCCCTTTTCAGGACAGACAAGCAAGCTAACTGATAAATACATTAGAAATTAATTGTATAATTCATCGTGTGGGAAGCAGGGCCTTCCAAGCAGGATCTCACCCAGGTAAGGGTAGTGTTTAGCAGACCTTTAACTGGCACTGATGAAATGGCTGATTGCCAAGGGGCAGGGAGGGCTCCCTTGGTGGGAAACAGCAGCCCAAAAACCCATTTTCACCTGCTGCCCATTTTATTGGCATCACCGCTCTGAAAGTCCATAGCATTTCTTGTCTGCTCTGAAATGTGCCCGGGAATAAACACTTCAAACATTTGAAATAAAAATCTGCTTTGTAGTCCATCTCCTCAGTCGCTCAGGGCAAGCCTGGACAGGAATTTTTCCAAGAAGCAGGAATGGTGTGAGGAGCAGGGGCTGGGGAGAACAGCCCGTGCCGTGTCCAATAACAGGAATAAAATCCTGCCTGTAGCTCTCACCAGACCCCAGCTAAAACTCCAGATCCCTCTGATTTGCCACTATCTTTCTATCATTTATGGGGCACAGGGGCATGGCAAAGTACAACCAGGGGGTTCTTTCATTTCCTATGTGGCACCTGGATGAGGGGGAAAAAAAATTGTATTTTTGTGTGTCCTGAAGTGCTGACCTTGACACCTAAGAATGTACATGGCATGAGAAATACAGTTAAGTATACACGAATATCTATCCTTCTATCCTGGGCCACATGAAACATGGCTTTGGGAACAACCAGACCTCCTGTGCACAAAAACAAATGAATAAACAAATGAATAAGGGGGTATGAAATTATATTCACTTCTGCAGAACTGCTCACAGGAGTAAAGTTCACTGTGTTTAGTGTTCACAGCATTTGTACTCCCAGTAGCAGTGCATTCACCTTCAAAATATATGTATATTGATAATTTTGAAGTATCAAGCAGGATTCTGTTTAGAGTTCCTCACCTAATTTTCTATTAAATCTCTTTATGGCCAATTGAGCAAAACTGGTGCATTTCCAGCATTGCATGCTGATCTGTGTCAAATGCCTACCTAAGGAAAAGGACAGCACCCTAGAGCTGCCTGCTCCTTCCTCAGTTACACAGAGAATCCTGCTTAGAGAAAATTAGCTGAGACAAATCCTTTTCCAGCTGACTGGGAGCACAAGATTCAGCAGAAGTCAACGGACTATGCACTCACTCATTAATTTTTTTAATAGGTAGCAGGAAATAAGTATCATTGTGATAGCAAGCAAATACATAGACATCTTATTATGAAGGTTAATAGTTAGTCTGCTTTAAATATGTACCAAAATTAATTAAACAAAATATTTACATGAGAAAATAAAGATTAGCCCCCAGCAGCACTATTAAATCTTTGATTTGCAGAAAGGAAAGACAGCTTTGCACCTGTGAGCCCGGCTGCCTGCTCCCAGCAGGACAACAGCCACGTTTATTTGTGAGCATCGCTCTCTGAGCGAGCAGGATGCCTCCGAGATGAGAGCTGCTCTACAGGTACAAGGTGACATTATTGCAACATTTATCATCCGCTGAAATTTGAGCCCTAATTATCCTTTGAATTACACAGCATCTAGAGGCACAGCCACAGCTAGCATGAGTTATTTGCAGAGTTGTATTGTGACTATATATTACTATATCATCCAAGCTGCAACCAACGGGGTGGGAATGAAGAAATCCTCTATCATCTTGCCAGGCACTAATTTGTTACCTGAAAGACAGATCTGTGCTCCACTGTCCTGGGAAGTGGACAGGATGTAAATTCTTGGACACGACCAAGCTCATTTCAGAGCAGATTTTCATGGGATTATGAATTAAATGTGAAATTCTGCCCTCCGGGAGGAGTCGCCCTCCCTTGCACTACAGCCAGGCTGCAACCCAGCTCCAGCAGACTCCAGCTGCTGGGAAAGCCTCCCCAGGCCAGGTCTGTGGCCAGAGCTGCTGTGGGAAGTGCAGAGCCCAGGAGCAGCAGGGCCAGGAGGGCTCTGAGCTCTCCTTGCCCCCCACAGGGCACAGGGACCGCGATGCTCAGGCTCTGGGAAGGGCTCGGTGGGAGAAAGAGATGCTGGAAGCAGCAGCTGTGCTTTCAGGAGACACAGCCTAGTGCCAGACTTCCAGAAAAGCCCCAAGGGGTCTGGGAGAGAGGAGCAGACAGTCTGCAGGCAGTGGGATGTGTTTGTTGTGTTCTGAGTCACGGGCTGAAAGGCAATGGCCCTGCCAAGGCTTCAGACAGAGGAGTTGTGCCTCACCCCACAGCAGCCACCTCTCTCTGGTGGGAGTAGAGATCCTCAAGCCCAGGAATGGGGTCTGACTTGGAAGATCATATTTTTCTAGTTACAACAGCAGCAGGTTTATTTTGCAGCAGGAATGTAACTCCTGATTCACAGCCACACAGTGTCTGCTATTACTGCCTTTGTCACATTAAAAAGTGTAAATGTTAACACTCTGCCGAAGCCCTGATTTTCATATTTCAGTACAAGACTTACAAGTCCAAGACCAGCAGACATTAAAAAATATCCCGCACAAAATCTGTCTGCCTTCGGTTCTCCCACTACGACCCAAAATATATATTACTGATTTTATCACACCGTTAAATTAGCACCACAAAGTTTTACAGCTGGTTCCAAAGACATTTTAAAATATTTTTTAGTAGTATGGTAAATAATTGAAAGCTGTGCTTATTATATGGCTTTTTACAGAGTGTTTATCATTGCAGTGATTTACCATTTAAAACTTTATAGCAACAATATATAGGGTGGTGTAAGTCCCGTGGTGCTCACAATATTTATTCCAAAACCGAGCCGCTGGCTCAGCTGGATAGCAGTGTTTAAACTGGGAGGGGAGATCTGTAAGGAACAGAAAACCTGGGTACAGAGGGGTCAATTTTTTATCATCCAAGTAAATAAAAATAGCTGCTCTGCGTTTTCCCACAGTTTGTGCACTTCTCCAAACTGTGCTGCCTGTTTCTCAAGTTTCAGCGCTGCTCCTCTACAGAGCTGCAGACACTTCTGTAAACTTTGGCTTATTTGAGGTTCAAATTCTCTTTGCATTGCACCTGCCTCTTCCAAAGCACAGGAGCCTGCAGTCAGCATCTCCGTGCTGATCCCACCGGCTGCCCCTCGCTGGCACCAGCCAGCGCCGCTGGCTCTGCTCGCCACCCTGCAGGAAGAGCTCCAGGAATTCACTCCCTTTTTGGCAAATACCTGCAGTCCTGCTTCTGAAGCAGCACTTTCAGAAAGCTGAAGTTGTAGAAGAGAGGCAGCTTCCACTCCCCTCTCTGGAGGCTGGCGCAGTGCCTACACAGAGGCTTGAGCAATATGAAAAAGAAATCTAGAGGCCTTTAAGAACTGAGCTCCCATTACTTTTCTGACTTCCAGACAAAAGCAACAGCTCTTGACATCTTTGAAAAATTCAAAAATATGTAATTATTGCTCATCAGATGGTGGCTGGCAGCCCTATGACTTTGCATGATCATCTGAATTTAAGATTTTATAATTTGATTTCCCACCCAGAGGTATACTACCAAATTAAATGTGTTAATAGACACACCAAATGCCTAATAGCAATCCCATCTGCTTTTATAAATGAATAGATGACATTGACAACGTAATGTTGTAAATGCTTAAAGGAAATACAAATCATATATTTAGATTTTTGTATCTAGATATACCATTTTCATTTAGATTTAAAAAGATCAGGCAGGAATATAGCATCCTCATCTTGCAGAGACACAAAAATCTAATATTTCAGAAATGCTACATGTTAAAAAAATATTACAGTCAAAAAGCCCAGACTAAATGCCATTAATTTTTATGGCAGGGTTTTCTTGGTGGGGATTTTTGTCCATGTAATTGTGTAACCAGTGGGATTTGGAAACTCCTGGCTTGATGAAATGACATGTTCTTTTTATTTATGGTAAGAATTTTTGAAAAGAAGGATCATACAATCAGCTTTATGACTTTCTCCACTGCTTCTGAAAACCACTGCCATAGGCAATCCTGTCAAAATCAGGATATTTTAGTTTCTGAGAAAACAGAGAGATGTTCCCTTCAGATTGAATGATTTGACTCGTGTTGGAAAGCCTCAGAGTTTTATACATCCTGGAGCTTGAGGGAAAGGCCTGGCAAACCCATGTGTAGCCAGCCCAGCCCCACCCCAACACCGTAATAACAAACTGCAGAATGAGAGAGATCAAGGTGCTTATCTTCCTCACATCTGGAGAGGAATTTTTTTCAGATTATACAGAAAAGCAAAATAAAACATCAATTATTCTAAAATGTAAATTGTTCTCCTTCCTCAGTGATCACCCACAGTTGGCTTTCATCACAGTTTTAATCTCTAGGTTTTGGTTAAATCCTACACTCGAGCAAAGGGGAAGGACTAACCCAGGAATAGAATTCCAAATTCTTAATATCAGTGTTCAGTACTTCTTCCACACCCTCCCTTCATCCCTCCACTGCTGTAATCAGCTATTTACTGCTCTTTCTTCACCCTCTATCTCTCCTAACCTCCATGGCCAAAGGAACATCCCCACCTGCCCCACTCTGGCAGCCCCAGCCCTTCCTGATGTGAAGTCGCACCAAGGTCTCAGAGGAGGCACCAAATCAAGGCAGAGCCACTCCTTATTCACCACATGAGAGACAGAACTCTCAGCCAACACACTTCAGAGACCTGAAGTTCTTCATAGCCGAGTATTTGTGAGTTTTTTCTGCTGTCCTCATTTCAGGGTAGAAGGATGAATTGATATTTACTATCGCTCATTGTTTATCAGGGGAAAGATATCTAATGGATAAAAGATTAAATAATTTTATTTGCTTAAGGTGAAATTCTAGGGCCAGCAAAAGTTCATGGCAACTTTTAAGTCTTTCTTGAAAGCATTAAACAAGTTGAAGTGTTTTATGTTTACTTTCTGAAGAGGGAAAATTCTTTCCCTCAGCGTTTAATCATCTTTAAGAGGAGGTAAAACTATTTACTAAAGAGCACTGAGATCACCATTACAGAGCCCAGCACAGTGTAAACAGGATCATTTATAAAGCACTAACATGATAATACTCAGATCCACGCTAGAAAATCAGGGCAATGTGCAGAGTCAGCTGGTCCTGGCCCTGAGCTGAGCTGGGCACTGGTGGCCGTCACTGCTGAACCTCTGCTCCCTGATGTGCAGCTTCAACCCCCAAGATCAACCCCACTCTCACATGGAAAGAAAAGACAGATGTTTCATTGTGTTCCTGTACCGGAATCACCCAGGTTTGTTATTGAAAGAGGACTCTGAGCAGCCACTGCCTCCTCCAAACCCTTCTGCAGAAGGACCAAAGCACTGTCCCCGCAGCCATCAGGCAGACAGGCAGCCCGTGCTGCTTGGGCAGCTCCACCAAACGACACCTGACTGCCTTCGTGTCTTTTTTGCGGATTTCTGGGGAAGGGAAACATGATGGACGAGGCTGTGCACAAAGCAGACATCAGTTTGTGAGTAAAACCAAGATTAAAGTTGCTCAAAAGTGTGTTAGGGCTAATCTTCACACCTTGGCTAATGCGAGAGCTGGGCAGCTTTTCTGCACGAGAAATAGCTGCAGAAGGGAAGATATTGAGGCTACCAGATACAAATTCAATCTTCCACATTGTCACCCATCTGTATGTTGCTGTGTGATTTCATTTGATTTGAAATTTAGGCAGACAGAAGCTAGCTAGGACAACTGGCAGTGCAAATAACCTTTTTCTTACCCTTTTTTTTTTTGGGAATAATTTTTTCATCTCATTGGAGAGACTGAATTCTGTCTGCTGAAAAAATACATATATTCATTTTGCATGAAACACTTTATTACTGGGTGTGGTTATTATGTGGAGTGGCCTAATGTTCGATTTTTATTTCTTTGTACTCAAATTGCCTTGTCTTCACAAAACTGGAGCCACTCTTCCTTTCAAAAGGCACTGCCTCTGTTTGTGATGTAAGGCAAATTAAAGCAGTCTGGATTTATGGAGACATGTCCTTTCTTCATCTTGCCTGATAAGCTGAGCTGATCCAATGAGATGCTGACTTTCCAGGTCTAACTCGTATCTCCGCAAATTAGGACCACAAATATTTTGTGGATTGCATCTCCCTGACAAAATCTACGTTCCAAAGAATACAGAATTCCAAGAGTGGCAATAACAAGCTAAGGTAAAGGAAATTTTAAGACATTTAGTCCTACAAGATTTCTGTAACACTGAGAGCTGCAGTGCCTTGAGCCCAGGAATGTCCGGCTGCTGCCAGCGCTGCAGTGTGATAGGACAGTGGACAGTAGGAGGTAATCCCATTTTAAAAGCAAAATAAACAAAACAATCAAACTCACAGCACTGCAGACACCCTTCATTCCTGCAATAAAACTATCTACTAACACAGACAAATTCTCCATATTACACAGGAGGCACCAAGCAGTTTAGATCAAGGGTGAGTTTATCATTATTATATCCCAAAGCAGCAACTTCAGAGGAGTTTCACATAAGAGCAAACATCCGTGTGTGCTCCTTGGGGGTGTGGTAAAGCACATCACAAGTACAACAGCCTCAGTTTTCATCCAGTTTTGGACACCGGTGTTTTAAACACTGAAAGACACACATGAAGAGGAGGGCACTCACAAAAGGCAGATAAGAACGAAATGTCCGCTCCATCTGTGTGAGTGGAAATGCACAGGAAGATTCCTCTGAGCTCCTTTGCAACAGGCAGTCATGCAAGGCTGCCTCTTGGTCATGCACAAACTCAAAAAAGAATTTTGGAGCGTAATAATACAAAAACAAGTGCCAAAAAAAAAAAGAAAAAGAAAAAAAAAAGAAAAGAAAACTAGAAAGGAAAAGACATGTCTTCTGGTTTCCACGTATCTCTCAGGAACTCACATTTCTATCAAGTTGCTCAGACTAACAAACGTTGCAATGAGTGGATTTCTCAGCAGTGGCACCATCAGCTTTGCCCTGTGTCACATCCTCTTCGTTGCTGCTGGAGCTGCAGTTTGTGAATCCCCTGGCCAAGAGCAAAACACCACCCCAGAGCAGTGAGACATTTTCCAAGAGACTCAGCCCCACAAAACTTCCCTTTTCCTATTCTCCCTTCACATCTCAGTGGGTAAAAGTCCCAAGGCACTGAGCATTTTTGCCTGTGATTACTCCCAGCACTTCTTTTCTTAACTGCCTTTGGGTGGAAGAGGTGCACAGAATTCTGCTGTGTTTGATTATTGGGGCATGGATAGGTCTGCTCTAGTTCTGCTGAGTATCTTGCACTTTGTCTTCCTTTTTCAATCTAAATTTGATTTCTCGTGGGATTAAGGGCATTTCACCCTACATTTTTATTTATGTCTTGTTTCTCCAGCTTTCCTTGGGATAGGACTTGAAGAGATTGCTTCCCACCCACCCCATCTTTTTTTTTTTTTTCTGACCATTCTCAGGCTCTGCTAAAAATCAGATTTATGTGAGGAAGTTTGCTACCACATTCTATTACGTTACTATGCCAGATAGAAAACAGCCATATTCCATCTGATTGACTGTTGTGTGTTTGTTTGCAGGTTTGTTTTGGATTTGAGAGAAAGCTGCAGTAGTGCTTGTACAAATCCAGCTGAATATCCACAGCTACAGACCTGTGATGTGTGCAGGAATTACAGCTGCTGCTGCCCCCCAAGGTAGCAGGAAACACCCACTGAAATGCTGGCTGGGAACTGCAGCTGGCCAGGGAACAAAAAAGGTTAGATCACAAACTAACAGAACTCCCTGAAAAATAAAAATTGCATTCGTCTTCTCCTGACCTTAAGATGTGAGATGTTTGAGAATGCGAAACTCCAATCTCTCGGAGTAGATAAAACGTTCTGATGAACAGTATGTGCTCAGCCTCCTGCCAGATGGGATTACTTTTTTCTCCTCTGTTTAAACTACATGTGCAACCTCTGCAGCCTCACTGTTTGCAGAGGGATTTTAAAAACTACTTTATTCTAAAAAAGCTGTATCCGTTTCAGACAGGTTCTTGAAATTCAGATGCAACTACACCACCAAATCTTCACCTGGTGTAAAGTAACTACCTGAGAATTCACTCTCTGATTTTTAGCAATTGAGAATGTCACTGGATCAAGGAAATGATCCCTTCCAAAAGCCAGAACCTTGGAATAATTTCTCTGCTTTCTATCCCATTCTGTTACAAATAAGTCATCACACCTTCATCTGGGAGTGTCACAGCACATAATTAAACCTTGAAATTGTGTTGCAAACGCAGTTGCTGTGAAAGTTTGGACCAGTGAACACCTCCAGACCGCAATACTACTCATATTCTCCATTTTCTTGTATGCCCTGTACAGAAACCTTGAACAGTGACAGTGGCTCTGTGCATTTTATTAATGACAGTTCTGGGGATCAGCCACCACACTGTGGGCTCAAAAAGTGACCGTCTCCAGTACTGGGAGAGGACACTGCTCTTCCATGAGCTCAATATGCTACACAAGACACAAGCTTTAATTCGATATTTACATTATGCAGCTCCTTAGCAGTCACATCCTTTCACCAGCAAGGTCTCAACTGGAAAGTTCAATAAACATGGGGAGTTATGGCTTCAGTGGGTCTGAAGCAGAATGGAGGAGATCCCTGATGTGCTTGATGTATTGCCCCCCACTGGTACTGGAGCTACCCGAGTGGAAAGTCATAAAATAACATAAAATAAAGCACTGGAGCAGAAATGATTCAGTCATTAACACCACACTCAGCCATTAAATCTCTCCCACCAGACACAGCAGAGACATCACAGCCAGAACTCTCCTGACAGCCCCATGGAGTCTGTCCCAGGGTCTTGGTGCCAGGGACATTTCCATAAACCACAGGGATTTTCCACAAGGTTTACCCAGGATGGGAAATCACATTATTATCGTTTTGCTACCAGCCCCACTGGCTGGTTTGTGTGAGGAACCTCCATGACCCACATGCAGGTTCCAGGAAAAACACTTACAGTATCTTTATAGCACAAAATAACTTCACATTTGTCTGAACAGCCTTGATAAGAGCTCCTGAGTGCTCTGGAACTGGAGCCATAGCACACCTGAGCCCGTGCAAAGCACAGAGCCCTTCCCCAGTGGAATCACTTCACCCAGCACCCCTCAATCACCGCTGCTGGCAGATTCAGAACACAGCAATAAGGAATTCATTGCCATGAAGAAATGTCAGTTTACTGAGATGAGAATCAGGGCCCCCCCCAGCCCAAAAAAAACCAAAAACCAATTTATCATCACTGTGCAGTTACTTCGCTATTTTGTTCTAATGCAGAGGTTTGCAAAATACTAAATAAATCAGAATGAGAAATCATTGCTGTGAAGATGATGCAAGGACAATGACGAATTGAGCCCAAGCCAGAGGGGGAGAGACTTGAGGAAAGCTATGAAGCACTGGAGCAACGAGGAAAATTGGAGGAGTAGAGTCTCCATGTAGGAGCCACAGGAATAAAGGAGGTTTTATAGCAGGAGAGACAGACCTCCGAGCCTCTCACAATCCTTCATTTCATACAGCTTTGTTTATTATAGCATCTTTCTTTCCTAAGGCTGGAGCTTAAGACTTTGATTTATATTTCAGAGCTAATTTTTTTTTTCTGACCTTGAAACACAGGGAGGAAAAGAAAGAGAACTGAAAAGATTTTTCAAAACAACTGCAGGGAAGCTGTAATGCAGCCTCTGCTTACCTCCTCCAGGGCTGGAGGTATTTCAGGCTCCAAAGGCAGCACAAACATGAGATGTTCCAGGCCCTGTCACTCTAGTTGGTGTGAGACTGCTCTTAGCTGGGCATTGGGAAAAGGACCAGCACAGGATGAAAAATCCAACAGTGTTAGCACAGGAATTCAAAACTGTGTGCACAGGCGCCAAAAAATTACAAGGGAAGTTACATTAAGGCAACCTGATTTTTTCTTCCCTCAAAATAATGCCAAGGCTTGTCTGGCTGTGGAGGACGGGGGGATTAAAGGGAAGGGTCTGAATGGAGAGATACAAGTGTGAGAGAGATTTCCCACCAGCTGCCTTCCACATGCTGAATCAACCCTGTGAGCAAAAGGACTCGAGGAAGCCTGGAACATCCATCCCCAGGCCAAACCCACTGCACAAACCCCACCAGCAGAATGGTCACTGCTTTAAAAACCTGGCTGGGGTCAGTGAGAAACTGCTGGGGGGCATCACAAGTGCCAGAGAGATTTCCCACCAGCTGCCTTCCACATGCTGAATCAACCCTGTGAGCAAAAGGACTCGAGGAAGCCTGGAACATCCATCCCCAGGCCAAACCCACTGCACAAACCCCACCAGCAGAATGGTCACTGCTTTAAAAACCTGGCTGGGGTCAGTGAGAAACTGCTGGGGGGCATCGCTGGACTGGGCTCTGGGGATTTCACTCCAGTTCCACCATCACCCCACCAAACTGTGGGGACAAAGAGCAGGATCAGGGAAGGAAGGGTTAATCAGTGAGCAGACAGGCATCTCCAGAGGGCAGGTCATGCTCAGAGCAATCCCCCAGTGTCTGTATGGGAGCACAGGTGAAGTGTGCTCCGACTCCCAGTGCCTCAGTGAAGAGTCTGGAGCTCGTCGGAGCAAATCTCGCCTAAGAGTCTTTCAAAGACCCTTAATGGTTATTGGAAGTAATCATAGATTTCAATGAGTATGGGTCAGGATTTAACTTCATTCTATTTTTGAATTAAAAAGTCAAGTGCGGCCCTAAGTGTTTAAGAAGAGAAAAAAAGCCACAACTGAGAGTTTTTTGTGAGATTGCTATCTCTTCCAGTTTATCAGAATGAAAGCTTCTGATACTCCCTGTTAGATCCTACAGTGCTGTTTTCAGAATTCTCCCTCTTAAACACCAATCCAAGATCTGAAGATCAACTTTAAAAAACACTAGTCTGCCAAAAAAGAAATTAAAGGGTAGTTTTAATTTCTGGCAGGAGAACCCATACCTTTTTTTTCCCCAAGTTTAATGTCAGTGAAAGATGAAATCACATTCCCTTTCACAAACAATCAAACATGATTTCTTTTTCTTTTATGCCTTTTGTCAGCAGTGCCAACTTTTTTGAGTTACTGTTAAATGCAGTCATTGTAAACAGAGCTAAAACCCGTCCACTCCTATTATCTCACTGCACCATAAATTGCTTTGATAGTGAAATAACAGCAACAAGACTGCAGTGTTCTTACAAACCATCCCTGCTATGACTGAAGTGGGCAGGTCATGGACACAAAGCCAGGAGCAGGCTTTGGCCACAGCAAAGTGTTGAGGAATATCTCAGTGACACAAAAGCTGCCGTTTTTGCAGTGTCAGACCCACAGAGCTGCAGGTAATTATCTGTATTACTTATTATCTTATGCAGTGAATTATCTGTATTACTGCAGCATCTGGAAACCTGAGATCCCAACCCAAATTCCATTCTTCAAAGTGACAAATAAGTAGAGAACATAAAAACAGCTCAGTGAGACGAGAACTGGAGCCTGTTGTGGGACAGAAAACACCCGTAACGCAGGCAGACAGGGAATGCTGCCTGTCCAGGGACAGGAACCCTCAGCTCACCGGCTGCCCACACACTGCCAAATGCCACAGGAAAACATTCATGAAGGGAGAAGAGGCTGGGAGGAGAGCTTGGTTATAGACAGCTCCTGCTGAGCGCAGGAAAACCCCCAAGGTACATCTCAGCATTTAGCAGCTGCACTATTTAGGGTTTTAGCAGGGCCCAGGTGAGAGCTGGTAACTCAAGAGTAATAAAAAACAAAATGGGGAGGAGGAGAAGGGAGCAGCAGCCATGAGCAGTGCTGCAGATGGGAACAGTTATTCCTGACGTGACTGGGAAGAGGGAAGGAATGCAAAGAGTCAGTGTTGTGGTCAAGGGCACAGACTAGAGGAAATCACCTTTCCCGAGGATTCCCAACAGCTCCGAGGAAGGCAGACCACAGTCAGCAAGGTGAGAAAAACAATTGCTGCAGTAATTGAAAAGGGACACAACAGCATTTCAGGCCCTGTTTATATATATTAATGTGGGGAGGAAAAGTATTTTGCAGCAGGAATCAACAAGATTTAAACACCAGCCAAATAAAAGCATCTACATGGAATTCTTGGTCAGGGACAAGGCTTCAACCCCACAGACAGCATTTTGTTCCTCCTGGTCTACTAAAGCAGCAAGGTGGGAATACAGCCAAACCTGTCTGCAGCGAGGTGGACCTAGATGTGCTCCAGAGCCCTGAAATATGTCATAAAAAATCAGGTGTTCTCTTGAATGTGGGCCAGACAGGGAAAAACATCAGCAGGGAGATGGAGCTGGATTTGTGCTTGCAAAGGGTGTGACCAAGACACCAGGTCTGGTCTCAGAGAGGAGCAGTGGGGAAGAGCCCTGGAGGAGCCCCCACAGCAGTGGGAGGAGGGTGCGGGGTCTGGGTGCCAGGGTGTTGGAAAATATACCAGTTAAAAATGTTGTATAACTTTGGTCCAAGGTTTTGTTTGTCCTTGCCCCAGGGAGGGGGTTTTAGAACATTGTTCTACCAGGTGGAGTCTGATGAACTCAGCATGGGAATCGCCCAAAGAAAAGGGGCCGTCAGCAAAACATCAGTGACCATCAACTCTGAACTCACCCTGGCTTCTCAGAGACACCTGGTCGGGAACAGAGAGATAAGAAAGAAGACCTAATTAACATCGGAAGCGAGGAGATTCGGATCCAATGGGAAACTGAACACTGGGGGTTGCTCAACTCTGGACCAATGAACTCTGAAACAGTGCATCTCTATGGGTTTTGACTGTAAAAAATTTGGGGGAAAAATCCTGTAAAATCCATGTATCATGGAATGATTCTCTCTGCACACCCGGGCTCTGTGTGGACGAGATGATTTCTGTGGTACATCCTGGCCAGAACAACATCTTGGCCAGAAAATAAAGAAACGCCTTGACTCTCTAACACTAAAAATGTTGTTGGAGGGTTTTTGTTTATCCCACAGTTTCAGTGACAGGGGCACCCCAAAGAGCAGGAGAGAGCTCTGTGGCTTTCCGTGGCCTGGGTGTGTTCGATCACAGGAATGCAGCTTTGCCAACACACCCTTTGGGAGCTCTTTTACATGTAGGTAGGTTTTAAAGCTATATTCTTTATGAATTTGGGTGTTTCACTGCTTCTGGCAAGTGCAAAGAGCTTTCCTGAGCGTTCTCCAGACTGCCGTACTCCCTCATGCAGCTTTTAATAACCAGGCAGAACCTGGAGTACAATCAAAACCAGTGTTTCTCTCCCCAAAATCCTCACATTGCGAAGAAAGAAATTTGTCAAGAGCTGAATTTAAGCGCATCATTCATTTCCATTTGTACCAATCCTTGCTTCTGCAGGTCAGGAGCTGCTCCTGGTCCTGCAGAGCAGCCAAAAGCAGGCCAATAATGCCACCCACAGGTGCCCGGGTTTATTGCTGCTGTGGCTCTGGGATCCTGCCGGGAGCTGGAATGTTGGCTCGCAGGGACACGGGTGCCTCTGGATCCCCCTGCGCTGAGAACGGCACTGCTGGGGTACAGAACCCACAGGTTACAGTGCAGGGGGCTCGTTTTCACTGCAGGGAATTTGTGGGGGGACAAACACAACCTATGCATTTTTAATGTCTACAAAATAGAAATTAAAAAAGCCCTCTCACCTCTGTACTCTGGTATGGAGATCTGGTGAGAGCATTTCAAGTGATCAAACCCAGTTTTTTTAATTAAAAACGTACAATAAACACATTCTCACAATGTGCAGCTTATTTGGCCTGATTTTATCTTGCCATTCCTATCTCAGAGAGCCTTCAACTGCCATGACAAGGACTGTGATGACTTAAGAATTATTCTTTACAGAATAAGTCAGAAGATATCTGAACTAGGTATGATTGAAACAGCAAAATTCTGATCACACTGTACTCATCCTTTTATTACCATTATCGATTTTACTAGCAATCTTAATGTTGGAAACAACATTTTCAGTAATTGATACCTGAATGCCTTAAATCCTGCTCATGTTCTGTTGGGTCTCAGCCCCTCACAAAAGGTCAATTTAACTGAATTCTCCAGGGTTTTCCATCAGTACCGACTGATGCTGAAGACATTGGTGTACCCATAGAAAATCTTGGGGGAGTCAAAACCACCAAGATAATGGGTAAATACAGGATTTCATATTGCAAATGTCTTGCTGAAAAATGGATTAGTCCTAGCAGTGTATTCACTACAGGAAACATGGTTTGTTTGAGTGAGATTATCGTGGCCGTCCATATCTACTGAATAATTTAAGAAAATCAGTAAGGGAAATTTTCTCTATTGAAAAATAAATTTGAGAATTGACTTGTGTGAAACAGGTTTAATATGAGAACTCAGAGATAAGCTCCTGCCCTTCATCTTGAGTTAGGCATTTTATATTACATTTTTCTTATACACGGTTGTAGATATGGCACCTACATTCCAAGTCAACATTATCTCAGCACAGTTTTAACATCATCCTAGTTCACATACAGCAGTAAGTCTTTGTGTATTAATTGAATAATCATTTCATTTATTTGAACTTATTTATTGCACAGAACATAATCAGCTGAGGCCAGATTCAACATAAATTAGAAACAAGGAGTGAAAAGCATGAAACTGTTCTATCCTAAGCTCTTACTAGGCACACTCACACTTTATTGATGAAGTTCATCAATACTCTTATTTCAAGACTTGGAGTTCTAGAGGGGCTCCTGTCATGCTATCACTGCTGGCACCAGAGGTAGGAGTTATTTCTGAAACCTAAGGACTCTCCAAAGGCCCCCCCAAGTTGTCCAATCTCATTAAAATCAAAAGCATCATCTACTGTCCTTAAATATTTGAGGAAAAAAGACCCACCTAAGGTATTTGAGTAAACAGAGTTTTTTCCTCACTAAACCTGATATTTAAATACTTACAGCCTTATCTTAATTACATAAAAGGTGACCCAGCTGCCTCTCTCCCTCCCAACCCCGTGGGACCAAGCCCATTTCACGTGCTGCTGGGGAGGTGAAGCAGGCCCAGCAGCAGCCCCAGACACTTNCCAACCCCGTGGGACCAAGCCCATTTCATGTGCTGCTGGGGAGGTGAAGCAGCAGCCCCAGACACTCGTGGAACCCAGGCAGGAATTAAACACAACTGCGAGCTGAATCTGGCTTTTCTCCCAACAATACATATGGAAGAGTAACAAATGGTAATGGTTTTGAGCAGCTGCAAGAGAGTAGAGCCCTAATTTGGGTCTGAGGCCATGGCAGAGGCTCTGCTGTAACAGCAGCTCCAGGTGTTTGGAGCAATTGCACTGCACTTGTGACAGAGACACCCAAGGAGTCCGGCTCAACCAGCTCCAGCTGTCCCCCAAAACAAATGTGTCTATCTACATTTCCTTTTATGCAGTCATTTAAAGACAAATCTGATTCATTTTAAAGATTCACTGACAACACAGGATCATTCAAACAGTTTTCCACCAGAAGCGCTGCATTTGTTGTCATACTGGCACCACAAAGGATTTCACCGAGCAGGCAATAACACATCTCATGATAAATAAAACCAAAACACCCTCCAGGCAAATTTATGGAAATCATCACTCACAGCCAAATGTGATAAAAAAGCATCAAGCTAACTTCAGAAACAGCGAGAGATCTGATCCTCAGGGAAGCTATTGGCGAGGTGACAGCGCTCTGGGTGATGCTGGGGACGCGTTCCCCGGCAGCAGGGCTGGGCTGTGCTGATGTGAAGCCCTGCATGGGGGTGTCTCTGCCTGGCTGCTCCATCCCTGAGCGAGTGGCAGCTCCCACAGACTGCACCATTTCTGCCTCCACCCAACACAACAGCACCATTTGCCGACTGGCTGAAGGAAATGCCTTCCCTGGGAGAACACCAGAGAGCAAATGCTGATCCCTTGGGTGCTTTGGGTGGGACAGAGCCTGTCAAAGGGAGTCTGTGACTGGGGACACTGGAAAAGCTGAAAACTCTGCAAACACAGCCAGACCTCCTGAATCTGGACAGCAATTCCCCAGGGAATGATGTTCTGCCCGTGGAAACCACAGCACAGGGTCTGCCCCCACAGAAAGCCCTTCTGGATTTGGCCCTTGACAAAGGGCTATAAAAGGCTCTACTATTAAACATGCCAGACCTCACAGAAAGCAGTTTCACAGAGCTCTCACCTACTCCCAGATTTCCTGTTCTCTGGACACAGTCTGCAGCCAAACACCAAGCCAATGTGAGAGCTCATCCCTCTTTCACGGGAGAAGGAAGGGGCAAGACAGACATTTGAAAGAGTTAAACAGAGTGGCCATAGGTAAAATCTTTAAAGACATTCAGAAAATCAATTGCAGCTGTGCCTGGAACTGGGCATTCAGTAACTATGTGTTCACAAATACATCCCATACCCATATTTACAGCTAAAATGCTCTTCTATCTAAAAGAAACACTGCACTGTAGGAGCACCAGCCCCTCAGTGTGCCACATTTCACTGCAGCCTCAGAGAAAGTCATGGCAAGCAGTAAGGGTTGTGCAATGGGGAAAAGCTCACAACATGGAACCAGAGCTTTCCAGCAATGCTGGCAGAAGAGAGCTCCTCAGAAAAGCAATAATTAAGTTCTTCTAGAAATCTGCATATTGATACCATTTCTTTTGTGTTCAGTGGATATGGTACAAATAAATACATATTCAAATCCACCCAAGATGTGCTCAGGAGAGGCTGTGAGCCCCTTCCCTGCGGTGCTGATGGCACTGACTCCTGCCCAGCTCTGATCAGAGCAGGGGCTCGCTGGGGAAGGCCAGCAAAGCCCACAGCAGTACAAGCTCAGTGCCACAGGAAACGGGGCTGCCAATCCTCCTGGAGCCTCCACTCGCTCCCTCTGCATTGCACATCAAGTGGCTCTGATCTCCAAAGGTTCACAAACAGAGTATAAAAAAAAAAAAAAAAAATACATCCTACTTCGTCTTCCATCTATTTAGAGCTAAATCCACTTCAGCTAAGTTTCACTACAATGTTATAATTGTAATTCCACTACAATTTTCCGTGTTGTCCTCCCTGGAGCCTTGTTTTGCTGTATCTCCTCCCTCTGCAGGCTCCCCTCGCTGTCCCTGGGCTGGTTCTTCAGATGGGAGCTGAGCTCAGCCAGGCCACAGGGCAAAGACAGAGAGTTCAGAGTGACCACTGCTTTTGGCCACTTCCTGGTCAGTGATAAACCCAGCTCACAGACACAGGAATACTCCCTGACCTGCCGCAGCCTTCAAAGCAGAACTTCACCAGAGCCACCCTCCAGCAGAGACCCAGCAGCACATCACAGCCGGGTGACCCAAAATTTACATTTTAAAAGCACCACAGGGATCCCACCCTGGACCCACACCAGCTCCATGAGGAGTCAGGCACTCAGAACCAGCCAGGAAAACCTGCAGAACCACATTGCTGATATACTTCGCATTGAAACAGAATTCCAAGTGTTATTTGCTCCATGGGAATATCAAAAGAGAAACACAGCCAGAGCTCCAGTGAGAAACAGATCCATACCTTGGCAGTTGTCCAGCGAGGGTGCAGCTTGGATTCATTCATGGAGAGGCAACATCAGAAAACTTCAAGCACAAAAACCTTCTTCTAATTATTCATAAGCCAGTAGTCTGGTATTTGGGGGGAGGAAAAAATATCAAAAGTTTTCTTCTGCAAACACAGTTCCCCCTGGCATGGCTGGCACCACATACCCAATAAAGCACGAATATTGAGTCTGCCGCCTCTGCCAAGCCCACACAGCAGCTCCCAGAAGCACGAAGAGAGTAATTAGCAGCAAATGTTGACAACATGCAGGTAATGGGTCAGGAGAAAAAAGCTCCAGAGCGGATCTAGAGGCTGGTTTGCTCCCCCCAGCCAGCCTGGGGGAGTACTCACACCTGAGCACATGGCAAGGAGCGAAGCTTTCAACCACCATCCTTCCTTAAATACACCTGTAGGACCTAAAACAAGAACATAAACCTACTGCTCGTGGTAAGAACCCTTTCTGAGTCCCCTACAGCAGCTGACTGCCCTCCCTTCCTTCCTTACAAGCCCCACATGAGCTCAATCCTTTCCATCCAGGCCCCTCCTCACCTGGGACACTCAGCCAGCTGATGCTTGATAAATTCACGGCTCCAGAGTGTAATTTTGACCTCCTTGATCATAAGGGGATCACCTGAGCTGATGATCAAACCTGAAGTGCTCTTAATGAAGGGGAAGAAAGCTTTGTGTATTGCTGCTCTAGGCAATAGTGATGAGGGGTAACAAGATAGAGAAGAAAATCTACAGGCAGCTACAAATGATGGTGGATTCAGCAAAAAACCTAAAAAATTGGGGGATAGATTTGCCCCAATAGGAATAAGAAGGGAGTAAATAGCCTGTCCCATCAAGCATCTTTGATGTCTGTATACTAATTAATGCAAGAGTTAATAACCACAATCCTGATTACACCAGAAAAATGGAGGGTGTTGATCAAAGAGGGAATGTGAAGAGCTTAGATGTGTGGTTTAGCCCTGTTGACAGAAGGGCTGAAGAAATATCAGGATCCTTAGTGATTTCTTTGGAGCAGGAAGATGAACCAGATGGCCTCTCCCCTGCCCTGTCTGTGAATAGGCTGGGTTTATGTAGGGTCTGGATTTGTTAGTGCTCAACCATCTGAAAAAAACCAAAACAAAACAAAAAACAAACAGTACAAAAAGCACACAGCTTCGGGGCATTCCATTCTTTATGGCATTTGCACACACAGAGGTTTGTTTCAGCGTTTCCTTCAATTTGGGAACATTTGCACTCTAGACTTGCAGATGTTCAGTGCCACCTTTGTCCCTTCTCTCTTGTCTTGCTATTCATAGAATAGTGTCAAATCTTATCAAATTTTCTTTCCCTTTTATGAGTTTTAACTTGTCATTTTAATAACAAATATCTGTCCACTCTTGTATAGAACCACAATTAAAGACTTCTGATGTGCTCAGATAAAGCAGTCATTATTTTTACCATGACCCCTCCTTTCCCAAACAAGCGTGGCTAATCTTTTCAAAGCAAGCATGCCTAATCTTTCCAGGCTCTCTTCGAGGCAGTGCATTATCATGACCCAATTATTCCCGAAAAAGATAGCTGGGAAATTTCTATCAGGATGATTTGCTCACAGAAAATGCAGTTAGCACAAATACAGTTAGCACAATACAAACCACCTAGAGTGGTTTTCTATGGACAAAATTCAGATCCAATATTTCCTGGTCTATCAGCTTGATGAGATCTGTTTGTTGCCCCATTCTGCTCCTAATTGGATAAGCAGAGAGCTTGCATTAACCCGAGGTGTGCTGGTGATGGGTGGGAATTGCAGGTCATGGATTTAATTTCAACAGGGCAGACAACTCTTTTAGTTCCCATTTTCTGACTTTTGCTCTGAATTCCCCAGATAAACAAAAGTAAAATTCATTTAATTTCTTGAAGTCAGCTGCAGAGAAGAAGAGTGAGTGATCTGGGCCATTCATTTCTGCACTTCTGCACCGTTCTGAGTGCTCTAGGCAGAGGATGGGATCCCAGCTCGCTGGTCTGTCCCAGGAAAACAAGGCCTTACCCACTGACAGGACAGGATTTACGAGATCTCAGCAGAGCTTTGACTAATTCTAGCTGCTTGGGGGTGTCTGAAAGATTTTTAAATTGCAGTAAGTATATTTGGGATTATTTCTCAGTTTCTCAGTGTTCTGACTCTAAACTAGGCATACATATAGCAAAAAATTGAATAAAAGCCACAAACAGACACTCTTCAGACATCACGTCACCCCGATCAGATTGCTGTGACAATAATGAAACTGCCTTCTGGAGAGACTAGGGAGTTTGACACAAACCTGTCCAACCTCAAAACAACATCAGGCTGTGTTAAAGGTAATTTTTCCCATCTTCAAAGCAGCAGCACTGGCTTCTGCCACAGACCCAGCTCCACATTCAGCCCCAGGGACTGCAATGGTCGTTCTCTGTCCCTGAAAAAGGAATGTACATTTTATCCTGAGCACTGAATGACCATTCACTTTGCTGAAATGTTATTTCTTTTTATAACAGCTTAAAGGGAGGATGAAAAGGGAGAAGGAACCCAATGCTGTCACTTTGGAAAGCTTTTATTGTAATCAACCTTACAACGCTTTTTGTTGTACAATACAAAGAACGTTTAATCTCTCCTGGCTGGCACATTCCCTCCAGGGTTTTGCTGCTGACAATGGGAGCTTTCACTTTGACCGTGGTGAAAATAGTGTCAAACCCCATTGCAAGGCATTGCTTTTGCTCTGGATACATTTGGGGAATTCTAAAGAATCAATGACTTCATGACATGAGGGAAAAAATAGGGATTACAGTTGGAGAGGGTTCATATATTTCCCAAAAGTTTTGCTTCCCATGAACACCACCACCTCTACCGTGTTTAATTTTGCTCTTGCAAATACTTGCACAGTTTATTTGATTAAAGAAAAAAACAAACCAAAATTATTAGAAAAGATTTCCATAACACTTGTTCTTCATAAATTGCCCCCAAATCTCTGAATGTGCAGTCTCAAGGCACTCCAGGTAGAAAGGGAGGAGGCAACAGAGGTCTTGGAGTGGAGCTACGGAGCCAGCACTGAGTTGTTGAACAGAAATGTTGTAGAACAGAAATGTCAGCTGTTCCTTCTCTTTTTCATGTTTGTTTAAAGGAAAGTGAAACAGTTTGTACATAACAAGCTTTTGCCTGGATATTTTCTAAAGCTGAGGCCAAATTCAACCCCTGAGTTTTGGAAAAAGTTGTTAGAAAGTCACAATTCAAGAAATTCCTCTGTACTTCCACATTTGTGCCAGGCCTTTAGACTGCTGGATGGAAACTCCCCAAAAGGATTTGGTTTTGCTCACAGAGAGCCAAACAAGTGATTTCCATCGGGATGACTTTGCAGCAAACAGCAAACAAGGAGTGTAGGTGTGGATTGAAGGCAGCTCAGAGCGGAGCCACAGCCAGTGAACAACGTGTGTGTCCGGCCCCAGGAGCCACAGACACCTTTTCTGTCCCAGGGGTCCCTTGAAACGCCATAAATTCACTCCTCTGGTTCGATCATTTTCTCTACTCACAGCAGCTGTGTTTTCCACACTAAAAGATATTTCAGATCAGCATCCAGATAGAATCCCCAAAACCAGCCAAAACCAAACAAAGTTAAGCTTGTATTTTCACTCTCTGCCAGAGTGGCATAAAAAATATTATTACAGATAGAAGAGTAAACATGTTGAGATGTGTGTGAAGCTCCTGGTGGGGTTAATGGAGAGAGCCACAATAATTCCTAAGGAAGGATTGTCACCTTCCCAATGCTGCCCTGCAGGGCAGAGAGAGACTGTGTCGCTTGTGTGCCTGGTGTGGGACAGTCCTGCACTGAGAACAGCAAACAGCCGGGCTGGAAGCAGCATTGGACAGCCCAGGGACTGAAAGGTTCTGGCATAAAGTGGTCAGGAAACATTTCTGCATGTGTCGCACACAGGGTGCCAAAAACAAGCATGCAACTTTCTAGCAGAGTAGAAATGAAAAAATAGGTCACAAAATAGGTCAAAAAAATAAATCCCTTCTGCTGGCTAGTTTCTCATTCAGTATTTTGATCAACCCTGACTGGGATCCTTATGGAATAAAGAAGACAGAATAAGTAGATGCAGGAGAAACTGTGCTGGATAAGCTCTCATTGCTCTGATAGGTGCTAGATAGTAAATAATCCATCCTGGAGAAGCTTTGAGAGGCTGGAGAGTTTTCCCATCTGCTAGAGATGTTTCTTAGTCTCAATTTGGATATAAATGCAGAAGGCAGGTCACACTTAAGCTGCTGCTCTGTAACCTTCCAGATGATAGGTAATTGCTCATAAATGTGTCCTACAGATGCTCCAGGGATCCATCTGCACCTGCCTGCCTGAGAGCCGTGGTTCTGGTTGAGTTCAGCAGAGACCAGAGCTGTGTGGGGAGTGGTAGATTTAGGGGATGCTCAGTAATTCAATTTTGCAGCCTCTGAATGGAAAAGAATAGAACAATGATAAGGCAGCTAGGAATAAAATGACATTTATTTTTGGAAACCAAAGAATTGTACAGCTATGGAAAAGCAGGTAGCTTGCCAAGCGAGGGCAGCCAGCCCACCCTCCAGCTCTGAGACTTATGGCTTCCATGGGGCTGAGACATGCTTGGCCATGCTATAAAAAATTCCACCAGTCCTTCATGACATATCCCTGGGCTTCAGAACCTTTTTGAGAGTAAAATGAATTTTCCTGGCCATCCATCCTCAGTGTGCTTTGCTACAGCATCGTTTGCCCATCCCCTGGCACTGGTGGCCACCCTGGCTGCTGCTGAAACTCTCCTGGTCCCTGCTGAGGGCTGCAGCCCCCTCAGCAGATGGGCTGGGCTGGCACAGCCTGCAGGGACTGGGGTGGGGTGAGATGCAGAAGGGCTGTGGAGGTGGGAGCACAGAGCATGCAATCATCTCTTTTGACTGACTGAAGACAGCCAGAGAAATAAATGAGCCCCCCGATCACCCAGGATGAGTTAGGGCACTGTACTGCTTTCCCTGAAGTTAATAGGGAGGCTTGCAATTAATTCAACACAAAGAGGCTTCTGCCCTGACCATCATTTCTCTGCTGCTGGAGAGAACTGCTTGGCAGCTTTCTGCAGAGGGAAAATTCTGTGGCTGAGACCAAGCACATAGGTGGGCAGACAGTTGTGATAAAACCACAGGGAAGGGGGAAAATGAGAACCGTCTCATGCAGGACTTAGAAATGGAGTAAACAGGTTATTTTTACAAGTTGGAAATGAATATATAACTCCAGGGATGAAGAAAAATACAGGTAACAGCATGCTCAGTTCAGCATATTCCATTGCTATTAAAAATAAAGAAATAAAACAAACAATGAAAGGAGAAGCATTTTCAGAAGCAGACAGGACTGTGGTGTCTGTGGTTACATATTCCGCCTTCTGCACACCCCATGGTAATGAGAGTTGTGACCCTGTAATCTGCTGCAGAGCTGCTGGTCATTTTCTGCTGCCATTAAAACGCAGAATGGAAGCTGGGCTTGCTCTCACGTGGACACTTAAACAATTTTTCTTTCTTTGCAGTTTCAGCCAATCCACACTAACAGTTTATTGGACCGGCATTTGCTTTGCCCCTCACGATCGAAGAATTGAATTGATTCCTTTGAGAAGTAAGAGAGCAGGTATTCATTATCATAAGGTGAATTTGTAAAGTTCTGGTTGGTTCAGCTCTTCCCCTTCATTTTTCAGCTCACTCCGAGTTGTTGAATCTCTTGCATCTTATCCCATTGGATGGAACAGCCCATCATTCAACATTATCAACCATGGCCAAGATGATTCTTAATATTGAAAAGCAGCAGCAAAAAGTGAATAATCACCTGAGAAAACATTTCTCCACTTGAGCTTTATGACCTGCAACAGAAAGTTTTGCAATGGACAGCAGCTCTTTGTCACTTGGAATAGTTCTAATATTGTTGCTGTTGTACTTTTCCGCTACAGTGAAATCAATGGTATTAACCTTGAAGCACCTGAACAGCTCAGGTCAGGGGACCAGGCCTTCTGCACCAGGAAAGTCCAGTAAATACACCCATTTGAACACCCCCAGTGTGTTGGTCTGAGCCCACGGTCAGGCTTGTGGGAGCAACTTTCCTGCACTGTGTAAGTAACTACTGCTGGAGAATGGTACTTGGTGCTGGCATAGGGCTCTGAATCAGAAACTTGAATAATCATTTGGCTTTTCCCATCCCCTTGTCAAGAACCATTTCTTCTGTTTTTCAACACATGGAAGAAGTTGAAATGAGCACACAGCACTCTGAGAAGAGCCAAGCCCTTGTGCACAGAGCAGTTCTCTAAGGTCAGAGGCAGAGCAGCAAGCACTGGGCTTGCCCTGAGCCCTCAGTGTTGAGCCTCTGGAAGTTTTCTCTCCTGATAAGCAGAGGCTGCACGGTTGTACCCTATCCCAGCCATTCTCAAGTGCTAGCAATCGAAAATGACAATCCCAAAAACAAGACAAGATGTCATTAAGCCTCACCTGCACTTTCTTTTCAGACTCCTACCATCAGTTATTCCACTTATCTGTAATGGCTTCAGGCTCTTTTATCTTCCTCTCAGTGGATTTCTCTGCTGCTTTGCATTTAAATTCACCTTGCCTTCCTAAATGCACAGACAAACTGTAAGCAATAAATGAACCAGGCAAAAACAAACATGCTCTTGTTTTCTTGGCTTTCTCTACAGTCTTGAATGAAGGATGTTTCTCTATCCCTTTGAGAAAGCAATCCGATGATGAATAACTATTTGAAAACAAATGGGTAGGATTGTACCAGCCACCTACTTCTCAGCCTTAAAAAGAGTAGGAAAATCCACCCCTCCATAAATATTTTTTAGGATGATAGTTCTGAAAATAAGGTAGGCTGGAACATTCCCTCTCAGGCCAGGCTGCAGCATTCTGCTTATATCAATTACTGTCTATTTGACATGCTTCATGCTCTCTTCATTAACAGGATGAAAGCTTTTATGGGATAATAACCCAGTTCCAGTGAGCAAATGGATTTGTGAGACCAAAGGCCGAGTCCTTTGTCCTTGCAGAAGGAGCCTTGAGACTGCAGTGATTGGCAACAATCTGGGACGGATAAATCACAGGAGCAAAACTTCTGTCCCACAGAACACTGACCCATTCATGAATCACTGAGGACAAAGAATCCTCACTGCAGGAAAGCTGAGAGAGCAGAAATCATCTTGGTGATGATACTGCTACAGGAGGGAAATAGGAGAACAGCCATTGGCTTCAGTCGGATATTGAAGATGCTGTAATTGGAGTTACTGCCATGTTAAATGGTCCCTCGTGGTTTCCCCATCTCAATCAAGGTTTGATTGAAAACTTGTGACCTGAAATTGTGGTCATTACCTTACCAGAACTTATTGGTTTTCTTGCTCTTCAGACAGCAGGCAGATGGTAATTGCTTCCCAAAACATTTCTCAGCTGAACAGTGGTGACAAACACTCTTCTCACTCCAGAAAATCCCAAAGCACATTACAAACTACCTGGACAAAGAGGACAGATGTCTTTTCCTTGGATCTGGCAGGAGCCATGCAATAGCCACTCTCATCAGGGAAGAGGTGTGCTTGGCTAATGGAAAATAATCATACCTGGCTTTCCACCCCTGCTGTTCCACATTGTTCATCTCATTGTACCTGCACTCAAAATATCAGTAGGGATCCTCTTCTTCTGCTCCATCAACTACTTACATGGAAAATCTGCCATCCCAACACAACCAGAGCAGACTGTGAGGAAGAATGAAGGAGGGTGTGCAGCGAGGAATTGCCAAGAAGAGGCAAACACTATTTAATGTTCTCCAAGTTTTCCATTCCTCCCCTGGGGCCAGCTGAGTTAGCACCCAGTGTGTTCCCTCTTGGAGCCCGACTTTGCTGGGGGCAACGAGCACAATTGCCCCTGGCTGTGGTTTCTGGCTGTGTGGGACAGGACTGCACATCAGGTTCCTGCTGCCAGGTCTGTTTAAGCTCACAAAACCCATGCACCATAAAAAGAACAAAAACATCCAGACTGGTAAAATATTGTCCCACAGTGGCATCAACCTATCTCATTGTACAGTCCTGATCTATGTCCTGTATACAACTGAAAACCCCACTATGTTGCCTTTACTGGCAGGCACTGGGAGACAGAACCTGAGAGGAATTCACAGTCAGGGTTTAAGAGGCAGAAGAGATTGTACTCATGGCAGATGAAATCAAATTAGTGGTACAGAAATGATTTGTTTTGAGCTCAGGCCATGGACTAAATTTAGAGCTCTAAATCAGTGTTTACCTGGTTGAACCAGGGGTTCTTACAGAAAAGTATTTACTGCAAAATCAAAGCTTTTTATCCAAATCAGTGAGTGTCAGAGTTTGAATTATGGCTGTAAGAGAAAGTCTTTTGTTCCTGTCACCTCCTTAGTCAATGCAAATTTGACCAAGGTGTGAATGAGTTAGTATTGCTCCCAAAAATTTTGTGAGTGCCAAGAGCCACCTTCTCCCCAGCATATGGAGCATTTTGAACTCCTTTTAGACAACTTCAGAGTGCTTAGATGAAAAATCTGCCTTCAGATGATGGAAGACAGGTTAGTAACTTGCAGGATATTTATTTCAAGAAGAAAAGTCATGGCTGCAACAAAACAGCTGAAGAAAGGAGAGATGCACAGTGGAAACACACTGGAAGTTTCTACTGATCTGCTCCAAGGTGACACAAGGGGAACATCCATGCCCAGTACAGCAAAGGAGCAGCATATCAGGAGACAGGAGCAGCCTGTGGAGGTCACCAGCAGAAGATCTGGGAGATCTAAGGTCACTCTGTACAGGGGTGGTGTGAATTGCACAGCCACTTCAGGTGGGGTGAATATTAACTCACTGCAGCACTTGCTCCATAAAGCACTATTTATTAAAATACTTTTTTTTTCAGTTGTGTAGTCTGCTGTTGTTCTGTGCAGACCCCACAGTCTCACTGGAAGCTTCTACTTGAAAAGTCTGCTTTAGCATCTCTCAGAATTGGTATATGCTATACTGGCAGAGCAAAAAAAATAGCAATCATTTGGGAGCAATTTATTTTCTGCAGTTATATACTCACAAACGCTCATTTCCATACCACCTACAGATATGTGTGCATCCCTTTGTTCTGATATTGAGAAAACACCCATTTGTATTCTTTCAATGCAAGCAATCCTTGGCTTGAATTTTTAGTTGGTCAAATAACGTTAAAGAAGGAAATATTGGAATTTCTGCCTGCACCATGGGACAATTCAGGCAGGAAAACTCTATTACGGCCATGGTCTTATTAAAGGAAGGCTAAACCTCATTAAACCTCGGTTGTTGTAATTTTCAGCATCCAGACGTGGGGACAGCCACAGTGCCCGTGTGCTGGGTCCCTGCTCCACCAGGATTGCCTCTGGATTGGTGGATTCAGCCCCCAGCCCCAATATCTGGCACACGTACACAACCTGGCATCCCCTGTCAAGAAACCCATCAAGCAAAAAGGCACGCAGTACTTTTGCCTGCTCTCTGTGAGTAACCTCTGTCTGGACAGCAAAAACTCAGTCAGGAAGGCTTCATTTGATAAAGACACATGGCAAAGCTCGCCTTTCCAGAAGGATGTCCAAAATCTGAACTGATAAATTAAAACTAAAGCAATTAAGAGCACATTCCAATGGGTATGGCCTTAAGCCAAATTTTGTGTTTTCATTTTTGATTCTTCCTTGCAGCCCTGGGCAAAATGCTTAAGCTTGAATTCAGTAGAATATCCAACCACCTAAGTAACACTTGTCAGTCCTACAAGATTTGAGGTACAACGCTAAAACAGAGCCCCCACTGCACTCCCCATTAGACTTTTAGCCTGTCATCTGTTAAAATGGATATAAAATTAGCCCTGCTTTCCCAGTGCCCTGCCTATTTGGGGAGGAAGGGAAAAGCAGAAAAGCAGGAGAGAGAATGAGGTACAAAAGCCTGTGACATAATGATAATACTGCTTTTTGTTTTTTTAAATCTTAGAATATTATCTTGTGAGGGATGTAGTTTGAAAGCAGTCTAAGAGGTTTTCATCAATTATGGTTAAAATATGTAGAAATAATCTAAATCTAATTAAACAAGTAAAATGATGACTGGAAGATAAACATGTTTATGCTGTATGAAACTAGACATTAAAACTGCTTTTTTGACACTTCAAATGCAGGAAGCTGTCTAGTCCTGTTACTGACACTCTTAAGAAATATTGATAAGGCTTTTGTCCTGATATATTTTAAATGGAAGAGGTGGTGCAAACAAAACTACGGTCTGGTTTCTTTATTCTGCTGGGGTATCCAGCTGTCCTTCAACCCTCCAGAGAGACTTTTGTCTACACACTCTGCATAAAGTTGTCCAAGAACCTTTAACTCATCCAGGACCCAAAACCCTGTGTTTCCAGTGGACAAAGAGGACATTCCCTGACACCTACTCCTGCTGCTCTAAGCCAGCCGGGGACATGAATCCAATTATCAGCAACAGGTGAGTGTACGATTTACAGTCTAGTAAATTATACTGAAAATGTTATTTTTAATTTGTTGGCAATACCATAGGCTAGGTTCTTATGCCAATCCAGGTTGAATTAACCAAACTCTAACTCAAGGCCTGTGATCACTGCCTGACCAGGCTGGAAGGACAAATCTTCTGTGTCTGGATGCAGACATTGGAGCCGCAGGTCTGCCTTTAGCTTTTGATACTCTGCTAAGCATGGGAAACCTGGAATCAGTCAGGCCTTGCTGAAAGCTCACTTCAAAGTAAGAGTTTGATTAATTCTGAGCCATTTTAAATGCCCCACTGCCCCCAAAAACCTCAAGTCCCCATTGTACCTACACAGGCTCAATTGTGAGAATATTTAGCTGCATGTGTAACAGAAGACACAACCTTCACTATGCCTTCAATTCTGAAAATAAACTACTAAGAAAACATTTAAGTATTTGCAAAGTAAGTTGGATTGTTTTCCTTTGGTTGTTGTTGCTCCTGTTTGGTTGTTTTTGTCTGAGAGCATCCTGGATTGACTACAAAAAAGGAAGACAAGTGAAAAGTACAAAATCTATAAAAAACTAGTGTTCCAAGGAGCAAGCACATGCACCTAAGAAATCTTTGTTGATTGTTGCTAATATCTATGATAATTAAGCTAAAAATACCCACAAAGCAATAGAATTTGCAGAGATGAGTCTATTGTCTTAAGCAAATAATGAAGCCAGGAACAGTTAAATTGATCCCATGACTCTCATTTCAATAATAAAGCAGCAACAACTGTTAATCTATAGCACTCAGTTTAAATTACAAACCCAGCGCTGAATGGGCAATTTCATTAGAGAGAACACAGCTAAGAGAGGAATGCTGGCAGGGAAAAGGAGTCATCCCATTGAAATCCAACCTTCCTGAGAATTTCTTGTTGCGTTGTACCCAGTCTCATCACCAGGGAACATTCTCCCAAATACAGGTGCAGCTGCTGGATGCTTTCGGTGCCCAAGCAATTCCCTTTTATTTCACCCCCAAGGCTACCAAGGGGCTGCCCCATCTCCCCAGGGCTCCAGGGGCAGTCAGGGCACTGCTCTGGGATGGACACAGGGCACTGCTCTGGGATGGACACAGGGCTGACCCATCTCCCCAGGGCTCCAGGGGCAGTCAGGGCACTGCTCTGGGATGGACATGGATCACCAGGAAGGGCAGTGAAAGGAAGGGGAGCAGTTCACCCCCCACATCTGCCTGGAGACACCCGCCAGTGCTGTCAGAGAGGCTCTGAGGACACAAGACATGTGTGTGTCCCCAAGGATAGGAGGAGCTCAAGGAGCAGATGGGAAACTGGTTCTTTCCTCTTTTTATTCTCGTCCCCAAAATCAACACATGGTCTGCAAGCCAATCAAGCTCACCCACGGATACTAGCACTGCCTAGGAGAGACAGTTCTCTTTCTAAATTAGATCCTTTCAAACACTTACACAGATCCTTGGATATCACAGGGGCTGTGGAGCTGAAACCAATGAACATCCACAGTAGGTGAGGGGAGGAAAGGCTTCCACCATCTCTCCTGGCAGCTGTACGGAGCTTATGGGAGGAAGAACTTTCTGTTCTCACTGAAGGGAGCAGGCAGGACTATAAATATCCACATGGAACATATTTACTGAAGGATGGAGTGCCATACTAACGACCATTTCTTTCATGGTAGGACCAAGTTTCACAGGTATTAGCAACTTCCTCAAATAAAATCAGAGAATCAGAGGACAATTGAGGTGAGAAGGGACCTATGTGAGTTCCAGTTTGTGTCTTCATGAAAAAGAGGAATGATTGTCTCCTAAGATTTCTGTGCATTTAGCCAGTCTCCCCAGTGCCATGGTGGTTTACAACAACATTACATTCTTTACATTAATAAAGGATAAGGAAACCCTAAATTCCAACTGACATCAGCAAGGGTTTTTAGTGACTGCAATGACCTTGGAAATAGTCCTGTGCAGCAGCAGGAATCAGGATGTCAGCATTAGTGCTGGAATGGGGTTGTTTTAAGAGGACTTTGCTGAAAAGGAAGGAAGATTTAGTTGCTGCTCAAGCGGAGGTGGGGGGGTGGTGTTGAAATCTATAACCAGTATCCCTGTTTAAAATTCTGTTAGCAAAATTTATGACACACATTGAAGCCTCGTTTTTCCTCTAGTAAGAATATTTCTCTCAGCTATTCATTTTGCATTTCATGAGACCTTCTGCAGATGCAGAGAGCTGTATCACTCTATTCTGCTCACATAGCATCCTGAGATCTAGATGCTTCAAAACCTGGTGTATTGTAATGACTCTATAGAATATCTCAATGAAATTCCACATCTGCATCCTTGATAATTAATTTGCATTCAAGTGGAAATATTCATTGCAGCTTTTGCAAAGGCTGGTATAAGCCATGGAGTGGATGTTCACAAACCCCCACCTCCTGTGCCAGGTTCTTCATAGAGTTCATCCGATCCATGGGCTCTCCTTTATCACAGGAATTGGGTAAAGCCTCGCCTCTCCCTAAAGAAATTTTTATTTTTCCCCTGTCCCCTTGCAATTACATACACATTGTACACCTACACCATGGCTGTGCTGCTTTAATTTTTTTATAACACCCAGGGAATAATAAATTCTATATCTTCTAACAAAGAACAAAGGTATGCATTCAAAAATTAAATATTTCCTTGCTAAAGAGCCATCACAAATTGTTGTGAGACTTCATTACATGTGGGAAATTAAATGGACTTTGTACCATAATTCTGCTGGTATAATAAAGGATTATTCATGACAAGGGAAAAGTGACCCCATTCAGTAGGAAATAAACACGACCCTTTCTTATGAAACTTTACTTCATATTGCAACAAGCTCGGGTCTTATCAAAAATAACAAGTCAGCACTTCTTTACTGTATTGAGACCCACTGTCTGCTCAGGAGGTACAACGCTAACCTAGTCTAGATTTGAAAGAAACCTTGGGCAGTACCAGATTTCTGGTGTTAGGTGAAACATCTGCAGCCAGAAGAATTCACATTCCCTTCCTGTCTGCTAGCATAGAATTGATGGAGTGGGAACGCTCCAAATAAAAATAAAAACTTTTTTTTTTTTTAAGCCCCAGAAGCAACACATCCGAAGCTAAAGGTACACAGGTTGCCCAAGTGTCTGCACCCAACTGCAGCTGGTTTGTCCTTTCCAGCCTGGTGAGGATAGATTAGAAAACATCCAAGATCCCACTTTGGGTCTTATTTTAACAAATCATAATTGTGCACAACCCACTGACTTCAGCTGAAGACAGCATTGGGACTGTTTTTGTAACAGGGATGCATCAGGTAAACACATTTCCTTGGCATTTACTGGACCTAAACCCTAAAAGTCTCCTCATTTCTCTTTCTTGGACACATCAGTTGTAAGTGAAAGCCTCTGCCCTGTATATGGGGCACAGAATTTACCCTCCTACAAAGCACATTCTGATCTCCTCCACATTCACTTGCTGGCACTGGGGAATCTGATTTTTCTCATCTTCTTTGGGAACATCGTAATACTGGAGGTTTTGAATTTTGACCCTTGCCTTCAGGCTATTAAACACTTGTTCCAGTCCTTTTAGATTAGATATCCCAACTTCTAACTGGCTTTGGGAGGTTAAAATGCATAGAGAAGACCTTTAGCTTTTTACATCAACTAATCTATTGCTAAACCACCAGCAGTCTCTCTCTCTCTGCAGATATGCTAACCTCCTGTCACTACATGAAAGGGTTTAACAGTTTCTAGGACACGGAATACACTCAAGCACAGAATTTCGAACTGCTTTTCACCATGGATTTCATGTACAATTTGAGGCTTGCAAGGCATTACCCAAATGAGAGGCGACAGTTCTGCTTTTCCAACAAAAGTAGCAATAAGCACAAACACAGCATGACCTGGTGACCAGACTCAGGTCCCTGCAAACCCCTGTGTGGTCAGATAAATCAGGTGTGTACAAGAGCCAGAGCTGCCTGGTTTCACCCCGCACCTGGGGCTCTGTGTGGGCACAGGGCACGGGCACAGCTCCCTGTGGGCACGAGCCACCACCCACAGGCCAGGACAGAGCTCTGCTGTCCCTCCACTTCCTGCACAGCTCTCCAAAGCTCTTCCACTGCAGTCTTACACCTGCCAGCAATGATGTTATGCCAAGCTGGGGAGCAGAGCTAGCGCCCCATCCTGCCTGCAGCCCCCCAGCTCTCACTGCTGTGCCCTGGGCAGCAGCCCTGGGCCAGGTTACTGCCCAGGACATCTCGCCAGCATGTGAAAAACTGCCTAAGTCATCTTTAGCCATGCTTAGGATAGAAATTTACCCCCAACTTTAGGACAAAAAACATGTTTCTTGGCAGGTTCACAATCCTGAGACACGGAATCTCACCTTGATAATCCATGGCCAGTGAACGAGTTAAGGACTCACGGCAGCTCTGTGCTGGACACAGGGAGCTTTCCAGGAGCAGGGAACAGCCACACTGTCTCATTTTGTTCCTTGGGAAGGCACCTGGGAACACTTCTCCAGCACTGGATCAGCTGTCTCAATCTTCCAGGGTTGTCTCCTCCTTACCTCTCCCTGCCCAGCCCTGGATTCAGTATCTTTAATGCTTAAAAGAGAGCACATGTAAAGGTTCTTTGATCTCAGCTGTTACACACATAACTAGAAGCTAGGCCCCCCTCAAATGCACTCTAGCAGTGATTTTTGGGAAAAACAAGCAAATTTTGAAAGTGACACTTGAGACAAATAGCTGAAAAGCAGTTATTTGACCAAAGAACTGCCTGTGCTCCAACAACTCATAAAAACAAACCTGAGAGAGTTTGTGCTCATGTCACTTTGGCCCTGAACAGATACAAACTTGCAAACACAGGGCAGTGTGGAGCGTTCATTCTCCCTCTTCCAGAATGGATGGAAGAAACTGGGTTTGGCTGATGTGCTGAATACTGAGCAGTAGATACTCTCAAACAGCCTTTCTGGTCAGTACCCCTCACCAGGGAGTTTAAATCTGCCTCTTGGTCCTGCAGAGGCGATCAGTCATGAAGGAACAGAGCTGCTCATTCGCCTTCTCATATGTCATCTCCAGAAGCACTCTGACTGTCCAGAACATTTCTATTATCCATCTGTCAGTGCTGAAATGGAGGAAAGGAAAAATACGGTGTGTTCTGTAGATTACATTTTACTGAAAGGGTAAGGAATGGTTCCAGTAGTGTGTTGAACAGCATGGTACATTTTCTACATCAAGATAATTTTTTTTTTTATCTCAAGGCTTTAATTTAGAAAAAAAGCTATCACTGGAACTGAAAACCTTAAGTTACAGAATATTTGTAATCAGATACATGATTATGTTCAATATATAATACCTTTTGATTTCTCTGTAACCCAATGCTGCTACAACCAGCACACTGATGATGACCAGGCTGCCTTTTCAACAGCACTACAATCACACTTAAACTCCTTCTCAGGAGATGACACACATTTGCACATCCTCACCTCCGTGTGCTGTCTCGAGACTGCAGGCTGCACTTCAGGGTGGGCTGTGCTCCAAAGGGATGTACCAACATCCCCCTTGGACAACAGCACCCACTTGACTGCTCCACACAGCCCTACACATCCACGTGAATTATCTGAGGTCTGCACAGTGCCTGAATTGGTCTGGAAAGATGTCAAATTAATTAGAATTCTCATTAGCAGGCAGCTGCTTGCAATGCATTGTAGTGAGCTGGAGCCTGGGCTGCCACCCAGCGAGGGTGACAGCCTCCTCTCAGACAGCCCTACCCAGAAATACCTTCCCATTTCAGGATCTGACCCTTGGGAATCCATAATAACCATGGATATTCCAGGTCTGCAGAGGGATTTAAACAGCTTGCTCGGGAGCAGACTCTACTGAAACATTGCATCTCAATGCTGACATCCCCCGGGGGAAGAATAAGTAGGAGTTAGGATTTAACCTTTTGGGATGACAGTATGTGGCATATGTTTGAGATAATCACTGGAATTGCTGAGTGAAAAGCTGTATTATCTTAAAATAAATATGGTTCACCCAGAAAGGTATTCAAACTCGGCTTCATGCAATATGAGCAATTGTTCACATCCTGTAGCATGCAGCCCTGAGCGGTTACTACAACAAAAAGGGATTAAGAGCCTCTAATTACTATTATTGTTATACAAACATTTTGCTATCAGTGAGCCTGTAATAAATAACCACGACATCTCATGGGTACAGCTATCAAATTTACTGTCACTAGCTGAGCTGTTCTGATTAAGGGCCAGAGCTTTTCCAGTAAATACACTGATCCCTCTAAGGACTAAAGAATAAATGAGAACTGAAAATCTAAGGGAGAAAAGAATGAGCTATCATGTGAGCTTCATTCTTTTCTCAGAGCCTCATGTTTCTGTAAATATAAAAACAGTGGTAACAGAGCCCTTACCCCAGTCCCAGGGACTCCTCTCTTGTGTTACCCATCAGCCAGAGGCTGGAAGCAGCTGAGTGCTGTGCTGTTCATGGCATGTCCCTACTTTAGCACAGGTGTCCTGTCCTGGAGAGCGTCAGCAGCATGAGCAGCCTTCCTGTTCTCTTCCAGGCTGCTTTAAAACACCTGTAAAATGAGCTGAGTTACTTAAAGCTACCCTGATGCTTAAGCTTGCAGCTGAGCTTTCCAAAATAGATTTTATGACCGTTCAGAGACAGACACTTAACACAGGTGGTTTGTGTTTACTCAGCTTCCCCCATTTTTATTTTGGTTCATCAGCAATTTCTGGTCAAGTTTCCAGCCCAAGTCTGTAAAGGTTTAATCTTTGGTAGTGAACAGGACTAGAAGCAATCAAGTAAGAGCCACCCTCTTACATAAGGTTTTGTAAATTCTAGACATTCAAGATGTAAGTAGGAGAAATGGATTAGTTTTCATCTGATAGTTTTTGTTTTTCAAGTTTTGGAGACAATAAATGCTTTTCCAACTTCCTCTGAGGATTTCAGCACTGCCTTACCCTCTGTTTCTTCCTGAGAAATGTGACTAAACAGAAAGAGGAAAAGTATTCCCATTCTCTTCTGACATGTCCTGCTGGGATGTAAACAATCTGCTCGGCCTCAGGGGCTGCCTTGAGCCACCTTCACTTGGAGCCCAGTCACAAATGCTCTCCTCTATCCATTTTTAACGTTCCATTGCCATATTCCAGTGCTTCTCTCGCTGCTGCCCTCACTCCTGTTCATAGTCTCTCTTGCTGGTGAGCTGGCATCTCTTTCCTACCCATTACCTCCATGGCCAATGAAGGCTCATGGCAAATTATATTGATTTCATCTGGACATCGGGCAGTGTTTTGGAAACTTGCACAACAACTAGAACAAGAGACAGCCCTGTCATCCATAGCTGGAGCTCTACAAAATTCCCTCAGGCCTGGGAAGACACAAACTTCAGTGGGAGCTTTCCTGTGCCTGGGGCACTGACAAAATCCACCTGGACCTTCCAGCATCAAGTGAGACCTGGCTCTGTGGCATCTTCTCCTCACCTCAGGCAGGAGGGATTTCACTGCCTCCCTATCAGGTGAACCTTGCAGGAACCACGGCTTTAAGCCACCATCTCTCTATCAAACCAGTGAAATTGTCTGACAGTGCCAGAAACTCTCGGGAGAGATGGACAGACACACACGGTCTGGACGAGCAAAGTCCAAATCTGTGCTTCAGACCTGAACTCATAAAAGTTCATTCTGCCTGGGGTATAGAGAGAGGTCTTGGGGCTTTCACCTCTTCTCTGGGACTCAGCAGTCCTGAGATGCTTTGCAAAGGTGGTTGTTTACTGTTTGCTCCTCCAAATAAATTTTTGCTTCCTTGCTACACCGTGGTAATCTACCCTCAGCAGATAAAGTGGCTCCTGATGGTCTCTCCACAGGGCCATTGTTTGTTGCTGTAACGATCAGAGGAGCAGCAGGAGGGGGTTAAACACCTGTTCCCAGCACCTACAGCTCAGAGAAGGTCGGAACAGAGAAGGAGGTGGCGGAGGAAGAGGTAATGGAGAGCATAGGAAAAAAGAAGGGGAAAAAAAAAGATGAACAGGATTCTTGTTTCTCCTGAAGGTTCACACTTTCCCAGGAAGGACAGCAGCACGTTACCCCAGCTGCCCTGATAATCACAGCACAGGATGGACACAGGGATGGCAGGCTCCCTGCTGGAGGCAGCAGCATAAACGCAGCTGCTTCCTGAAGAGCCAGAGGAACTTGTGAGGCTGTCCCTCCTAATAGCTGAAAAAGACTCTCACAGGTCAGAAAGGAAGTGTTTCAAGCACCGTCTCACTGATTTTCCAGGAAGCTCTCTGAAGCATCCACCAACAGTACCCAGAAACTCATTCCTTGGAGCCAGAGCAGAACAAAGAGAACACAGAGAGACAGAGAAAGTCAAGGAGAAGGAAGTGAAGTAGCTTCTTTTCTTGCTGGAGTTCTCTATCCTGTAATTTACCTACAGCAGAACTGTGCAAATTTGCAATTATGGCTGGAAGACCCGTTGTGAGCTACTGAACCTTATGAATTACAAAGCAATTGGAAAAACACAATGAAAACAATGTTTTGCTCCATAAAGCATTCCTAGCTCCTTTGCTAGGATGGCTACAGGTCTAGTTATTTAAAAGAACATTTTGCAGTATGCTGCCTTACTTATGCTTAGCAGAGAAACAAACAAGTGCTGAAGTCCTAATAAAGAGAGATTTCACTGTGCACAAGCAGATCAAAACCATTACAGCAGTAAAAATTATGTTTAAGAAGGAATACCTAGAACCAAATGAGCTGTACTGGATTTTATGAGTGCAGGTTAAAGAAATTACATTTGGGGCTGCTGTGCAAATCCTCACTTAGCCCCCCCAGTCTGAGGGAAGCCCCCTGGTCCATGGCACAAGGCAGAGCTCCAGCCCCTGGAGCAATCCCTGCTGAGCAAGGAGCCCCCTCTGCAGCCCTTGGAGCCCTGCTGGCCCAGACTGCGCTGTGAGAGCTGGGTGCTGCTGGGGATGCATGGCACAAAATCACGCTGAGAAGACAAAATCCTCTGCCATAACACTGGCAGATCTCAAAGTGAGTAGAGATCTGGGAATGGACTGCAATAGGTGGAGTTCAGTTCGCCCCATGAGCTCCTGCTGGAGCACTGAGAGGCTGCACGGGCCAGGCTGCACCTCCAGGCACATTCTGAGCCCCTGAAAACCCTCAGAACCATTGCAAAATGAGGAAAATGTTGCCCTATGCCTTGTCATTTAACTCCACTTCCAGCTGCAATACTGATACGCACCCTTCACACGCACAGTAATAAATGAGGAACACGTACAAGATGATAAAGATGTTTATCTTCCCTCCCTTTTTTCTTTCACTGGATTTGCTACAGATGTGCTAGTTAGTGATGGATGAGTTTAGTCCTTGCCCTTTTTCTAAGGTTTGTTGATAATTTACTGGTGGTGTTGTCATTTGCTGATCTTTATCTACAAAAGGGAATTTTCTAACATGTAATGTCTGTGTTAATGGGATTTTGGGCACGTATGAATGATCTGACCCACACAGCCATTGTTAAATACATATTTCTGAGACTTATAACTGCCCACAGCCCCTTTCAAAATCCGATGTGGTGCTTTTTAACTCTCCCATTTTTTTAAACCTTCTATGAGGATCCTCCCTTCTCTCCTCCCATAGAAAAAAACGGTGAATGTTTTCAGCATTTGAAGAAACCAAATCCTTCTAATGGTTTTGCTGTTGATTTGTTTAGGGTTGTAGTTCAGCAACCTGGATTTTAAATCTTGATGTTATTTGCATTTGTATTACATTGGTTGGACAGACAGGGTGGCCTGACCCCCACAGATGCCTGACTCCAACAAGAGTAGAGGTTTACGGTGAAATTGTTAAAAATTCCCATAAGTGTTTATTATTGAATATGTGCTTATTTTGCCTACTAAATTTCCCCTTTTTTGTAAGATTATAAACATAAAAGGTTCAATGTTTGCAGTGCTAGGGTACACCCTCCCCAGCCATTTTTAATCAGCATTATTAGTATTTGGCCACAAGCCTGGTCCACATAAATCGTGTGAGGCAGACAGTTGCTCTCAATGCTGTCATATAAATATGACAGGCTGACATTTAAATTAATATTGCAGTGACCACCTTTTACATTTCCAGATTTATGTTTATCCTGAGGGATCCCGCTCCAGCATGAGATCCACCGACTGCCCCTGGGAATCCAGGATCTCCAATGCCCAAGCTAACAGGCTCACAGCCTGCACAGCTCAGGGAGAAGCAAGATTTTGGGCATGGGAACCATTCAGTCTGATTCAGTCTGAGCAGAATCAAGTCCTCAAGGTTTCCCTGGGTAGCTCCCACTGAGCTCAGCTCTGTGAGTCACAGAGGGCATGAAGAAAAAGAGGTGAAGGGCAGAGCTGGGCACAAGAGGAAAACAATGGCAGTTCCTTGAGCTGAGGTAGGAAAGGAAGAGGGGATACGTCTTTGAGATAAGTCTTACAAATGGCTGGAAGGAGAGAAGAGAAATCAGCTTGGCAGGTAGACACAGCTCTCCTACAAGTTACATTGTCCCCTGAGAAACACTCGTGCACCCAGGAGTTTGCCTATTCTTTCTAAATGTGACAATTAGAGATATTCCCTCTTCCCACACGTCTTACTCCAAATAGAAATTAGCTGAAATTGAGTGACAGGGGATTTGGTTTTCTTACAACATCAGGTTTGCTATCTGACTCATGAAGTGGCAATACATTTTGGATAAAAAGTTTGGGGAGGACCGGTGAAAATTCTGGCTCAGGAGTCTCTGATGCTTCTGTAAAAGCCCTTTCAATATTAACAAATAATTACTGTTTAAGTAAATTTTGAGTGAGGATGACCTTGGAAATAACAAGTGATATCATTTTTAGTTATGTTTGCTGCCTTCCCAGAAAGCCCCCTGAACACACAGACTCCTCATTTACATGGAGAAGACATTGCCCTTCCTGCAGAGGCACAGTGAGGGTAAGAAAACATCACTGCCAGGAGACACAGGGAGAGCTGACTCAAAACACCCACACGCCAGAAAGCAAATGAAGGGCTCCCATGTTGATATTGATGGCTCCCATGTTGATATTGATGGCTCCCCTGAGGGACAGCATGGGGAAAAGCTGTGATAAAGACAGGCTCGGCTGCCTCACCACTGTGGGCACAATAAACACCTCCTTAGGAAGCCCCTGCAGTGTGGGTTTGTACAAAGCTCAGATGGAACAGCCTTCCTTAAAACATGAATATCAAACCAGACCAACAAACCCTGAGTGTGGCACTTTCTCCTCCACCACTGACATTCTGATCCATGAGACTCTAAGCACCATCCCATCAAACATTCTTAACCTGAATGTGCGTGTTCTGGATGCTCCAGATGTTCCTGGAGTTCCCTCCAAGCCTCTTTATCTCTCCTGGTGAACAGGTTTGGTCCTACCACAGCAGTGCAAAATGCAGCTGACAGCACCATCACACAGATCAGGTTCTCAGAAGTTATCCCAGCTGTAGAAAATAAATAGTATAAGTAGTGATGCCTGCTGCGTGCCATTTGGGTGGAATAAATATCAGCAGTAAACATATAAAAATTTGATTTTGTCTGACTGGAAAACATAGCATTTGGAATGGAAGATTAGAGGAAAAAAACATGGCAAAGCAGGGTATATTTTAAAACACCTCCCAAGTGTTAAAAACTGTTTGAGGGTTGTTATTTCCTCAGATCTAGACTTTAATACAAAATACAATGTTTTTCTGCCCTGAGAGAGCAGTGTGGCTGGATGAGACAGCTTTTCAACAGAATATCACAGGTGGAAATGCTCTGGTTTTTCAACAAAGTAACACTAATACCACACATCTTCATTACCCAATGAATATAATGAGAAAATTAACATTTTTCAGGGGTTCCAGTCTACACTGCAGACATTACTGGTCTTGAAGGTGTTTTGAATGTTTATACATGGAGCTTTGTTTATATAAATAGGCAGCAGAGCTGTGGTGGTCAGTACCTGTATCAACACAGGTATAGAAAGCTTTGCAAGGTCTGGGTCTGTTCTTCCCAGCTCTTATCAATTCATGTTGATTAGAAGGCAAAGGGTATTTCTGACCCAACAGCAAGAAAATGTTTCTTAACTTTGACTGAACCAAGCACATTCATTTTTGGTGACAAACAAGCCTCATTGGTAACAGAACCACTTGTAATTTTTTCAGTTCTGATGTTCCTTCATGGAACTTCAGCTAAAACTTCATCTTTCATGCTGAACTACCACAGAAGACTCTGAAATTGCAGATACTCCTGTTTGTTAAGATCACAACTGCTTTCAAGACACACAACTGAACGAAATGAAAGCTGCCTTCCTTTACCACCCAAGATACTGCTTCATTTCAAAGAGGCAATAACCAAATGTGTACAGATGATAAAAACAAACTGTTCAAGGAATTACTAATGTTCCATAATAACAGCCATGAAATGAAAGCAGCGTTAAGTTTTATTAAATGATTTTCCACTGCCTCCACATTGAAGCATTAGCCTGTGCAGCAGAGAGCTCAACTAAATTAACAGCTGAGAAAGAAGTGTCAGGAGCTATTACAAAACGTATTCTCAGTAATGAAATTCAAAGTCCATGGGAGAAGTTGTTTTATAGATGTGGAAGGGAGGAAAGAAAGGCAATCCTTGTTGGTAGCCCATGAGAAGTAAAACAATCAAACTCCTCCACTCCACCCTCCTCTGCAGAGTCCCTTGACCACATACCTACTTACTGTGCTGGGAAGGACACAGGACAAACTGGGGGCTGAAAGGCCAAGAGGATCTAGGCTATGTCCCACTGCCATCAAACCAGAACCCTTCCAGTCCTCATTCCACAGAGGAGTAAGGGCTTATTGCTCATTCTGCAGATATTGCCTCAGCAGGGCAGATTTTGCAGTTGAATAGTGCTTCCCCAGCACACTGAAAAGGAGAAAAAACTGTAGCCTAAGTGCAGGTATTTCACAGCCAAATGGAATTCTTGCAGATGTGAATGGAGCCCCGGTGTCCCCACGGTACAGGGATGTTGCCACAACAACCTCCTCCAATGTGCTCCAACAACAGAGTGTGCCCCCAGCCTGGGCTGCAGCCCTTGGCTCTCAGCTCAGCTCAGCCCACAGACACCCCAGAGACTCCAGTTCCCCTTCCCAAAGGAAGGGCAGTGTTCCCAAAGCACTTGCTCTAGGTAAAACTCCCTGTGGTTTGGCCTTCTCAGGTGCCATCCCCCACAGACAGATGTTTGCCCATCCTGCCCCAGCCCTGGGAGTGTCCAAGGCTGGGGTGGATGGGGCTCGGAGCAACCTGGAACAGAGCAAAATGTCCCTGCCCATGGTACTGGGGCTGGGATGAGATCTTTAAGGTCTCTTCTAACCCAAACCATTCTGGGATCCCATGTCCCTATGGATACAGCCCTGTGGTGGGATGAGTGTATCACCCACGGGTGACCAATGCACCCGCAGAGTTACAAGGGCTGACATACTGCAAACAGATGAGAGTTCTCCCAGCTCAGACAAACAAATAAAACAAATTAACATGGTGCACACACAGTGACCCCACTCCCTTTTGTTCCTTCTGGTTGGGCCAGGGCTGGTACCTCCTGACGTGCTGTAACTCCCACTGTTTAGTCATCCCAGAGCTAGTTGTACATCTATTCCCAAGTTTCTTCAATCTATTATTGTTATAAGTAACTGAAAGAGTTCAGTCTGGAAAGGTATTTAAAGGAAGACACCTTGTTCATGAGCTATAATTATAAGCCTAGAGAGGAGATGTCTGAGACTAGAAAATTTATGGGGGGAAAAAAAAAAACTAAAACCAAGATGCTGTGGCTGAAAAATGGTCAGCCACATTCGCACTGAGAATCAAACCTAACCTTCGTGCAACTAAACAAGGTCAGACAAACTCCTGATCTTAGTATCTTGAAACTGTTAACAGCATTCCCTGCCCCATGCTCCCATCTTTACTGGAGCCTTAACAATTGGCCAGGTAAAAAAACAATCCTTGCATGATAAAAAATGAATTAACTACCCAAGAACTACTACAAAGTCTGGTAGGTCAGAGACACTGCAAAAGATACACAACTTCAAATACAGGCACTCTTTGCTAAAATATGAAATGCCAATTACTTTTTTCAGCTGTTCAGCTTAGTCATTAATACCTGCTCTGGGATCAATTTATGCCACAGCAAATAAAGGAAAGATGAGAAGTGAGCTCCAGTCATTGTGATTGTAGGAAATGACAGTCTTCGCATCACCACCTTTCTTGCCCTTCCTACTCTCTGCCTCCAGGGATCTGAACTCTCAAGTCTCACTATGACTATACTCCATGTGTAAACTCCATCAGAAGTATCAGTTTACTTATATTTTCTTGGTGAAAGAAGGAGGAAAAAAGCTAATATGTGTGTGTATATATAACAGCAAAAGCCTAATTTATATGAGGCTTCTACTGTGGCAGAGATGAGACAGAGAACTCACAGTTCTGAATGGGTCTGCCCAGCTCCCATGGCTGGAGACACAGCCCCAGGTGACTCACTGAGCTCCCACAGAAGGGATGGATCATTCTGCAGCTTCACCCTTCTCTCTTGCACGCTTGCCTTGTCTGAGCTTTCATCTGCACCATGACTCTGCTTCATAGAGTTACGGGACAAATTGTCCCTCCAGTGCTGCCCACTGAGCCTGCACAGTCACTGGTGACAGAGAGACAGCATTAACCAGCCTTGGTCCCAATAAAGAACGTGGCAGCTGCCTCAGTGTGTTTCTGTAGCAGGCCTAGGGATGCCCCCATGCTATTAAGAACATTTGTAAACCTTCTTCATAACTATTAATTACTTGGAAATACAAAAACCTAATCAGCTTACAGACCCGATCTGCCTCGGCCTATTTACACAACACGTTGTTTTGCTGCCAGTTCCTGTGCCTGAGCTGTCACAGCAGATTTCCTTCCCCATCCAAGCGTGGACATGCAGTGACAGGCAGGGCTGTGCTGGAGCATTACTTATGCAGGCCACAAGGTCTCCGTGTCCCCTCCATTCTTCAAGGGCATCTTCCAGCTATAGCTGTCTGTGCTATAAATACTCCAACCTGAGCTCGCTCTCCAGCCTGGGAACTCTGGCTGTCAGGGTACAGTGAGAGCACACAAAGGTATGGAATGCACTCAGGCGAGAACTGACCCACCAGCTGGCAGAATGGCCACAGACCACTTGAAAAATTGTTTAATAATATTAAAACTTGGCGTCTCATTCCCTTCAACTCCAAAGCATCACAGCTTTTTTCCAACGTTGTGTAGCTAGTACCTGTTCCAAACACCATTGCCACCTGACCTGAACGGATAAGTGTGCAGTTCTGCTGGACTAGATCTCTCCTGATACCTGCTAACTTCTTTTAGCTCCATATCCAAAATACACACAAGAAATCCAAGCTGTAAAAAGATTCAAGATCAAAGTCTCTTAATGAGGATCGGCAGTGTTGGTTGTGCTCAGCAGTAAGAAATCAACAATTTGGACATTAGATGTGGTCTTGGATTAAACCTGGTCCTGGTTTGATTCATGAGAGACACGAGAGGTAAACTGTGAAAGAAGAGACATAGACAAAATGGCTCGGCTTTAGGGGAAGGGCAACCCCAAGATTTAGACTAACTCCACAAAAGTAATGAGACTCTGGCTTTTTCTTTTCTCTGGCAGCTCTGAAGCCTGTTTATCTCACCATCTGGTTGCATTGTTATTTTCAGTACTTCCATGGAGGGATACAGAGGTCTCTAACTAAGGTACATTAGGTTTTTCCAAGCACCTAGTTGAGCCAAAACACTGCCAAAATTATGTACTCTGATTTGCCTTTCCTGTCATTTCCTAAGCAACTACTTTCCTTCGAGCACACAGAGAGGTTACAGCACCTAAACTTAATGTTTAAGGCAGAGGCACGAAATTCTTCCTATCCCGCTCCATGCCTGGAAACAGTGTAGGTTCCATATGGATCAGGATCTCTCAGTGCAATTGCATTCTTATTTCCACCAAACCTGTTTTTCCTTTTATAGGAAAGATGCATTGACAAAATTCTAACCACACGGACACATTTATGAGCATCAACAAGGAGGTATTTCTTCCTTCCAGGGCATTAGCACACATGCTCATGCAGACTGCATGGTCAGTGCCCTCACACTCTCAGTTCAGCAGCCACCAGATCCCCCCCAGCACTGGCTTCAGCTTTGCTGTCTCTTCATTTTATAACTCTCCCTCTTTCCTTGGCTTCTTTGTGCCTTATGAAAACAATATGCAAATTCCTTCAAATCTATGTCCCAGTTCTATCTAAATTCATCAGCAGGCTTTATTCTGTTATTTTGTTTTTCCCTCTCGGAGAACGGCCTCATCACACCCCTCATTCATGAATCAGATCCCACCTCCAGTCCCAGAATGTCTTTACACACAGCAGCACATCCTGCCTCCTGCAGAGCTCAAACACTGCGAGTGTTCTCGGGGAGGTTTTAGCGTGGAGATGCCTCATCCCAGGGCCCAACTCACCCCACTCCTGTGTTCCTGAGCCCTCACACTGCTCTGAGCTGTGCTGTGCACATGCTGAGCCACTGCTGTGTGAGGGTGGTGCTGGGGGCACATCTGTAAACTGATTCCCAGGTAGCTTTCACAGGCAGAAAACATCAGCACTGGGAAAGGGGGAAATGAAAGGCTGTCATGGTGAAAGCAGTTCCCAACGTGGTCTGGACAATCTGTGGCTTACATGAGTGTACTGACCTGACCATTTGGCACCTAGACAGCCATGGACTCAATTGAAAACCAGTAAGAGCAGATGCTGATTTTCATAAGAACCTTGAAAACACTGCCTAAAACCAGTGTAAATCTTGTGAACTGAAGAGGTGATGGAATATTTTGAAACATCTGGATATCTTGTGCTTCTACTGAGGGAAATCCTGCCATCTTCTAACTCTTCTTTCCTGTGGCTAGGAGAGTGCAGCTGATACCCCAACTATTCTCAATAGGCAAATGTTTGCAGCCCCTTTTTATTGGCTTTTGCAACAAGAGAGCAGCCATGATAATCTGAGCCGGTCTACATCCTCCAGCTGCTCTTACCTGCTAGATCTCCCCACACTGCACCTACAATAAAAATTCCTTGTGGAATTCTGAGAGAATAAAAGGCCCATCACATCTAAATGCTATGGGGGAATTCTGAGAGAATAAAAGGCCCATCACATCTAAATGCTATGGGAAGTATAACCTGTGGCTGGGAGATGTTCCATGAATTCAAATATCTGAACTCCACTCCCGGCTTTACTGCAGATCCTCATAACCTTGAGTAAGTAATTTTGTTTTTTCTTTTTCTGCTCTGCTGTTTTGTTTTCCAGGTGAAAGGTCCCTTGGGAATGGCTGTATATCACACAGTGTGCTGAGATATCAGAGCCCTAAGCTGTAGAATTGCAGGCTTGACTGGGCAGTACACCTGATCAACAAAGGGAGGAGCTGCAAGGAGATGTTTCGGATCAGGACTTACTTAACAATTAAAATTTTATTACATATGCTTTTTGCATAAAAATTATCTTTTTCCCTTGAAAACTGACATGAGAAAAAATGTCCGGAAGCGCAAGAGATTTGGATTGATTTGTCATTAACATCCTCAGGGACATATTGCAAGCTCTGGTTCCTGTGCTGCCTATCATCTTCTGGCTGCTGCACATTCACTACAGATGGGCTGGACTCCCTTGAGACTCCCAGCTACCTATCAGGCCCTGATATAGCTGTGGAAATTGTTTTTGATCCTCTAGGATACCTCTGCCTCTTGTTTTCTAATGTCTTCTGGGAGAACATCATCCCTTCACACCCCCTTTCTGCAGTGATCTGACAGTGCACAGGAGCAGCCCATGTCCGACCTCCCTTTTGCAGAGACTTTGCTCTGAGGTCAATATTCTGTCTGGCAATTTGTTCCCATCAATGCTTTTTTTTTGTTTATTGCCTAGGAAAAGTGTCTGTGGCAAACCCATGGTATTTCACTAAAATCCAGGGAGCATTAGTCAGAAAAGGGCACGGTCGTTAAGCAAAATTATTGGAAGTATGTTCATCTCTCCCAAATGCACAATAATAATTTCTTACTGTCACTTACACATTACAACAGTGGCTCATGGAACAGGTTCACACTTACATATTTTAAGGCATAGCCTCTTCTAGTTCACTGCAGGTGACTTCTAAAGCTCCTAAGAGAGAACAAAATTAGATTTCAAGGACACTTTTTGAAGATAACCCTAAGTGATCTAAAAGGCCTCCTGCAGATTACCATCCTGACACCAGAAACTGCAGGTTCATGGCATCCTGCATCAAATTAGTTGCAGCCTGACCAGAAACAAGCAAAACTCTGCAGTTCAATAGAGGAATCAATGCATAGGAACAACCAATATATAAGAAAGAAACTCTGGTTCAGAGAGGATCATTCATTTCACAGACAGGGGAAAGGGCTTGTGCTTTAAAGGCCTTTCCATTGTATGTCACCTGCAGGAGCCCAGGTGGTGACCAGCTTCCAATACTGTCCCAGCAGTGACTTTGAAGGTGACTGCGCTTTCTTCCTCTTTCTTTCTATGATGATCCCAGCGACCTCTAGAATTTTAGCATAAAAATTAGACCTTTTTCCAAGGTGTAGACTATAAGAGCCTTTATCTACTCCTAAGGAGCACTTACACAAAATTAAAATAATTAGCACACTACTGGGACTTAAAAAAACATCAACATTAACCACAAATACATACTTAAACTCTAGAGCTCACCTGCAGAACAAAGTGGTGTTATCTCACTGAGCTGGTCCCTTAGAGATATCGACATATATCCCTAAAATCTGTACTTTCTTTCAACAAGGGGAGAGCAATAACCATTTTTGTTCGTGTGCTTTGGTTGTTTTCACTATTGCATTATCTCCAAGGTGTGTGGAACGCAAACAGGTACATTAAGCAATTACCTGTATGTGGGCCAGTAGAGCAGCAGCTTTGATGAAACCCTGAATTCATGATCTGGAATCACAGCTCTGCAAAAGACTCTTTGATCATACACAAGCAAAGGAATAACCATTTCATGTTCTCTGCTGCAGCTGGTAAATGAGGAAAACCCATGCTTACATCTTCAGGGACCTTCTGAACTAAAAATAGAAAAGCTGCAACAACAATATTGCTGCACGGTGCGTGTAATCTGCTTAAGCACTGCATGGGGGTTGTCTCTGATTCCAAAAAAATACTCTTGACATAACCTACAGATCCGTTAAAGACTAGTGCCAATGTTCTTGAAAGGATTATAAACCATTGCTGCCTGCAGCCTGGCATTTACCCCAACCCCACGGGAAATCTTTTTGAACTGCCTGAAGGAGATTAGGAAAGAATTAGAAGGCATTTGGCTGACGTATCCAAAGCTCATGGGAGCTGGAGTCCAGTGAAGCTGGGACAGCATTGAGAGCCCCAGCAGGGCTCTGAGGCACTCACTGCTGCTGGCACAGCGTGCCCACCCTCCAGCAGCTCCCTCCAGTGACCCAACATGGCAGCAGTGCGGCTCCTTCTGCTCACCCCTGCCTCTCCTGGACGTGTTAAAGTGATTAATGAGTCCCGTAGAGCTCTGTCTCAGCCCACCAGGATACCTCGCCTGTCTGGGCCCCATCTGCCTGAGCCACTCTCAGCCATGCCCGCAGCACAAGGAAATCCATTAGTTCAGCAAGACAGAAAAATGTCCAGCCCTTGTTAGGAGACAAAAATATGCACAAATGATTGGAAAAATTTCATGTCCCACTTTGGGGTCCCCAGTCTCCTCCCAAACCCCCTTGGAGCACATCTTCTCCAATCCAGCATCAAAAGCAGTAGTACAGCCAAGTTTTATGTCCTGATGATGGCAGCTGAAGGTATCCAGCAAGAGATCTTCCTTTTGTCTCATTTCAGACTGAAGGGCTGGATTTTCCCAGCACCTTGGAACAAGTCAGAAACCATTACCTCCATAGCAATGCAATTACACCTGCATGAAATGAGAGCTGCAGGAGGTGAGAGTGAAGTGATTCTATTCCAGGGAACAGCCTTCAGCAGCTTTTCCACACAGCGATATTCTGCACAGAAAATTGCCCAGTGGCCACAGAGACTGGAAACTCTATTTCTGCCTTACTGCATAGAAGAGAGCAATATCATAAGTCTGAACTATTAAAATAAGCAAAGCCCTAAATTGTTCAATTAATGTGAAGCAATCAAGGTGAGAGTTCTCTGTGATAAACTACTGAGGCACAACTTGAGTTCATAGCAAAGACATGATGGAGTGAAGGTATGTGACCTGTTTGGGGGGAAAAACAAACATGGACTGTCTCCCCAGAGTGTGTAAAAGACACTTTCCTCTGGCTCCAGAGCTAAGTACGATATATAGGATTGTTTAGTTCAGTCTTTAACAACACTTCTGTATAGATGAAGCCTTAATACCTAAATTCTTGGGGAAAAAAGGTTTTGCTACAGTCTAGATCTTAAAAAATCATTCTGCTTAAGATTCTCAAAATTCCCGTTGAATTTCAGACACTTGAAAAGTTGAGTAAAATTATATTGGTGCACTTTGAGGTTGAGAACAAAGGCGCAGTTACAAAGAGAAATGCTGTGCCAAAACTGACTTGATGTCTTTTCTTGTAAAGCTGCGTTTAATGTAACAAAGAGTAACATCATTAATGCATTTTACACCATTGAGAGCCATAGAGATAAACTGTGCTGGGTGATACAAAATACTCAGATTTCTGTAAAGGCAAGGCAATAAATATCATCACTTATTCTACAGAATATGAGAGCAATGAATATCTGTAACATGCTTCTTTACTCTTTACTGCTTTTTACGGCAAAACAACGGCAAGAGATGGTTCTTTCCTTGCAGCATTCCCAAAATGTGCATCCACATTTCTCCAAAGAAGGTGGATGGGGAATGGGAAGGAGACAAGGAGATGCAGAGGGGCAAAGCCTTCACATTGTTCTCTGCAGCATTCTTGAGCTGCTCCTTCCTGAGGCACAAACAGCAGGTCTGGCAGCTGCCCAAACACTCACCCGACCCCGGGCACAGCCTCTGCAAGGTGCTCCAGCAAAGGAAACCCTGAGTTTTAACTGTTCCCAAACCCAATTCCCCTCCCACCGCCATAGCCAGCAATAATAGCTCAGCCACAGAGCACTTCTTCCTTATACACCCGGCTGCCTGCAGAAGGGAGGAGCAGATCATTCACCTGCATGCTCAGGCTTCAAAACAGGGATACAAATTTCCATTTTAGCCCTAAAGAGACAACTTTTTCCTTGAAGTACTGAATGCTTCAGTGGCTTCACTTGAAATCCTGAGCATTCAGCAGCATTCCTCTTCCCAGGGTCATGCGAAGTTTATCTTTCCAAATCACTCAGTGCATCTGTAATCAAACTGTATCTTGGCTGAAGTCCTTGGGTTTGTATCTTACTGTCTGTCACTTCCTTCACAGGTTTATAGGAGGTCAGAGCCCCCTGTCCTTCACATCTTCTCTCACTGAAAACATATCTAGTTAAAGCCAAAAGACAACTGATGGAGCTTCTCACGCATGACTAGAAGATTTAAGATAATTTCCACAGTAGAATGTTTTCCATGGTGGTTTTTTTTTCAGCTGCCAACGGGTTACTCATGCAAATTAGCTGTCTCACAAATAAAAGCACTTCAAGGGATACACTGAGTACCCCTCCAGATCATTATATTAAAAGTTGTTATGATATCTCTGATTTAATTCAGTTCTTTCTGCGAAAGCTATTAGGTTAATCAAAATATGAGGCAGCCCACCATCTATTTTTAATTAATAAATTACAAGTTATTGTGTAATCAGTAAGATTTCATCAAGGTTAAATTTAAGTGCTCATCCCATGATCCACGAACACAATTTTCAGCTGAAGATCATGCAACAATGCCAGAAGATGAAGGTAATTCTAAGCACAAGTGTGAATGTTCCTGCAGCACTGTAATAAGGTAGCCTTGAGCTCACACAAAAGCTTTAAAACAGTAAGATTGCATTGTTTCAGAAAATATTTAAAAGTGTGTTTAAAATTCAACACACATTTCAGTCCCATTAAAAGGAATGTCTTTTAAACATACCCATAAATCTAAACAGAGACACCAATTGTTCCCTAACTAGATGATTTAATTAAACATTTGTTTTTCTGAGCAGGGGTCTGAGCACCCAAGCAAAGCAGCAGCACAGGCAGTAGCACCCAGAGCCCCCACTGTGCAGATCTGCTTTTTGGCCATATCCAGGTCCAGCCCAAACCTTTGCATAATCCTGGAAATGCCTCCTCAGGAGTTTTGTTTACATCAGTCTCCTCATCAACCTGAAGAGAGCTGCTGCCTTCTGTAAAGTGAATGACACATCTGTAGGCTGAAGACTGATGTTTATATTACCTTCAGTGACTCACAGGAAAAATTAAACATTCTGTCTTACAATGGCTTCATCTCTTTGACTCACAGCGTCAAGACAGGGCTCTGCATCAACCATTCACTGCAGGTACTCCTCAGGTTCAAGGATGGCTCTGTAGTGGTCTGAAGTGGCTGCATTTCTTTAAAGATAACTTCTAGTTAAGAAAAGTTAAAGAAAATTACTCACAGTGAAAGGCTGGGAACATGAACTACGCACAGAGCAGCAGGACAACAGCAGAAGGGTTTGTAGGATGAGCAGTTTTGCTGAATAACTGGATGTAGTTGTGACTCCATTTCAGATAATCAAAATACTTGTTCAACATGAGGACTGGAACCCTGACACCTCTAATGTGACAAAGCTCCCTCGTGGTGCAACCTTACAGCACTGGATTATTGGGCTGTACAGCTCCCTGAACCCAGCAGAGCAAGGTCTCCAGCACAGAATGTTACTGTAAGAATGAGCCTTCAAAAAAGAAACTTGCATAGAACTCCTGTTTGCTACAAAAGGTGATCACACATGCTGAGTATGTTTATAAGTTGTGCTGAAGAAAAGAAAAATTCTTGCATTTCAAAAAAATTGTTAATTGAGATTGAAAAATTCAAGTTGCTTTGAAAAGCAAATCACGTTCTGGGTCCTGATACTGGAGGATATTTAAAAGTTAAAGCCAATAGATAAATATTGTAATTGATTTCAGTCATGGACTAAAATCTCTCTGATGTCTGGGGGAACTTAAAACTCACCAACTCTTTTGGAATAAACACTGATATTCTTCCCCCAGGTTCAAAGAAATTGGAGAAGGATCCCAATTCTGCATTCAAATCAGCTCGTGGGGATTAGGCAAAGGTAGCTATTATCTCTGCAAAGCATGTGCATAACAATGAACATTTAAAGAGAAAATCTTCCATTTCAGTAAAATTTTATGAGAACATGAAAAGCAGTAAAACCTTTATCTCAGACACTTTATGCAACATCCTCCTCCTAGCAGCACTTTTCTCTCTGATTGGTTTTACAACATTCTTATTCAAGAAACCATTCTTTTCAAAATGCTAAATTTGCAGGGGTACATTCTCATTCCACTGTGTTTTAAAAAGCAATAATTCTGTCTGAGAGATGTTGATGTTTTTTGGTACTTGAAGTGTAGATAAGGTAACATACAGCACGTTTTATTGGCTCAGTTTTAAAAGTCTTGAAAGTCAACAATTCTCACTGATTACAGCTTGGTTTGGGAAAACGTGATTTTTATTTAAGGCAATAACAAATTCTCCAGCTACTTTGCAGTGTAATATTGGGATTTAGATCCGAAAGTGATTGTGGGTTGTTATAATTAGGAAGTCATTTGGACAATATTGATTATTCTTAAGCTAAATCCAAACAAGTGCAAAGAATGATTCCAGCTAATTTGTAAATATAAACAAACACTGCCACAGCTCCCAGGAGCTCCCATGGCAGCTCCCAGGACTGTATCATGTATTGCTGCCATGTCTCAGCCCTGGGAAAAGTATTCTGTCACCTGTGACTGCAAAGATAACCTTGAAAATGCTCCATATCAGAGCAATAAGCAGGTTTAAACCCAGCAAATAGCTTTTGTTTCTAAATTTGGTATTTTTTAAGTCAGTCCCATAATTCCAGTATCTCACCTAGAACAGCTCAAAAGTTTTAAAGCAGAAATTTCTTTCCAAACAGAAATTTTATCAACATTAAGGGTTCTTTTATCATGCTTGACATTTTCCATATTCCAATTCTGAAAATAATCACAGCATCAATTCAGAAAATAATATTACAGAAACATAATCAAATTTCCTTTAATTTAAAACAAAGTGGGAATTTTCCAAATCCTGAACTTTCAAGGAGTTTCCCTGTAGCACAAAGTCAGATTTACACTTCTTAGTTCATCCCCCACCAACACCAGTGTGCAAACACCTCCCCACCATCCCCAAAGAGCAGATCAGCAGCGAGTCCCCTCACACTCACCTGCACTTCCCAGCTCCTCTGATGCTGACAGAATGGCCAGCCCTGCAAACCTTCTGTGAAAAATGGTATTAAATTATGGACTCATGAGAAAACCTTCGTTTCTTCTCTGTTAAAACTTATCCTGTTCCTTCTTTTACATTGATTTTTCCATTTTCCCTAGGAAAAGCAATAAATCTTGGCTGTCTGACAGCATGTAGAGCAAATAATTACCCATTTGATCTTCTCTGCTATGGACTTGCTTGTTAGAATACCTTTGGAGAATGTTTATTTCTATGGAAATATAAATATACTTGAGAATATGTTTTTCTGCAAAACTTTCTGCTGGGAGGTTGAATTCCTGCCATTTCTTCATTTCCTGGATTCTCTATCACATACTCCAACAGTGCAGATTAACATTGGCCACATCCTGGTGTTAGTAATTCGAGGCATGGGATGGGTCTGAGTGGATTTGATTGCTCTAAAACAGATTTCCCTATCAGCACTGAATTCAGGATTCAGATTTTTAATGCTCTTCTGGAAACTGCCTTTTTTTGGTTTTTGCTCTCCTAAAACAAAAGAGAATATTCCTAAACTGTCCTTCCCTTTCTTGCAGTGGGGGAATGGTCATTTTTTGAGGAATTCTTAAGTTCAAGGTAAATTGCCATGGAAATGGTACCTGCAGGAGCTTGCTCTGAGCTGGACACTCCTACTGCCAGCTCTAAAGGTTCTCCACAGGATTTACTGAAGGATGAGAAATGCTGGCTCTCTCAAGGTAAGATGCAAATGTAATGCAGAATTTCTGCAAGGAAACTGTGGAAATTAATTTCCCCTTTACAAAAAAGGTTAATTACAGAGCCTTGAGAACATGTTTGTTATTTACTACAAGCAATAAAGAGCCCACCTTTGACTTGGATAGCATTTTAGCACAGGGATTAAGCTTCTTACCATCCCAATTTTGCAGCTGAATAAACTTTGTTGTGGAGAGGGGTCGGGGTGATCCCACCTGCTCCCAGTGACCTGCATGGGGAAGGTGGTGTCCCCAGCACCCATCCTGCCCACTGCTCCTGCTCAATGGCCACGAGGGGATGCAGCCAGCACAAGGGATGGAGCCAGCTGAGGGCACAGCTTGTTCCTGTATGGACTGCTTAGGCATGAAGGATAATTCCTGATGCCAAACACGGCCTTGGCTGTTGCCGGAGCCGGTGGGGCTGGTTTGGTATCACTGCAGCATTCCCAAAGGCAGCAGAGCCCTGTGACATGCACCCTGCAGACTCAGGGATCGGGTTTAGGGCCAGCTGAGCAGACTGGCAGAAGGTTTTTGAACCATTCACCCAACTGGTTTGACCAAACACTGCTCTTCTTTCTCCCTACTTTTGCGCTCACATCACCTCACAGCGTGGCTGAGTTTCATGGGGAGAAGATTTGTTTGGTTTTGTTTTTTCTCACAACAACCTTTACAAGCTGTGGAATACAACACTTCCCTCTGTGGCTGCGCTGACACCCATGGACAGGAGCCCTGAGGGCAGAGGGGCTGCGGGGACCTCTCCAGCCTGAGCACGGCTGGTTCGTGCTCTGGGGAGGGAAGGGTGGCAAGTGCTGCCTCCACTCGTGCAGCGCTGCGGGCAGCTGCTGTTTCTATCCTTGGAAAGGTCAAATGTCTCATCACAGGAGCTTTGGGAAGTCGGCAGCGCTCTGCAGAGCCCAGCCCAGCCGTAGCTCTGTGCCGGCACCACGCACCGCAGCTCCGCTGGCCTGAGGAACCACGGCGCGTTTAGTCCTTCTTGCCCTGCCACTGCAAGGATGAAACCCCACACCAACAAATCAATTCATTCCTTTGATGGAGCCAATAACCGGAAGAGAAAAATGGGAGGAAAAACAACCCCGACCTTATGACATTTGTGACACACTGACAAGAACACAACATGGCAAGGGGCCCTATTTTTAAAGGCCATCACCCTGCTGCTGTCGGAGCACACTTGTGTAACCCACAGCAGCTCCCTGCATCGGCGGCTCTGCCATGGCAGAAAGTTCCCATCAATGCATACCCTGGGAACAAGAAGTTGGGCTACCACCTAAAATCGCTGCAACCACCCATGGTTGGTCTCTCTCAGGAAAGCCGAAGTCTGTGGGTAAAGAAAAATGATTATCCAGTATTTATTTTAAATCTGTGTGCTTAAATTCAGCTGTGCCTGATTCTGCAGAGGAACTCCAGATCTGCCCAGGATAGAAAGAGAAGAAGGCAGAACTAAGACACCAATAAACAGCCAAGGCTGAAATAGGACTTACACTGTCACAGACACATGGAAAGATTCAAAGAAGCTTTTGTAAAAGTAACTTCATGGTCTTACATTGCAAATGAACAGTTGTAAGGAAACTAGCATTTTCTTAGGCTCTCCAAGTTAAGAACATATTTTTAATACTTGAGATTAATGGGACCTACTGCACTCACTTATAGCAGAAAAAAATTCTTTTTTTAATTACTCAAAAGAAAAATCCAATAATTAATAGCCAACAGAAATAATGAACCAGACAGCATAATCTCATTTTCATTACCCTTATTAGCTCAAGAGATCAAACCCAATCTCATTCTTCCAGAAATAAATACACTATTATTTTTAGCTCATTTCCCAAGACTGTGAAGTCACTGTGCTTGGGCTGCCTGCCTGTTTGTCCACTCTGATAAGTCTGGAGCCTGCTGGCCAAGTTCAACTTGAATTAATGACAACATAGTAGTCTCAGAGATGTTATGTCAGACCTGTTCTGTGACCAATCTCTGGCCAGGAAGTACTCAAACAAATCTAATTGTGATTTCATATAGGGTAACTTATTATCATACTATATTCATTTATCCTCAAAAGATCTGACTATTTTAATACTAAAAATATTCAATTACTTATATGCCAAAAACATATGTTAGAAAATTTCCTGAAACTATCCCAATATTCCCACAAACTGGGGAGATAACCCCTAGCAAGCTGATGAGCAGGTTGTGTTCTATGAAGGAATTTCCTAACCAGTTGCTTACAACATATTTCATGTTATTACTAAAATATTTACTGAATGGACATGATGCAATATCTCCTTCTGTTTTCAAAACTCTCCTAAGGCCAAAAATAGGCTATGACTTAAAAATAACATGCACCACATTGGAAGTCAATGTAATATTCTCTAACCAAGACTTGATGGACAAGTTGTGAGGTGTCACACTTCTATTTTCAGAAATAGATTATGTTTTTCCTGGGCATTGACAGTGACTACTTTCTTCATGTATCAATTTCAGCAGGAAGGAATGAGCAGAACCCACAGAACATCTCAAACCCCTGCATTTAGGGCAAAGACAGCACCCATTTTTTGTTGAATACACTCCAAAGAAACAAATGAGGAGCAGGCAGGAGCAACAGAGCAGCCCAAAAAAAAATCAACAGCTCATTGGCTTGACTCTTTCCATTTAGCAGTTGAACAGAACTGGCAGTGAAAGGGGATAAAAGGCCCCAAACCCAGGAAAGCTGTAACAATCCAAGCATCAAGGTGATTCCCAGTCTGCCTGGGAGGAATGATCTGGGCAGGGACCATGCTGGGGACAGTGGCTGGCTGGATTTCCTCTGCCTTGGCTCACCACCAGGGAATGGAAAGCCACGGTGGAATGGAGTGAGAAACAGCAAGAAGAAAATCAGTATTTACAAACTCAGATGAAAAATCTTCATAAAGAAGGACGTCTTACATTTCCACTCAAAGCCTGCTGCACAATGCAACAGCCTTTTGTGTTTGTTTTTTTTCCCCTTCATTAATTCTGATGTTGACCATTATCACACCCTGCTTTCTGTAGCAATTACAGCAGACAAGAGAGATGAGCCTGAAACATCAATGGATGCAAGTAACACTTGACTTTTCGGAGCTCCAACTCAATTCTCTGTAGTGTGGGCTCATCTTGAGCAAAACGGAAGGAACCAGTGAGAAATCAAGTGCAGCAAAGAGAGAAATGCAGTTTGGTAAGTGCTGGAGATGAGGCCCTGGTAGTCATTTGAGGAGGATATGACACACGAGGGTGCAGATACCTGAACTCTTGCTGAATGCACTGGACTGTGTAAACTCAGAGTGCGGTGCTGAGTCCAGACCCAGCATGATCAATCCCACAACAGCTTAAATACCTGTTAAGGGAATTACCTGGCCAACATGACATTTCATGAGGTGCCAACTCACCTTCAGTTGCCTTCAAACACGTGACAAAATGTGGGCAATAAATTCCTGGATGCTGGCATAACATCCTGCATGACACCACAGCACTGAGCAGCTCTAGCTCTGTCAGTGTCACACACTGTGACAAATTCAGACTCATCTCTTTTTTTCTTAAGGAACATTTGACAACTAAGCAGCAACCTGCTGAGATGCTCTAAACCATCCTAGTCAGGACTAAGATGGGGATGTGACTGAGATGTCCTCCTTACCCCAGGTTTTGGGATTTCTCCTAGAGCTTTACCAGCTTTGTTATCAGAGACGTGCACACATGTGACAAAGCTGGGGACCAGAAGCCAATCAGTGTGGCACCATGCTGATGGAAGTGTTCATGGTTCTTGGTTCTCCTCTTCAGCACCTGAATCCAAAACTTGCAGTTCAAGGCTCCAGATCTTCAAATCTAATAATTTCACCAGTCACTCAACAGCAAACAAGTATTTTCTGCACTCTTTAGTCCAGCATGATATATGCTTTTCAAAAAGTAAAAGCTTGTCTTTCCTTGGCACAAGAGAACTACACAGTCATTTAAAAGTAAGTAGATAAACTCTAAAATTATGTCTTTTTTACAATTGCTATTCTGGTTACTCTAGAATGATGTACAATGTCTTTACTAGCTGATTGCAAGTAAGATCTTGTCTAAATGGAGAGGAAGATGCATAAGCATTTGCCAGAAAAAATGCTTTGTGATTTCCCTTAAAACTCTCATTTATCAATATTTTAGTCCATGTTTAGCCTGCAGCCCCTTATTCCACAAATCTTCATTAACTTTTGCCACTAATATTTCATTAACTTTTACTGTTAACATTATTGCTCACTAAAGTCTAAAGCAAAAGATGAACCTGGGCATGGAAAAGGCTTGTACATTTTCATCCCTTCCATGGTGCAGCATGCATAAAAGGAGTGTGGTTTCTGTTTCTCTGCCTCCCTGAGGGATCCACTGCTCCAGAGAACCCCACCACCTGGTGAAAATACCTTCTTCCTTACCTTTCTTATGTGCCTGTAACTCTGAGAATAAAAGCAATGAACTTTTGCAGGACCACACTGCCACTGCCCCCTCAGAGGCAGAGGGCTTCCTTCTGGCTGTTCTCATTCCCCACTAATGCAGGAATTCCACGTGCTACAGACAACAGCTCCACGTGGCAAAATGGGAAGGGAACAGGGAGGGTACAAATTAAACTCAACAGCACTGGAAGTGCTTCAGCACCTACTTGCAGCAAAGCCTACAAGGATACTTGTAAATGGTTTGGAGTTATTTTAGTAGGAATGATCTAATAGTTAAATTGGTTTTGCACAGATTATTGTTATAATGGGTAGCATGAAAAGGAGGGAGAATTATGCTTCCTCCTGAGCCTCCTGTATTAAAGTTAATTTCATCAGGATAATCATTGCCTGGGAGAACTCAGCCCTGTGAAGACCTTTCTTTTCATGCATTAGTGAATTATGTTTTAATTCCTCATTATCAGTGATGGAAATACTATGCAGAAAGCTCATCACACATAGATAATTTGGGACTGTGCACCCATCTTTGCCAGCTGCCTCCTCCAAGGAGCTGCCGTGCCACACACTGTCCCCACACGCCTGAGCAGCACCTCAATTAACAATTCTGTGTATCATTACCTGGACTGAATTTATGCTCGATCTTTGACTCCTTAATACAGAAAAATGCAATAATAAAGTGCCAGCGAGAGAGTTGACTTTCCATAGATAATCCAGAATGTTTTTCTATTCCAAATTTGACGCACTTAAAGGTGCTCCTACTCCACTGCATATTGAATCCTGTGGATGTTTCTTATCTCGTTTACTTCTCCTTGTCTCATACTGTTAGAGACCCTCCCTGTTAGATAAAGTCATTGGGTCTTTGAATAAGGAGAAACAATTTCTTTCACTTGATTAACTGCATGACTTAATGCCATCAGCTCCATTAGGGGACAGGAGCATGAGACCGGCTATCAGGGAATCAAAGTCAGTCACAGCCACATGAATCTCTGCAGCAACACCATGAGGTTTGAATAATCAATTGACCATTCCCAGGGATTTTGTCTCCAATAATAAAAATATTTCTTGGACGTTTTAGAGGTATTGTGCTTGCACAGATTGACATTACAAACAAAATCCCTACAGTACCACTTTTTATGTTATTTGCAGAGTTTGAGATGATAAGGTGCCAATTTGGGGCAATTCAGATATGGGAATCTGCTATTATGGAAAAGATATGGGTAAGTAACTGTGATTATTAAAATGAGATTAATTAACTTTGGCTCTGTCCAGATGCAACTGGGCAGGTGAGCACCTATTGCAGGGTGAACCCTCAGCTGAAGCCTGAGAGAGTCCTGCCCAGGTTTCCACTAACTAATACCTCAGAAAGGGCTTCTTAGGACATGTGAGGCTAAGCCAGGGCTAACCTGCTCAGTGGTTGTTGAGGGTTTGAAAGAAAGCTGCCCCCTGTGCCAGGTGGGGGTTTTGAAGCCCCAGGGAGCCACAAAGCTCTGCCAGTGGAGACACCACAGCATGTGTTGGACATGGCACACAAACCCCGAGCTTTCCTGGAGCCCAGGGACAACCAGAGCAGCTCCAGTGCAGCCCCAGTGCCCCCAGCCCCTGTGCTGCTCTGCTGCAGGGATGGTTGGAAGTTTTGCTGGGGAGGAGACAAAGGCCAGCGTGCTGGCCAAGTCAGATAAGGCTTTTGCTTTTAAACCAAGCAGTTGGGTTCAGTCACTGATACACACAAGCTATTTTGGTCTGATGGGATTCATCAGTTGAGGTAACGCTCTTGGTTTTAAATCAAGCAGTTTGGTTCAGTCACTGATACACACAAGCTATTTTGGTCTGATGGGATTCATCAGTCGATTCTGGTACATCAGTATTCATGTCAAAACTGTCACATGTGGTAGATGTCTCAGGAAAAGGAACTGGAACTGATAAAGTCTAATAAAGTCAACAAGGATTCCTCAGAAACTTTGGAAATTTGGAGCCCAGGCCAAGCACCCAACTTGGTAAGTTCTTGTCTGAAATTAAAACCCTTGTCCCACCTCAGACACAGAAGCTTCCCAGAATAAACATCACTACTGCTACCAAGAACATGGAATGAACTGCAAAATAATGAAACTCATCATGTGCCAAGGGAAACCTGACCGCTGCAATGCTGATTAGTTGCTCCCCCTGCTCTGGAGAGCATTAGCATGAGAGCAGAAGACAGTTTTGATAGTCACTGAAATATCAAGGTCATCTCTTCGGCACTGTGGCTGAGGTTATTGGCCCAGGAAAGGCTTGTTTCAGCTCATTATCACGACCTCTTCCCCTCCTGTTGCCCACACCTCTGGGAGGGTGAGGCATCACCTCCCCAAACAAGAAACCAGTCCAGTTTTGGGCACTTCCAAGCAACCACTGTTCTTCCTGCCTGCTGAGGACACTGCTCTTGCACAGCTAGATGGCACAGTAACTTACTCTACTCTCTGCAGCAGCTGCTTGCCAGAGATTAGGACTTTCAGCACTTTTTTTTTAACTAAAAGAATTTACATCTTCAATTCTCAGTCAATTCTCAAGCCTGCTGCAGTTCAGCCATCTGACAGAAATACACCAAACCTCATGTTTGGGAAATTCATATATATATATATACACACACATATATATATATGAGTTCCAAAGTAAGATACATTAATTATCTTCAGCCCAGCCTCCAGGCCTTCTTCAAAGCTGCTCAGCTCCAGCCGTCACAGGCTGCAGGAGGAAGCAATAGGTCTCATACCCAAGTAGATTAACTCTCCAGAGCTTTTCTAATTAGAGATAGCAGCTCCTTGCCAAGGAAATGTGCTTGCTGCAGCTTATTTTAGCTGTGCAGTTCTGACAAACCAGTCACTTTTCTTCTTATGATCTTGTGTAATTGGAAGACAAACTTTTTCTGAATAATGAATGCTCAGAGACACCACTGTTCATGAAGCAGCGTATTTTCATTGTAAAAATAGATCTACAAAATGATAGCTTAACAATAGCAGGGAATTTGCCCCTGTAAATTTCAGAAGCAGTGAATGGTTGAGGCTGGCAGGAATCCCCACTCCAGCCCCTGCTCACACTGGGGCCAACCTCAATACCAGCTCAGGTTGCTCAGGGCTGTGCCCAGTTAAGCTCTGAGTGTCTCCAAGGACAGAGGTTGTCCTGCCTCTCTGGGTCCCCATGGCAATGTTTGAGCACCTCACAGTGAGAGCAATTTTCCCATCTAACCACAATTTCACTTGCTGAGAACAGCTCACAGTCCATTGCCCTTTGCTATGCAGCTCAGAAGAGAGTCCAGCTCTAGTGTCTGTAATTTCTCACTAGATGACATTATATTCATTATTTGAATTGATCTTTGGTGCTCTCCACATTTTAAGCTTTTCAAAGCCAGGTCTTATTTAGCTGTGAGAGCTACTGGGTAGAAACTGGAAGAGATGCTTTTCTACACAAGTGGCTCTGGTGTGTGAGGTTCCCTTCTGCAGGGAAATGAAGTGAACTAGGAGCACACCCCTAACAAAAACTCCTACTAAGTAAAGGAATGTACATTTTCTACCTTACCTTCCCTTTCTGTTTTGCTCTTAGGGGTGTTTGATAGAGCTCCCCAGGAGCTGGAGCACAACATCTGTCAGCATAGAGCACCAGCCTGAGTCTCAGCAGCAATTCAGTGCATTATCCACTGAGGAGGATTTACATGCCTTCCTAACTCCTTTTGAGCTTTTTCCTTGTACTGGGACAGAATTCACACAAGTTTCTAGTCCTTTGTTCTTCCCCATATCAAAGAGGGGGAGAAAAACCAGGTCAAAGAGCCATTTCTCTTCCTCTTCCATCAGCTGTGAGCAGCTCCAGGCTCCCTGATGTGCTGCATGAGCAAATAGCACCTTTCAACGGAGGACTGAGGAGCCACAAGACAGAGGTTAAGGGTGTACTTCTCAAAGGAGCAATCCAAGAGCAGGACAAAGCCAACACTTGGTGTGGTGGAGAATCCCAGCATGGAGATGAGATTTCCGTTTGCCCTGATGGTTGCACTCCATGTGTTACCTCTGTGCCTCAAAGCTCCGAGCTGAAATCAAGAACGGGACCTGCACTGGCCACCCTTCCCCACAGCTGATGTGTGTCACATCAGAGAAACGAGGAAAAAGCTGGGAGCAAACCAAAGGTCAATGCAATACCGAGGGTTTAATAGAGTTTTCTGTGCTTTTTCCCTTGGACAGCGCTGAGGGCTCAGCCCTTTGTCTCAACATACCACTACAACTTTTGGCAGGTATGTAATAGAAAAAATACCACAGGGACATTTTATTCTGTTTCCTTTTCTACTTTTCTCCTTCCCCACGCTGTCTTGAAAGAAAGCAGGTGGGGTTTCAGCCATTGCCAGCTGCTGTATTAAAACAATACAATTTTGGGAAGCCCCAAAGAACTGTTTGCAGCCACAATAAACACAGTTTATAACCAAGCCTTTTGCATCAGCAGATCACAGCAGGGCGCTGAAGAACTGATTGTGTACCTAAGCACCTTTGAATCCCACCTAAATATCCAACATGAATTTAAAGTGTAAAATATCCACAGCCCACACACAGCACCCTTCAAACTGTAGAGGGAGAAACAGCTGAGGTGAGCTCAATAACAATCCAGATGTGCACCCCAGATGCTGCTTCCTGCAGAGTGAGCCCACAGGGAATGCTGTCCCATCCATGGAATAAATGTCAAACCTCAGGTGAGATGAACCCAAAACCCCCTCCCAACAGCCACTACTGCCACCAACATCTCAAGAGTCAAACATCAAGAATCTTCATCATTCTGTATTATTTAAAAATTCAGCTGTCGATTCTAGCAGTCTGTCACATCACAGCATATTGCTCTTCTCTCTTTAAAATGGATAGTGTGGGGTGTGGGAAATAACAGCCACTCCCTTTTCTCCTCTATTCCAGCTTTAACCCTACAGAGGAAGTCCTTCTTCCCCAGACCTTTACATGCTGCTCCTACAAGCAAGGTGCATGGTAAGACACCAACCTTGAATGAGCTCCTTGTAGCACAAATTCAGCAGCAGCACCAAACCACACATCAGCTCTTGTAATTTGCTTTCTACTCATTTACATTATACATTAATCTAACATTATCCATCAATCAATAGGTGAGAAGATTTCACTGCTCACTGGTTCTGCAGAACCGATTAAAGGGGTGCTAAAGATGATTAATTTATTACAGGATCTGCTAGGAAGCTAAATGCTTGTGGGAAGAAAGGAATTATTGACTTAGATTTAATAGAGGAATAGTTCCCAATTCATGTATGTGTATATATATAGAATAAGATGTAGGAATATATGGACAAAACAGCTTTGGCATGTGCTGTAAGTGGGTTTGCTGGGCACAGACTGGAGATGAAGGATGGAGAAAAGCAGCACAGACCTTCCTTCTTGTGCAACCCTCTGCACCAGTGGAAAAGCACCACTACTCTTCTCTGAATGCAGAGACTTAAAAGTCTCTAATGTTAAAAGGTAATTAAAAAACCACCAATGAGCCTCTGTGAGCTGTGTTGCCATTAATCCCTCTGGCTCAGCAGGGACCCTTGGAGGGAACTGGACAGACTGAGTGGCCCTGGGTGGGTGGGTGTCAGCAGACAGGCTCAGCATCCCTCATGGCGCAGCATGAGGAGCAGCAGAGCCCCATCCAGCAGCTGCACAGCTGGTTTGACCACCTCAAACTGCCAAGGTGGCTGTGCAGGCTGCCGGGACCTAGATGTGCCCCAACAGCATCTACATCATTTCTGCTCATGGTGCCAAACTCCAGGACTCACCTCTGCATCCACCAAGCCATGGTGGGCTTGCCCCTTAATTCATCCAGCTAATAAGAAGAGCAGTTTTCCATTGGGATTTAGCTGCAGCCTCACAAAACCCAGAAGTGCCGCACATCACTGGGAGTTTGACCTTGCCAGCACAAGGAGGGACATCCTCAGCAAAGATTCACACACAAAGGCAGTGGCTGAGGACCATGATGGGCAGTGCCCTCCCTGTCCAACATCTCCTGTGTGCCAGGCTGTGGATGCCAGCAGATCGAGTACGGGGCTCGTGGCACAGCCAGGATGGAGCGAGAGCCGCCACAGCGTGAAAGGATTGGCATCCACCCAACGAGCTGCTGCTTAATGGACTGATTTTAGATACACATATTTGGACAAGGAACAATCGATATGGCACAGGACAGCACAGCACATGCATTGTCTGCAGCCAATTACGCTGCTCTCTCTGCTGTACAATATTCATTTTAATGTTACCCTGAAAGGAGGGAGCACGGCAGGTCAGCCAAGGAAAGTGGCAGCGCTGCTGTACAACCCAGCCCTCGTTTCTTTGAAAACTCATGTCAGTCCAGTGCATATCCTGTCAACCAGGCCCTTACAGAGCACAGTTCGAGGAAATCCATTAAGCCTTTACCCTGTTCACCATTGCTGCCGTTTTGTTTTGCCAGTGTCACACTGACTTTGGGCTCTGCCACTCTCTGCACTCCACACCCACCACAGCATCTCCCTTCCCACCAGCTCTCACCAGTAACACCACAGCCCAGCTCCCCAGGGAAAAGCAGGACAGAGTCCCAGGGACTCAGGTCACCCTCTTTCTGACCAAGCCCAGGTTGTTCAGAGCAACATAAATGCCAAAACCAAGCCTTGCCTGGGGGCCTTGCCCTGTGCCTCGGTATCTGACCATTGATTCATCCAGCACAGAGCAGCACCATATGGAAATTTGTATTATGGCACCAAGGATGCTGCTCTGAGCCAAAGAGCCTGTCCTCAACACAGCACTGCAGTCTGTTGGGTCACAGCATCCTTCATCTCTTTGCACATCAAGTCATAATCCAAAATGCTGCAACCATCCTTTTTTCCCAACCTCCATCTGACTCTTATCCAAGGCTGAATCTCCCCTCACAGAATCTTCAGTGCTTGGAATTGTCTCATACTACCTGGCCTCTGTTCTAAAGCCTCAAAATTATAAAAGGTAAAAAACCCAACACCTAAAAAAGCAATTATTTTAATTACTCACTCTGGGGGCAAGAAGACCCTCAATTGTCTTTTTCAAAGGTACAGTTGTTACAAGCAGCTGACCAGCACAACACCCAGTGCTGCCATGCCCTTTGCAGTACCTGGAGGTGCTTTTCTATCCCAAATTATAGGAAATCAACATTTGCAAAAGCTTTTGAATGTTCCCAGGCACGAAACATTACAGGAGGCAGCAGAATCAGTATTATTTATATCAATCCCATTATTACAAACTGGAACTCCACACGGTCACTGTAATAAAGCATTACCCGGGAGGCCACTGAGAAACCTGAACAAAATCCTGTAATACAGGATGAAATAAGAACAAAAAAAGAAGGAGCCTTTCAGATGGCTTGATGTTATCCCTTTAAATGGAGCTGCCTTGACATATGCTGTGCATCGCAGGGGACTGGCACGTCAGCAGAGCACTCCACGACAGCCACAGAGCTCGAAAATCCACCTTTCTCTTCCCACCTGCATTTTCTTGTTTAATTCTTCCCGTTTTGTTTTTCTACTGATGTGAGCATGCCTGTTCTGTTGGGGGATTTGGCAGTAAGAAATCCCCAGGGATAGCCCTGGCAGGTACTGCCTGATTTGAAGGCAATACTGAAAAATCTTCATACAGAAGATCCCTAACAGGGACAGATTGAGGCAAATTCCTCCTGAAAGACCAGGCTGCTGCTCTGCAGAACCCCACAAGCTATGATGTACCCTCCCTTTTCAAGCAACCAGCTACAGAAATGACAGCAAAAGCACGTGCTGCAGAAACAAAGCCAAATATTGCCTGGCTTTGGACCCTGCCCAAAGGATGAGAAGTTTCCACCTGTGTAGCAGGCAGGGTTTAGGCTGTGGCTCCAATTTTCCAGTGCTGCTGACCTGGACACGGCTTTGCCTCTGCCCAGGCACGGCTGCAGATGGATTTGCACCCATGGACAAGGACACTCTTTATTTTTAGGCACAGGCTTCTTAAATGCAATGCCCAGGAGGCTGTGAGCCCTTCCCTCGGCTCCCACTGAGCCTTGCTGCACCACTGCAACAGGTGAGGCCCACCCAGGGGACAGGGAAAGCCAATATTATTTGTGCTCTCACTGAGGGAGCTGCAGAGAGAAGCTTGTTTGTGTTGATCTAAAAACCCAAAATCAGGACACTCTGCCCCTCCTATTTGTAGGAGCAATAATTCTCTGTAGGTGCTTCAGGAACACAGAACAGACCACGTGCAAAGTAACCTCGTTTCAGATCTGGATCCATTCCAGGACAGTTGTGGACAATTATCAGCACCTGGTGATTTGCAGCAGAATTTTCAGTCACCATCTCCATCATGGCCATGTGAGACCCTCAGGGCTGTTACAGGGAGAGGCTGAGCTCTCACAGCTCCAGCCCGTGGCTGTCCCTGGCAGTGCCAGCCCAGCCCCAGGAAGGGCAGGGTAGCAGGGGCTGCCAGCACTGTGTCCTGCTTTGAGACAGGTTGGGGATGGAGCCAGCTGGGACAGGCACAAGCTGACCAAACCAGCTAAATTAAACCCATCCAGGAGCACCCACCTAGCTGGGGCCAGATAAAGCTGCTAAAGCACCAACAGGGTTGCTATATTTTAACTCTCAGTGTGTCTCACAGCACTGCTGGAACCTGCACCTCTGGCCAGAACCCCTTCTCTTATGACAAATCTGATTAAACAATCTCCTAAACAAGCAGGATTGTATTACTTCTCAGCACACATGCGGAGACAAATGTGCCAAGGAGACCCCTGAGCAGTTCAAGCCAACTATTAATACATTCAAAAAATATAGCAAGATCCATCTGAAGACTATGGATAAAGCTCAGTATAAGCCAATACTTATAAATAAATGGGGTATCTGGGAACTAGAGATCAGCTAATCTGCATGTCACCAACTGTGGAAAATAAAATGTCAAGTAAACCAGATGTTTGGGTTGCATCAGAGCTTTGATAGAGACCTAAGCTTAAAGCAGACTTCCAGGTGCAGCAGATTTTCAGTCTAAAAGTATTTTATAAAAAAGAAAGGCACACAAATGATTTTAAAATTGGTTAACCAAGAGGTACTACACGATAAACAGACACGTAGCCAAATGGTTTCTGTCCTTGATCCAACCCTATTGAGTACATTACTCAATTATCTGGGAAATGCACAAAGCCATTGCTGATGCAGTGTGTGCACGGCAGTAGCGGGTGCCAGGAACAGCATTAATGATGGGAACAGATCTGGAAAGCTGGGCAATATCCGTTTATTTGAGCAAAGTGCTCTCAATAGCTGCAAATGGCACAGTGCCTGTCTAAGGACCACGTACATGGGTCATGCTAATCATACAGATAACAGCAATTAAGGAAAGGAAATGAGGAGGTTTGTACAGAACCGGCTGTACATGAACTCCTCATGTGATGCTGTTACTAAGAGGGGAAAGCAATCCAGGGCTAGAGAAAGAGATTAACAAGCAAGTGCAGGGAAAGGGTGTTATTTCAGCCTCCAGTATCCAAGATATCATTGCTAAATGCTGTGAGCAGCTCTGGTGACCATATTTGAAGGATAGGCCTGAAAATATATTCGGACAAGACTCTGAAGTCATATTGGCTCTGGAACAGTTGCCTGATAGTAAGAGGCTTTTGTGGCTCAGGCTATGCAGCTTTCCCAAGAGGTGGTAGGGATAATTCAGCCCCAGCCTGCAATTCCCTCTGAGAGGAAGAAAGTCTGATAGCAGGCAGCTTCTGGGCCAGCCAAAATGGACACATTGCAGAAGCAGAAAATGCAGCAAACTTTTCAAAGCAGGGCCTGGGCTGTGATAGACTCCACTCCACTCAGTGAGAAGCATGGGTGACGTGGACAAAATGCCAGGCTGGAGCCAGGAGCCCAAAGCAGAAGGTGCAGGTGGAGTTTGGATGTGCAAAGCAGCACCTCCTAGCTTGGGCACACATGTGAGGAGGGTGTGGGGGACCCACAGGTGACAATCCCCCCCCAGTTGTGCTTAAAGACTTTCCCCAGCTGCCCCATCTCTGACCTGTGTGTGGCACGCCCCTTAACAGTACCAGAAATGAGGCTAATGGCAGTGGGAAAATTTCCAAGTGAATAAGAGAAAAGGATGCTGCATGGAGAGTACCTGAGGAGCCAACAGCTCAAACTGCCAGCTGGGGCCATTTCCAGCACAGGACACTGAGATCTCTGGGGGTTATTCCTCCCAGGGGACACGTGAACAACTTGAGGATGGTTTGGGGCTGTGGTACTGTACCTTTCGTGCTTTCCAAACCACCACAGGCACTTCCACCCAAACCTGTGCATGGATTAGCTCAGTGGGACTCTGCACATCATCTAAAGGGAGAGGGAAAAAACGTGACAAACCTCCAGAGTGATTAGACAACATCTCACATGTCAGAACAGCAGATTTAAATCAAGTTTGGAATTTGTTAGAATGCTTTGACTGAAAAGAAAGGCTGGCATTATGACAGAATACATTGTAATGGAATCTGCAGCATCAGATCTTTTCCAGGCAAGAACTACTTGTTACAATAAATGATTTAAAAAAAATCAGTATTCATATAAGAATCTGTGTGCATCCACAAAATAGGAGTTGCAAATACACTAGGTTTTAAACAATCTCAGAAAAAACTCATTTTCAGTTAAGTTCTCCCATATCCTGCCCTCTTCAAATGACTGCAAAGATCATCCATACAGTCTTAGAAATCCCATTATCTCCCTGTTCTTGTCATAAATTCAGCAGTGTTTCTTTGATAAATTACATTCCTATCATATCATTTTAGTAAAAAGTACACATCAGAGCTCTTAATTAAAGCCCATACCTGTAAATTGGATTTTTATATATGTAATTGGAATATATACATGTGTAGAATATAAATGCAGTACATACACATAGAGGTGGGATCGGGATGTTCTATTATCAAAACAGTGCTAACGTTTCTACAGCTCTAAAAGAGCCTATTGTGATCTGTGATTTATGTGTTTGTGGGAGCTGTGCTTGTCACCCAAAGCTCCATGCCTCCTTCATTCCTCTGGTTAAAATAGATTAGTTTTTTTAGTTTGTCTATGTGATAAGCTATTCTGGAAGAGTTATTTTTGTGTGGATGCCCTCAGTCTGAAATGAAATGCTTTATCATTTTGATTTAGCTTTATCCATATGCTCAAAATTCCCCTATTCCACATGAGGAAACCAAAGAATAAACTGAGCAGCAAGTCTGCTTCCAGTCCAAATGTCCTAACACTGGTGCTGGGATGATAAAGCTCCTTAGTAACAAAGTGCCCTCACACACTGGCTGTAGGTGTGCATTCTTCTGGGGGAGGGACTGGTCCAGCCAAGAGGAGAGAGATGCAAGAGAAGAGAGCAGACTGTACAAACACCATCACAGGATACATCTCGTGTTCATCACATCTGGGAGGCGAATGCTGCACTTTTTTCACCACTTTTGCAGATAAGCAGCTGAATTCTGTGTGGGAACACAGAAAATTCCCGTATCTAGGGATTTGGGTGCTCTCATCACACAGACTTCCATCAAAAGCCCATAGTGGTTCCAGCAACTTGCCCAGGTGCAGTACAGGGAATTCACCCCTAAGTGGCCTGAGTGGAACTTTGGCACTGGCCATTGCTATGCTCCCACTTACAACTGGCTTCTTTAGGAAAAGTGTCACTACAAGACCTTCATTTTATATGACTTTACTTAAAATTAGCTTACGCCAAGCATGTAGGAAACAAGCAACTAGGGAAAAGCCCAGAAAGACCAGCCAGGCAGTTTATATTTCTTTTTGCAATACCCTGGGTGACAGGAGGGCAAGCCTCAGCCTACAGAGCAGCGGGGCCGCAGTTCCCCCACTGAGCACGTCCTAGGGCCGGCCCCAAGGTGCGGCTGGCACAGGGACCCCGGCACGCTGTGCCAGACTCGGTGCCAGGCTGGGGCAGCCCAGCACGGGAAGCAGAGCTCTCCCAGGGGCCCCAGGACACGCTGGCACAGGGGACAGGCGGTGTCGCAGGGATGGATCCGGCTCCGGGGACTGCAGGAGCTCATCCCACAGCCTCAGCTGCCCAAGGAGGCGGGGGATGAGGCACGGCCCTAGGTAGGTCAGGCTGTGAGCGCACACGCCGAGCGGCCCCGAAAGCATCCCAGCGGGAGACAAGCAGCCCATTCACCTCTATTCCCAGCCGGCAGAAATGAAAAACCCAGCCAGGAGCTTCACAGCCCCTTTATTTAAGAGATAAAATGGAAATAAACTTTCGAATGACGTTAGCTAAAACTTTCTAAAATAAAACTTCCATTAAAAGGGGAGGCTGAAAGCAGATATTTCTGAAGCTGCCGCATCCTCCACAGCGCTCGCTCTTCTCGCATCCCGAACCCCCGCCCCCAGAGGAGCCGCTGCCTCCCACTGCTCCAGCCTCGCGTTCCCTGCTCCAGTTAAAATAAAAGGGAAGGAACCCTGCCTGCAAAGACAGGCTAGCCCGGAGCCCAAGCTCATAACGATCAAGTCGCTCTGTCAGGTTAATTAGCACATAAATTAAAAAATGCTTTGCACGCAGTAGTACCAGGCACAGCCAGGGCCCTCCGTGACATGGCACAGAAGGAAAGCTGTAGGGATGGAGATGAATGAATGGAGCACCAGGGAGCCAGGGCACAACTTTTTGTCATATCTATGGCCTGCGGTGCAGTGTGTCTCAATAACCAAAGCAAATTTTAAAAATTCACCCTGTTCCTATCATAGCAGCTACTTCTTTTTTGATTACATTTCAAGTTTTCTGCTTAAAAAGTTGGCATATATTTTCCAAATATTTCCAAAATGGGCATCTAAACTATACTTCAGCCACTCTCTTTATGGGGCCAGACCATAGCTGGGAACCACCCTGAAGTTCCACTGCCAGGTCAACCCCTCCATCCCGACAGCAATGCCACCATACCAGAAGAAATTGGTACATCTACAACCATCTTCCACCCCACATTTCTCCCCTCACACCCAGGCAAGATCTCTGGACAATGACAATGTCTTATAAATACTTATTTTTGAAATTATTTCCATTATTTTATGAAGAACCATAAATTATATACATCACTCAAAAGAAACCTACAAAGCAGGGTGGTCAAAATGTCAGTGTTCACAGTAGAGAGCAATTCCCAAAGTTTTCTTGAGGCTCCTTCTTACCTGAGGATGGCACAGTCACAGAAAAGACTTGAAGAAACTTATTCTTCTGAATGGAGAAAAATAATATAAAAAAAAAATCTTACCAGTAATACCGAGCCAGCCTGCCAGAAGAAAATGGAAGACAAAAAATATGATTAACGATGCCTTAATCTTTTAATGCAATCATTTCTGCCTTCAAGGGACTTCTGGTAAATAGCACAAAAAGTCTCACCAGGAAATTCTCTGACGCATTAATCTTGCTCTGGGCCCTGGCAGGTTCTCTGTGCTCAGATCGCAGTCGGAGGCTCCTCAGTGCAGCGAGGGTGTTGCTGGGCCAGCAGACAGACAGGGAAACCTACTTCAGCTCTAAAAGCAGCACAGGTTCAAAGTCTGCTCCAGCTCCTACCACGGGGAACCCCATCTGGAGCTCTGCCACCCCCTTCCACACCGTCAGAATCCTGAAATTCCTGTTGTCCCCACGTCAGCAGCTCCTCTGCAGAGTCTGAGGCTATTTCTAGTGCTCCACCATGGCATGCCCAGGCCACCTCTGACTCACTATCCCTGTTGCTCCGTGTCAGGACAGCACGGTTCCTTCAAGTGACTCACATCCTGTGTGACCAGCCCTCTGGTCCATCCTGTGGTCCATCCAGTCACACATCCCGGCCAGCATGATGAGTGACAACCCACCAGGAGTGTATCCATCACTCTCCTGACTTCATCCCTGTGGAGCAAGCAGGCCTGGGGGTAGGATACACAGCAGAATTTAGAGCTGTCCAAACCAGGGTCCAGCAGCTCTGAAGAATGAGTGGGTTCACATGAACCCACCACAAACTGTGCGTTTCAGAGCATGTGTTAATTTTAGGAGGAGCATCCAGTGATGCAGCTGAGGGTGTGAGCTGCAGATCAAAGTGTTACATAAGGCAATGCTTTGTGGAAGGGACCGTGGCCAGGGAATGGAAGGACAGGGATGGAGAGACCAGGATGGGAACATGCACATAGATAGGTCGGTTTTCTTTTGACACATTTTTGGTCAACAGGCATCAGAAGATGAAAAGTTTTTAAACCATTATGTAATTTAATTTATTAACACCTAATCTGCGCATGTTTCATCCTCGTCTACCTGTTCTCACCAGCAGCAGGCCTCAAGGGCAGACATTTGAAGGATGGGACAGCAGCTTTACAAAATCATTTCCCAGAGCCCCTTAGTGCCAAAGAGGCAACAAGCATCAGGTGAAACTAAACAACAAACGAGGCACTTGGGTTTGGCAAACTGAATTCATGCACATTAGCAAGAATCAGCTGTACAAGAGCTGCCCACACTAGAGGGGTAGAGATTAAAGGTTAGAGCTTTAGGAAGTGCCTCCAGGCATGCAGGTAATCACAGAGATGAGTAACAGCACAGGGCAGGAAGGAACAGGAGATGGCACAGGAGCACATGAGCAATGCTCATACCATCAGCCAGGGCAGCACACGTGGGCTTCCAGGGCAGAGCCACACACTGGTGACAGGAGCATTGGACTGACAAACCCTGTGCTGAGAACTGCCACCCAGCAAACAGCTGCTCCTGGACAACATCCAAGCAGTGTGTGCTGGGGATCCGTACTGGCACAAGGCCACGGCCAAATGCCCCAATACGGGGAAAGAAGGGTCCCTGCAGCAGCTTGGGATGCTCTCCAGACATCCCATTTAAGCCAATAAACTCCACATGTTTACAGTAAACTATATAGGGAATCACACACGTACGTTGCATATGTACCCTGGGCATCCCCAAACATCTGTAGAGATTAAGGAACTTGATTTTCTCACATTCTGAAATCCATACCATCCAGACCATCAGAAAGATGGCACCAGTGGCATTCTGCTTCCCCTGGGGATGCTAGCATTTTAAGGCAGTTTAAAAATGCATGTTGCTGTTCCCACCTCCTCCATCACTCTTCATACTTCCTCACTGCATTTCCCCCAGTCATTTCAGCACATCCCCATACATTCATTCATCATCCTCCCCAAGCTGCTTTTATTGGATCCTGGTTTGTATTTGGTGCCCTCAGACATTTCTCTTCATGCCTGAGAATAACCAGAAAAATAAACCTGTAGAAGAAAATAAATTTGCCTTTAAAAGTAGGAACGTACTACCCTGAGACAGCTCTGCAGTATGTCAGTACCTAACTAATGAGCATCCTTATTTTTTAACCCTTTTGCTTTATTTGCAAGCCTTTGAAGGCCAGGCTGCGTGACCTGGGGGACAGAAAAAGCAAACAAGCTCAGACGGGCCCAATATCCAGTCCCAGGAAGACTCAGAAGTCACTACAAGGACAACAAATACATGGGTGAGTGGTGGAACTGGTTAAGGAGAACACTCAGCATGTGTTATCAGGTGAACGTTAAGGGACCAGCACCTGCTCCAGGAGAAAAGAGCTCATAAACTCTAAAAGGGTCCTTGAGTTCGTTTCTTTCCCCCCCTCTCCTCCCTTTCCCTTCCTGCCCATTCATGTAACCAGAGATTACAAAATTACAACTAAAGTTCCAGGCTCCCGGCTGTGAGTGCTGAAACTTCCCCTCCGCGCTCATTTGCACAAGGCTTTTGCAGACTGCAGAGTGCCATCTAGACGGAGGAAGGAGGATGTGCTGCAAGTCAGCCAGCTGGAGGTAATAAATCCTTCAGGGATGCATCATAGAATGCCTACAAGATGCTTTGCAGAACAGCTCTTTGCAGACTGCAGATGTTTCATGGCAATTTTTTTAAAGTACTGAAATCCTCCCGTGGCTGAATGAGCAATGGTCTCAAATGGCTTGTGGGATGAGACGAGAGCCCTTTTAGTTTAGCATTTGAATATTTATGCATTCTCATAGAGAAACATTTTACTTCCTTATTTTTTCCAGGCTGTTTAAGGTTCAGATAGCCACTGAATCAGGACAATTTTTAATGCTGGGCTTCGAGGCAGAGCCTCATTAACAGACACATGGACCTGAATGAGGCCTTGCACACAAATTAATGAATTTTTAACGTATGGGCAAATATTTGCCTGTGGAGTGGTATTGGAAGGCATAGACTCCATGAACAGTGGATTTTGAGCAACAGGCTAAAAACCTTACCTATGTCATAGGTAGGAATAAAAGATCTGAGACAGCTATAGAGATGTGGTGGTGCTGTCCTGTCACCTTGGTTAAAGCCAGCATGGAAATCAGTCCGCTGCACCTTGCTGCCTGCCCTTGCCCAAGCTCACAAGATAACCTCTGGGAAAACGCAGCAGAAAGCTGAGCTGGGGACACAGCAAGCAGAATAAATGTGCTCACCTTTCTCCTGTCTAAACTGAACCTCACAAATTCACCATTTAAACTGAAATAGACTAGTGGAATGGTTTGGGTTAGAAGGAACCTTAAAGATCATCTCATTTCAACCCCCCTGCCATGGGCAGGGACATCTTCCTTTGGACCAGCCTGCTCCAAGCCCCAACCAACGTCACCTTGGACACTTCCAGGGATCCAGGGGCACCCACAGCGTCTTTGGGCACCCTGTGCCAGGGCCTCCCCACCCTCCCAGCAACAATAGCCAAAGAATGCCTCACATCAAGAGTCCACATTTCAAAGACAGCAGCGCAAAGCTGCCCTCCGGAAGCGCCATCATTTCTTTGGGAGTTACAAAACCATGCACTAGCACAGCAATGTAATAAATAATAGAACCTGGTGAATAATGCAAATAAAACATTTTCTCTTCCTATTTTTCATGTTTCTAAATATATTTCCTTCCGTTGCTGTCAGGCCTTTTCTGCTTTGCCTTTCACAAACCTTCATGCAGAGCAGAAACAAATTGCAAAGGACTTGGGAGAGAAGGGGCTGCTGTCACCCCTGCCTTGTTCCCCCTTCCTCTGCCACACTCTGTCAGGACCAGGAAGCCGGGGGCTGGATTTAGATTCAGCAGGGAGGCTCTCCCAGCCTGTAATTATGCTGACAGCTCCACGAAAGCTTTACTTTGCGTCTAATTAAGACTTATTAGAGCTGAAAACAAACAGAACTTGGTTCTTTCCAGTGTGATAGACCCTTTCCATGTACGAAGCAAAAAGATGAAAACAAAAAAAAGGATGGAAATTCAAGGAGAAGAAAGAAAAAAAAAAAAGAGGTCTGTGTCCAGCATTTTGAGTCAGGGCATGAAGCCCTTCATGAGCATCACCACTGGAAGTGGTGGAATGGTGGCCAGAGGGACAGAGCCTGACTCAGAGCTCCTCACCCACTGGTTGGGGGCCACTTGCACGCTGTTCCCCAGAAATTGTTGTTAATGCTGCGAAGCAGGAGGGAAATTGAGCGGTTCAGAGTGTCTGATGGTTGAGAGATGGGGCAGGGAGAGAGGCAGCACACACAGGTTCTGGGGGTGAAGGGCTGCACACGCCACAGCTGCAGCAGAGAATGCACAACCTGAGCTTGCCTCAGTCGACATGAATGTCACCTTAGTTTGTGTACTGAATACCTAATGGAGGTGCAGAAAAAGGACACTAAAGCAGAGTTTTTCAAAGAGACACTCACAGGAGCTGCACCAGACACCAGCAGATAAAGTTCAAAGGAAAGGGGCAGGTTCCCATCTGGTGCAAGTGGATTTTCCTTTCTTCAAAGAGACACAGACAATAAATGCAGTTCATTCACTCTTTTCATAGAGTGTTTTCTCACATTAAGAGCAGAGGATGATGAGAGTGTGTGTTGAGCTGCAGTGAAAATCCGTCCTTCAGCACGGTCTGGGTGCCGAGCCCAGCACAGCTGCTGGAGTGCCAGTGCCCTCTCCTGTTCAGTGTGCACCAGCTTCCCTGCTCATTCCGCAGCACGTCTGCACGCCTTCAGAGGCTGGGGAAACATTCCCAGCCTGACATCCTGCTAACAGCCCATTAAAAATGGTATTTGCAAGGTTAAGGGAAATGGGAAAATGCTGCAGAACTTCCGTGGATACTGTGTCCTCTTTGCTGCAGTCCAGAAGAGTTATCGTTTGCATTGGGCCATTTAGGAAGAAATAATCCTCAAACTATCCCATGTCATTATGTACAGCAGGTTTGCATCCTCTTTCCAGAGCACACCTTCAATGACATTCAGTTTTACTCTGTGTGGCTGTAACTTGAACTCCAGCCGCTGCCAAATATATTCACAAAGTCACAGAGGAGGAAACTGAAGCCAAAGGGGAGTCATTAGGGGTCTGACATTGGGGTTTTTGCTCCAACCATACCTGGACAGTTTTCCAGACTGTTTTACACTGTGGTGTAATTACAACAGCACAGATTCATCCTCATTTTACCTCAGTATTAAAAGCAGTGGTGGTGCTACAAAGTGTTTCCTAATGTCTCTCCTGCCAGTTAGCCCAAGGATTCCTGAAGGGGAAAAGAGATGAAGTTGTTTTCTAGTCTGATATTATTAACTATCCTAAAGCAGTTGAAGGAATAAGAAGAATGAATACCAAAGCATTTCACTATTGTCCATGGGAATATTCCCAGGGACACAGTCCCTCAAATGCCTTAGAATTGCTATCGATGTGTCAAGAGAGGGAACATTTTTTCCCCCTTCTGAATCACCACTGCCTGGAGCCATGCTGTAATGTGGGAATTCCAGCCACCAGGCTACCACAGGGAATGGAGGTCTCCAGCTCCCATCTTTGAGAGAACTCATGCTTAGTGGCACATCAGAACACGACACTTAATGGCTTAAAACCAAGACAAAAAGAGCCCAAGGCTCCCCAAAACAAACTCAGCTGAGCAATATTTCTGGCAAGAGCACTGCAAATGGAGCAGTGAAGGCCCCTGATCAAACAGGATTTCCAGTTCCTGACCTGTCCTTGTAAACCCAGCAATTACCTTTTCCCCTGTCTTCCCTCAGTGCCACGGGGCTCAGACAAACTCATTTCCCCAGTGGCCAGGGACACCAAACAGCTCAGGAAGGAGAGGGGTGACACACAAACTGCTGAGTCTGTCTCAGCCCTACCCAGAGCACGCTGACCAGACTGACAGAGCCAACCCTGCTCAGCTGAACACATGGAGAGCAAAAAACACCCGAGCTAAGCAGGGTAGGAACATGTTCAGCACATTTCACCTTTAGGAAGCTCCCAAGCACCCTTGTGCAGGAAGGAGGAGCTCCTTGAGACCCTGCTGGGCAGAGCACAGCTTTGGTGGCACCACTGTCACCAGGGGAATTGCCCTACAGGGAGCCAGGGCTGGGCAGTACCTCCTGGCAAAGTCAGGCTCTCCTCCTGGGGATGCTGGGCCATCTGAAAGCTAAATTGCTCCAACTGGGGCAATACCAGTTTGACAAAATTGAAACCCAGGGCTCAGGTGAGCTGGCAGAAACAGCTCACCCTGTAAAGCGACCCTCGTGCCCCTCTCACCACCTCAGTTATGCTCACCAGCACCAGCAACAACCAGCAAAGAATGGCAAGAGCAGGGCCTCTGTGATCATAGATGGGCAACCTGACATGATGTGCCTTTTCTTATATTTCCTCTATGTTTTTCTCCAAGTAAAATTAACAAGATCAGACAAAATTTCATGCTAAAATATTACTTAGGATGTTGGTGCAATATATTTACACAGCATCCCTCCCTTCAAAAGTTGTACTAACCTGTACAGTAGCTTAAATTAATTCTGCTTTGTGTTCTGGCAGATAGAAACAAGTACAGCTGCTCTGTTTTCAGCTGCCAAGCCTCCTGCAGCCACCCTTCTATAAACCTATTTGCTGGCAGCTCCTACCGGGAACAGACCTGGTGTGGGGGTCCCAGGGGTCACAGAGGAGCAAGGCCACGCTGCAGCCACAGGGTGTCACAGGGTAACCCCACAGAGCCCTGCTCCAGCCAGAGAGCAAAGCTCAGAGCACAGAGCACCTGTGCAAGGGCCTCGATGCTCACACCCAGGCCTTACCCACAGCTCCTCACATGCACATTTGGACATTTCTGACTTCTTTTTTCTGTGACTCAAATCCATGAGAAAAAACTAATCTGTCCCTGTTTGGATGCTCACACTAAACCCATCAGTGTACCAGGGTTTTTCCAATTATGATTTTGGGGTTTGTCAGTTCTTTACATAGCATATGCTCACACTGAAGTAATTAGGACCAGATCTGGAAGTTGTTGAAAGCCAGCTGGGAAACGGGGATTTATCCAAGAACAAGTTTTTGAACCCTTACAAACAAGGGAGATGTTGCACCAAAGTAAATTGAAGTTCAGAAGATGCTAAAGGTGTTTCCACACCACACACTGCTGGTTGGAATATAAAATGAGTTCTATGCACTGATATGTGGCTGTTACTCCAAACTCTCGTAGCCCTATTACACCACTTTTAGGAAAAGCCCATCAAGACACTTCCACATTCACCAGACAGATGTCCAAGCAGGAATGATGCCCCATATTTCTGCAAAAATCACTCCCAAAGCAGAATATGAAGGAAAAAGCCATACATCCAGGAGCCTACCTGTATTGAAATGCACCTTCATCAGGCAAATCACTGAAATCACCTCCTTTATGTCAAAACCTTCAGGTTTGGGGTCTACTGAAGGTTTCCTTTCGGTAGGGCACAAACATTAATTAATCCATGACTTTAAAGCCATTTATGGCACTAAAGGTCTCTCCTAAAATTTCTAGTTACAGCTGATGCCTGTGCCTAACAATTTGCTTTTCTCTATGAAATCACTGCTGATATTCAGTGTTTCCCTCCCATCTCCGCTGCAAGGAATTTTGAGATCTATGAGTTCAGGGTGAATTTAGCCCATAATTACCCCTGTGAAATGGCACCCACACAGGAGAGGGACTGGCTGAGGTACAGTGTCACCACTGCAGGGACAACACCATCCCTCACAGTCCCCACCTAGAAAGCCTCCTCAGCAAAGCATTCACTTCTCTTGTTTTGTGGCCCAAAAGCATCACCTTAAGGTATAATATAACTATATAAATTATATAAATAAAGATACAATGTATAATACTTTTGATAACTATAAATGCTTTCATACCAAATTGCTAGCAGCCTCTGAAATCTCTAAACACCCAAAAGCAGGAAGCATTTAATTGTACTCTGAGTCACTGATGGATTTCGGTCCATCTGTAGTACTTAAACTGAGTAGTTATCTCCAATAGCTACATCCATTTTAACAAATAAGAAAAAAAGGTCAAGTTCCAAGTGCACTGAAATCAATACAGCTTTAAATGTACTCATAGGAGATGAATCTAAAACCCTCACACATTAAAAAGAACCAGCTCAACATTTCTCTAGGAACAGAATCACCTTCCTACTTGCCCCACAGGACTCCAAAGAGTGTTTCAGAGAGGGGGGAAATGTCCAAGAAGCCTTAAAAAACGGGAAAAAACCTCAGGGTGGCAACAATGAGTAATTTCTGCCCTGTACTTCCAAATGTAAGACTACCCAAAAGAAAATTCAGGAAACCACCCACTAAAAGGCTGCTTGGTGTGCAGCCTTTTGCTTTCTTTCAAAGCGAAGAATATTTTCTTTCAACTTCACATAACTTTAAAACATTAAAAAAAAATTAATAAACCCCAAAACAATGTAGCAAGTCAGTTTAGTAAATACTGGGATTCACTAGCATTTTTTGCTTGTAACTAAATAGTGAGTCCCAAAGTTGTGGTGTAAAACCAAGTAGCTCTAAATCTGCCCCACTGCACACAGCACTACAAGCCACAGACATGTTCACTCCAATATTATTTTGCATTTTTTAAGTCATGTCTCCACTCCTGAGGCTTGATCAACCCTATGCTTACATCAAAGGAGCAAAAGAACCTAGTAGCTGTGCAAAGAATTGATTTGTAAGAAATGGAGGAGGAAAAGTTACCTGCATTGATTAATAGCTTCATAAGGCTTCCCAGAAGAGCATGTCAAACCATTTGAAACTATGTAACTTTTAAAATCTGATCCATAATTCATTCTACAGCCAGAACACATGAAAAATATGGCAGAGTCTGTGCTCTAAGTTGCTGAAATTTATCAGAATCAATAGGAAACCTGGAACAAAGCATAACTCCCATCCAGATGAAAACACCTAATTCCTGCTGGCCCTTTGGTGGACTTTGCCTCACTACTATACCCTATGGATTATACAGATCATTCCAACACAGACTTATTTAAAACAATGGAAAAAATTAGATGATGTGAGGAAAGGGAAGACTGACAGAAAGGTGAGGTACTGCTGAGTGAAGGCAGAGTAGGGAGGTACCACAGGGGGGCACAAGGGGGAAAGGATTTGCCAGAATAAGATGCAGCTCCCCAGTCTTGGTTCTACTGACATAAATGGTTAAAAGACAGTCAAAAAAAGGTACTTGTCTGTTTGTGGCAGCTGTGTCTCCTGTTCTGAATCCACATGCCTCTCAAAGGCCATTCCTTCAGTCAGGAGGGGCACGATAATACAGCTGTGCTATTGATCTGCATTACTCAGTGCCTAATTCATCCATACCAGAGGGTGGCAGCCAGCCCTGGCAGCTCCTCACCTGACTGCAGGACAGCCAGGGGGGATTTCACACCGTATGTACATTTATTTAACCAGGAATTTGAGCTCAGACCTTTACCTCACCAAGATAAACTCGGGGAAAACTCATGTGGCCAGTGTACACCGCCAGGCTCCAGTTTGCTGCAGAAAAGTGAGTCCTGTTTCCTGGGCTTCACAAAAAATGGAGTCTGTGGAAATGGTCTGTAAAATGGGATTTTTCAGCTACACCTGAGCTGGAACTATTAAAATAGAATTCCTTTTGCTTTGAAGTCCTTGATGCAGGGCCAGAGCCGTTAGTGCAGATTCAAGCTTGGGAATGATTTTGGTTTGAGCTGAACATCTGTTCCCCCCTGTGCCCCTCAGGCTGGGCAGGAGCCAGCCTGGCTTTGGCTCATATTCTAAGTGTGTGTAAAAACTTCTTGCATTGGCAGACAAGACCTGTTTAACACAAAAACAAAGGTGGGAGTAGGGCCCAGGTGGAACACGTGCCACAAGTTTGCTCCAGAGGGGTTTCAGTCTGGAGTCACCACAGCCATCTCTGACCCCTTCCACACACCCTGAGTGTCTGCACAGGGACAGCTCAGGGTCACCACAGCCATCTCTGACCCCTTCCACACACCCTGAATGTCTGCACAGGGACAGCTCAGGGTCACCACAGCCATCTTTGACCCCTTCCACACACCCTGAATGTCTGCACAGGGACCTTTAAACAACAGCCAAACCAACCTGCCCAGCCAGGGGCAAGAGCCTGCTGTGAGCCCAGGGCCCCTTGCCAGCCCTGGCAGGGTCACCTGCAACACCAGGGAGCTCATGGCAACGCCAGGAGCCAAATCCCTGTGTCCCCAACACCACAGCGACACCTCAGTGCCCCTTTGCAGTTGTTTATGCAGCTTTCTCCTTGGAATAATATATTGTAGTGAGGGGGTATGTCCGTGTTTAACCCCAAACATGGCTCAGGCCTGGCAGCCGCGGTGGGCCCTGGCCTGGCTGGCCATGAGCCCTTCAGAGCAGGCCGTGGGCAGTGTGACAAGGCTGGGACAGTGTGACAAGGCTGGGGACAGTGCGATAAGGCTGTGGATGGTGCAATAAGGCTGTGGACAGTGCGATAAAGCCGTGGACAGTGCGATAAGGCCGTGGACAGTGTGATAAGGCCGTGGATGGTGCAATAAGACCTTGGCTGCCCGTGGCCAGCACCGGGCCCTGCTGGTTCACACCCTAGATGGCAGCAGCACCCAAGGAATGGGCTGGGAAACCGGAACCTGCCCGTGCCAGATGGGGTTTCACATTCGCATAAATCCCACCTGAAGGCCTCGGTCTAAAAAGAAATTCTTCTGGAAGCCTGAACAGAAGGTGCACGGTGTGGGCAGGGAGCGTTTCTGGAGGCTGGGAACTGAGGTGTCGGCTCCCCCCACACCAGCATGGCAAGGACAGAGCCAGTTCTGCCAGACAGCCTGCAAAGAGCATGGGGACAGTCTGCTCCTTTCTGGCACCATAATGGCAATAAACCTGCTGTGATGGGGTAGACTGAAGGGCTGAATCACTGGGTAGGGATGACACCCTCAGCATGCGGAAACCTTGATCCATTTAGCTGCGTAATCCTTTCTAAGTCATGCGCATACCTCACAATACCTGTACTTGTTTCAGTGCTGGTGCACCTCTCGCCCAGCTCTCTGATCCTTTCTCAACACCCAGACAAGAGGACAGCGACAGCCCAAGAGCACAGACAGCCCCGGCACAGGGCACAAGAGGGGAGATGGCTGTGTGGGACAGTGCTGGGCAGCAGAAGCTGCAGACATTCCCGCTGCACCCAGCCAAGAGCGGCGTACGCACACCCTGTCAGGATTTTCCAGGAGCACGGGGCAGCAGGAGATGCTGGCTGCCACCCCCACACTGACACACAGGACAGGCACTGCACAGCACACACTTCACTCTGCAAGCTGTCAGAGACCTTCAGAGAGCCCAGCAGAGCAGATCACAGCGGACTCTTCTCTCCCTGGCCATGCTGGCACTACTGCTGCTCTCCAATGCTCTCACAAACTCTGCAGTACTGCAGTCAGGGCTGCAGCAAACTCCTGGGAGTTCACTCTATTCCACCCCTCATTCTGAAGGAACATTAATATTTTAGCATCAATGACTATTGATTTTCTTTTTCCATCTTGCATTTCTTGAGCACATCCTCTATGGTAACGAACTTGAGAGAGAAGAAAAGAGAGCAAATAATGTTGTTTAATTTGCTATTTGCTACCAGCTTCATTATGTGAAATGCTAAGCCTGGACTTTGCTGCATGGATTAAGTGTCACTGTGCCAGATAATGGATACAATACATCTACAAATGAAAAACAGAATGATATACAAGTAGCAGAAGTGGGAAAGCCTCACTCCATCTGCTGCCTCACGCATCTCCCCCTGGCAACGAAGGCACCAGCCTGAGCCTCACCCCCCCAGGTTGTACCAGACCACCTGAAAAGCATCTTGGCCATCTTGTCACCCATTTCACCGCTGTCCAAAAAGAGTTAACTTCAGGCTAGATATTCAAGGGTTACTCTTTATTATAAAGTCATGATTATGGAGATTACACCAGCTCTACTGATCTATTTGAAAGTTTAAATGCAAGAAACACACAGGATTAACAAGAAGTGACAGTTTCAGCTCCAAGGGCCTACAAAGTTGCCTTCAGCCACTGAGAAAGTAGGCAAAGTAGGCTGTCAAAATGGATTTTGATCTTCACAAAGGCAAGATGACAGCACACTGTGCTTCTAAGGACACAAATACAGCTAGTAAATTCTAGATTTTCTGTTGCATAGCTGTTTGTCTGATAATCTTAGGAGCTCATCAGCAAAAAAAAAGCACAGATTCCTCACCAGTCACAGGAGCCAGCAAAGGCACAGTTAGGAAGCAAACCCACAGGGGAGGGATGCAGCCCTGCCATCACACAGGGCAGAGCATCTCTTGGCATAACCTGCTGGATGCCACATCCCAAAAGAAAATCTGGGCTAAAACACAAGAATCAGAACTCCAGACCTTGGGAGAGCCAGGACTCCTTCCCCACACCTCGAGCTGCCCGTACCACCTTGCCTTTTTTTTTTGCCTGCTAGTATGGGGACAAATGCTGTTTTTTAAAAATATATCGGCAGTAGCTGGATCACTGCCACATTATGGGTATGCTCCAGGGTGAGACTCCCAAAAAAACAGGGGCTCTACCACCACATGGGACTTACAGGACACAAGATCTCTGTAGTCTTGGAGAGGATTCTCTCCTCCTTCTCTCTACCTGCACCCTGCAGAGATCAGTGAGCTGCAGCCCAGCCACGGCTGGGAGATCCACCCCTCTTCTTTCCTGTGAGGCTCTGGCATGGGAAGAAGCTCCTCAAAATCATTCCCAAGCAGTGGAAATTGGCATGGCTCCATAAAGCAGCTGAAGATCTGGCTCCACTTGATAGCAGTTTTATCTAGATCATGATGAGCTTGACTAGAGGGTGCCAGCTGGATTGCTCTGGGGAACCGTATTTATAGATAATACTTGAAAGGGCAAGTTCAAGGTGATGGCCCCAGTGGCCCTTTTTTGTATTCCTTCAGGAGATCCTTATTTACACCTACTCGAGCACTTGACAGGCAGGTCGGAAAGGCAGCAGGTGAGAGCTCCTGGTGCTTTGTGCTTTCTCCAGCCTCCTAGCAGGAGCACTGCTGCCACCTTGCCCTGCACCACAGGCCATGGACAGCTGACACATAGCTCCACATCCTTCAGACCAAAACTTCCTTTCTGTGGTCAGAGCAGTTTGGGTTGTTTTGCTCAGAGCAAGGAGATTCTCAGTGCAGCAACAGCACATCACCACTTTTTAGAGCCATCACCTGCTTGCCTCTGAGCACAGAACTTGTTACTTGACTCTGGGCACTTTGTTTCACAACGAACATTGCAAAATCATTGGCAAGAATCACCTGAGGGATTACTTTTGTTTGCCGAAGGACTGGTTTTCAAAGGGGTAAAGGGAGTAGGCATAGCAGTTAAATAATCCCAAGGGCTCTTTGCATTGCTTTAAAAAACTTGGGAGATATTTTAAAGCATCAGCATCACTCCCACGAAGTCCCCAGTAACAGAGATGCCCCCACTGAACCTAAACCATGAACCAAAGCCACAGGCTTAAAAGGGAGAAAGAATTCCCCTCCATACCATTGCTTCATGGCTTTATTTGGGAACTTAGGACACTCAGCTTTATACAGCTCTAAGTGACACTGCACGTGGACCATCGTAAAAATGACTTTTGAAGTCACCCAAGCCCTCCATTGGCCACTACAGCCAATACTGAACCAGGGCCAGCAGGAATACAAACCCACCCCAGTCCAAGCTCAGAGCTATTGCAGCTGAGGACAATGAGAGCCCACAGGAAAATTCCCTTCACCCTCCAATGCCCCTTTACCACCTCTTACACATCACTTATTCCCTCCATTCTTCAACATCTCCTCCTGACCATCTGTGCATAGTCTGGGATCATTCAGGCACTGGAACAACTTCAAGAAATCCGAATTTCTGGGGATCTCAGGCTGAAACAGAATAACTAATCCAGGTTCTACTTTTCAGGCAATATCCCAGGTTATGCAAAACAATTTCAAGTAGCCAACAGCCCACCTGGTGCTTTTCTGAAACACGGTCCAGTAAGCAGAAAGTTTTAGACCTTTATAACAGGTATAAGGTCAGGGTTAGGGTCTCCCAATAAGTCCTAGAAGAAATAGCCATAACAACACTTAGACCCTTTACTGATTATGTATCTAATCTTCACTGTTCTGCCCTTTCCCCTGTATCAAATCACATCAGAACACACAGTAACAGAATCCAACATATATAATGTTTCACTCCCCATCTCACTATATTAATTACCAACCTGCCAGAACATGAATGAGGAGTGGGCCTGGCCTTAATACAGAACCACTTAGAAACCTTTAATTGACCTTCAGCCCTCAGAAAATGGCATTTTTATGACTTTATCAAAACCAACCTCTGGCAAAAGTTCTCATTCCTTTGGAGGTGATGCGTCCATCAGATGACACAAACTCCCAGCACACACCAGCACCTCCACAATCCAGCCCAAATCCACCCACTTCAAAGCTCATGAAATATTCAAGATGGAGACAAGAAATCCATGTAGTCCAATTTGGGATTGGTTTCTGCTTTGAAGGGCTACCTACACTTAGGAGCAGTAGTTCTGATGATAACCTTTAAGTTTCCAGAGGAGCATGTGCCTCACAAGAAAGGAAAATTCATCTATTCTTGTCAGAGGTCAGCTGCTCTTCAAGCAGCAGGTATGGCTTAGCAGCAAGGACAGCAGTGCCTTTTACCTCCTCACTGAGTCGAGAAGGTCAGGACAGAGCAAATCCTACTCTAATTCAGGTGGAAAGGGAGCCTGGGAGGTTCCCTGCTCCAATCTCTGCTCAAAGCAGGTCCAGGAACAGGATGGAATCTGCAGTATCTCCAGGAGTGGAAGCCCCACAACCTGCAGGCAATCCAAGATTATGTTAAATTGAAAGAACCACCACAAATGATGTACAAGCACTTACCAGAAACACCTGGAGCTTCAGCCAGGCTGCCTTCAGCACAGGGACAAACTTCTGGGATATGGTCACACACAGGAGGAAGAAAACCAGATGCAGAAATGGCTTGTGGGTTGTGCTTCAGGAAAGATCAAGTTAACCTGGATACTTACTCTGAGGGAACTCTTAGGCCTTGTGTTCAAAGTATTAAAGAGTTGTTGGGATTTAAATATGCTGAACTCATTTTTCTGGAAATTTTCTACATAGGACAGATGAAATGCTCTTATTTTGGGATATGCATCTAGGCCCAAGGAAATCTGAATTTTGGCAAGACTACCTCAGAAGCTGTTACAGAGCAAGCAGGCGCAGATAAATCAGGTTTTAATTAATAATCTAAGACTCTAAATGAGTTGCACCCCACACCATCATCTGGAAGCACACAAGCCTCCACAGCTACAACATTCAGAGCATCTTCAGCAGATTCCTACTCTGAAAACTGCAATCAGTTAAATCAAAGACTTTAAAATTCATTTTAGCAGCAAGAGACACATCTTCAGTGATTCACATTGAGGACAACAGTTTCTCCAGGGAGAGGAAAAAAGCCTGCCTACCCCATTGGAGATCACAGATGCTTTTTCACAGGAAGTAATTTAAATGTAGCCAGGAAAAAAACAGGTTTCACTCAGTGAGCTTTTTCAGCAGAAAAGCTTAGAGATGAAAGCAAAAACACAAATTATATTTCCCTCAGTAGAATAAACAGTTGGGATTACTGGCAGGGCATTCAATGCAAGTCTCTAGAAGATGGTGCCCCTCAGCTAGAAGTTCAGCCTCGAAGTTCACCTCTAAGCACAAACCATGCATTTCTTTTCATTGGGGCTTTCAGAGAGAATAGGAAAACAGGCATAGAAACACTTTTGTTGAAGACAGCATTAGTTATCTTCAGCTGTACTCTATGAAAATAGATATGGCAATATCACTCTTGCAAACCTATGGTGAAGCTCTCTCTCCAGAGCTTTGAAATTTGAAATGTATTCAAAAAAAGCACAGTAGGCATTTTTAAAAACCAGCCCCAAGAATGGGCCAAAGCACTCCAAAGATGCAGATTTTTGTGGTTTGAAAGTGATCTAGAGACCATCACTTTGCAGAGAGGTAACACTAGAGATTATGAGTTATTAACTATATGAGATCACGTAATTACTCAGTTAAACAGCAGAACTTGCTATTTTCTCCCCATCTTGGTCTCTCATACTGCACTGTAGATGGTACTTGAGGAGTTCACTTCAAAACAAGAAAGTTTGGTTTAAACAGCAATATAAAAATGGAAATGCCCAGGAAAGTACCAAACACTAACCTCTGGACTGGGCAGCACAGGCCTCTTCTGCGAGCACAGGGCTGCATGGGCAGGAGCTGGACATGGCCCTCTCAGAACTCCAGCAGAAACACAACAAAGTTCTGAGCACACCTAGTTTAAATGCAAACATTTTGTACACTCTGTTTTGATGTTTTTTAGTAAACACACCAGATGTTCCGAATACCAGAAAAAATTCCTGTGGCTTGAGTTTCAGAGCTGGAAAAGCACCATGAGTTTTTCTAAGATGAAAATGTGTTATACCATAACAACACAAACAGGGACCCCAGGATTCCCTTTCATGCATAGCTTGCTGTTCTGTAGCATCCAGAGTCAACTTCACCTTGAAACTTAAAATAATCTCATAGAAGAATGATGAAATATTACAAAGCATGATTAAGACTGGTCTTGTATACTGTTTCAACCAGCTGATCAATGCATTTAATACTGAATTTTGAGATCTTCTATAAGGCAATGTCTGCCCACTGGGCCCACAGCAGATTCCAACAAGATCCTAGTACTTGTGCACTCCCCCACCACATCCCACCGTGGCCAATAGAAACACAGTCCCAGTGTTCCACAACCCTGCTAACTGCTGGAACAGCAGCACCACTAACCAGGGGCACAAGGGAAAAGCTGCACTCTCACTGCCCACTGAGAAACACTTGGCTTCCACCTCTTCTACAAGAAACCCGAGCTAGGTGATGCCTCTCTCCCACACAGAAGGGAATCTGGTTGGTTTATTCACTAGCACCCATGTGAGCTGTCCTTTTGAGCCCGTCTGAGAAAGGTGCAGCGGGACCAGGGCAGCAGAAAGCACCAGTGGTGACTCAGGGCTCGGAGGGAATTGCCCAGGCTCAGTCTATCCCCAGGAGCTCCATGCACACAAGGAGTGCCAGGGCCTTTCTCCTGACCCTGCTTAACCAGAGGCTCTGGAATGAGCAGCCCACAGGGCCCTGTGGCCACCCCAGACACCCACACCAGCCCCACCTGGTGCACAGAACTCCACAGAACACACATTCCTCATTCTGCCAAAGGATTACTTGGCTCTAGGAAAAGAATTGAAAGATGCTGGCTTTTAGAAGCCGTTTAAGAATCTTTCCAAATTCCTGCTGGAACATTTCAGGGGCTAAGGAAGTGAAAAAATGTTAACGTTAATTAAAAAGATGCTTTTTTAACTTGAAAGCTCCTATCAAACAAAGCTTTCCTTCATAATGGAATTCTAAAACCTGCTGATAAAGCAAATAGAAAATAGTTTGCAGGTTTAGAGACACCAACATGAAGCAGGAAATGCTGCTAAGTAAAGCACCTGATTTCACTTAAGTCCAAAGAGTGTTGCAAAAGACTGGAAAGCTCTATTATTGAAGTCAACACCACTTAACTTCCTAAACTATGCCACTTAAATCTGAGATGCCTTTTTTAAGTATCAGTGATATTAAAGCCTGCAGAACATCTTGTACAAATGTAGCAGTACACCCCAATTTTTTGTACCTTCATTAGTCCAAAAAAGACAAAAGTGCCTGTGTGTAAGCTACACCAAACTGCATTCCTCAAGGAAAGTCCTGATCCACACAACCAGGGCAGCCTGTCAACTCACACTAATCACATCTCGTTTGGGATTGCCCATGGACTCTATTATTCAGAAACTTAAAGAACTACAAAGCAGCCTGATTAGTTGTATTTTTTTTTTATTAGGTTTATTATGACTTAGAGTTTCTATTACTCCAGCTGGGTAAACCACATTTGAAAGTAAGTTTAACTGCAGGACTTCAATTTCAGCCAAAATCATTTTTGCATTACTTTATTGTAATATAGATTTAAATTGAACATTTAAAACTTACTTCATTAATAAGCAAGCCAAGCTCAGCAGCTTCAGTGCAGGATGTACTTTATGTAACTGCCGCACATTCAGGTTAGATTGGATGAACATGGAGAAGAGACCGGGCAACTGCACGAGTCAGAGGAGAAAGCAAAAGTAAGCACCATTTTCACCAAACTAAACAGTTCTCAAGTCAGGGTTCCTTCCTGAAAATCAACTCACTTCTGGCTCCAGGAGCTACAGTTTGGATAATAGCAGAAAGCTATTTCCAGAACATCAGTTTTCTACACTGGCACAAGAAATAGTCTTCAAAGCAACAGGTACTGGACTTTTTTTATTTTTTTCTTTTTTTTAAAGAGAGAACCTGTTCTCCTGTGTTCATCAGGTGAATACATGCATTTTTGATCATTCTGGCAGAGGTCAAAGAGCAAACAACAGTTGGGGCTAAATGAAAAACAATCAAAAGTCGCCAAATATTTAAGGTACAAGCAAAAAAAAACATTAATGCAACCAGTTTAATATCAAAGCCTGCTTTCTTTCAAAGAAAAATGGCACAAATTAAATAAGAAGCCAGATAAATTTAGTTTTAGATTGTAATACTCAATTAATGCCTCAGAGCATTAAACAAGACTTATTTCACTGCAGCAAAGGGGAGAAGTAATTTGAACAGGCTCTGTATTTGGGCTAGACCAGCAGCACTGCTACAGTTCCATCCCTGCGTGCAGAACTGGTGCAATGCCACCTTCACCACATTAACAGTAAAGTGTGTTGGAAGTTGCACAGCCCAAGCATCTTACTTGTACAAGCCAGTTAACAAACAGAAGAGCTGAAGAATGGTTCTCACACATGTTCTTTCTGTTCAGGACTCCACCTTTCTTTTAGAACAGAAAAATCCCTCTACCAACAGTCTAATAAATACTAACAGATATATTCAGATGCCATCTTCAAAATCTTTGCTGAAAATGCAGTCTCCAAATAAAAACTAGCTTTACGCAGTATTAATATCTTACATAAACTAAACCTTATGAATTGTAGTTAATAGCAGTAACTGAAATTAATGTATACTGAGTCTTCAAGTGACGTGCAAGTTCAGCTATGTAACACAGGTGGGGGTTGGAGCAGTTCTTCCCACTTTGCTCTGGACAGCTCTTAGAGCTGCCCAGGAACCACAGAGCCTCTCACTACAGTCCTGTGCAACTGCTGACATCTTCAAGGACTCTTCGGTGTAAAGAAATGTGATGGAAGCACCACAAGGCAAGGATCGTGCTCAAGTAGAGAGCCTTGAGTACCTCACACAGCAAAGCTGTCTTGCCTTGACTACAGACATCAATGAGAGGGCACCAGGGTAAAACGGGCAAACCTACAGTGAAGTCTGCTTAACAGCAAAGATAATACAAAAGAGATCTGACTCTACAAGCACTAAGCAAAAGTCTTGAAGAGCTGTGTATTAACATGGAGCTCAAGGTGCCTTAACTTTGCCAGAAACCACAATGTTTGGTATTGGGAATCTAGCACAGCTACATTTAATCCCAGAATCAGCCTATGCTTCCAGTTAAAGCATGCATATCACCTCACTAAATACCCCTTTCCCAACGTGCAGGTTTGGAGCTCTTCATTTTCTTATTCTTCCTATGTTATCCCTTTCTGAGGCAGAGATTTAGAGGCCCTAAAAGCCAGAGCTCTCCACCAAAGACTTGCTCCCTCTACGTACAAAAATAGTCAGGACATTTTGAGACTGACATCTGTCCTTCCCCATTCAGAAACGGATTTGCAGCAGATCAGTCTTGATCTCTAGTTCAGTTTTAGATTATGCTTAAGTTACGGCAGCCAGAGTTCAATCCTATGAATGTAAGCTAAACACAAAAAGAAAGCCATTTATCCTTTTTAATTCATGCTTACAGCATGTTTATCCAGAGTTTTATAATCAACTTCCAGTTTTAAATTATTTTCTTAGCACTTCACAGAACCTGCATGTCACTCCCTCCTGAAGGGGACGGCATCACACAGAATCTTGTTTAAGTTAGTCCAAATTTCCACGTGACCCGAAGTCTTACTTGTTAGAACACACCCATTTTCCAACTATTCCCCACATTCCCTCTCCTCCCACCCCTCCCCAGCAATGGGCAATTACTTCACAAGAAATGTAAAATAGGATATGGGTGTACACAAAACCTACCCTTCACTAATACTGAACAGAAAAGCCTATTTTCCAATTACAGGACATTTTTCTCTAAATTTAGGTCAGCACTGGTGCAGTCTGCACTCTGTATGATTACCACAAGGATAATACCAATAAGTACATATATTTTCTCAAACTGATTTAAAAGCCTATGAAGTTAATTGGGGAAAAGTTTAATATTGCTACTTCAGAGCACTAGAACACACAAAGTGAATCCAATAAAGATCCTTGTATTGATTCAATATTAAGTATTAATTGCATGACCATCATAGCACCTCTTTACATTATCACACAATCACCAGAATTATCAACTGCTTTTAAAACTAAAAAGGGTACAGTCCAATATTTATAACTTGCACACTGTTACTATACAGAAACTAGGTGCATGGTACAGTGCTGCAAAAATGGAAGCCTGCAGTTTTGACAAAGATGCCAAGTCATGTAGACAATTTCAGTCAAACTGGCAATACTGTTTAAGCAAATACTCAAAGCAGGAAATAAAGGACAAAAAAAGAATTCTATAGCCAAATAAACATCTGAAATTTCCTTTCCCTTTAATAATACAAGTAAGGTCACTTTTAGCCTTGGAACAGATACATGTTCGCCTATGATGATCTTGCTAACTACTACACAATATCTGATGTCCTCTGCTAAGAATATAGTTTAAGAAAGCCGCAGTTACAAGAGGCATCTAATGTAATATCTAAAATTTCCTTTATGGCATTTATTGAATTCTTTGTCTTAAACAGTGAATATGGAAAGATGGCCTCATGTTTCCTTTTCAATAGTACTCTGAGGATCAAGTGGCTTTCAAGCAGCATGGTGGGTTTGAAATTTTTGCAGTTTAGATCATTCTGTTGCGTTTATGAGTTGGTGAGTCTGTAATGACATCGCCACACTGGGCTGAGGTACGCTTTCTAGTTCCACCATTGTCCAAGTGGAGTGCCATTTCTTCTGATATGAAAGTGTTCAAATCAACATCATGGAGTCCATTTCTCCTTCGACTAGCATTGGAGCCACTGCTCACGTGAGTAGGCGAGCCTGGGGTACTCGAGCGAACACTTATACTAGCCATTGCACCACTAAGACCTGGGGAGAGAGAGAAAAAGGGCTTCAGTCAGACAGCAAAGAAATTCAGTTCCCACCTGTGCCACAAAGGATCGCGCTTAGCCGGATTCCGCTGAGATCTTAAAGGCACTTCATCCTACTGTATGTACCATTCCAGTCCAGAGCACACCTTCTCAGCTTTCAGTCCATGTGATGATCCAGTAATTACCAGAACAGCTTTCTATGATGTTAAAAGTGAGCCTGTACAGCAGGTTGTAACAGCACACTCTGGCAAACATTAGCTCTGTAAACATGACATCCTATTCAAAACATGGACACACTCAAGAGCAGACTATTGCAATTTAAAGGCTTCACACTGAACTGAGAGTTACACAGCCCTTCCAAGGATTTTTCAGTTGAACTTACTTGCTCTTGTTTCAACATCACCACCCTGCTCCCTTCACTCCCTGAAGGAAACTGCAGCATGGCAGCAGGTCTCAGACAGGTGTACACCACAGCTAATTTTTAAATACAAGCTTTATTTTATGGCTAATACTAACAGCCAACACATTAATTTTATTAAATTCAGAAAGGAACTTAAATAACAAGCAAGGAAAACCATATGGCAATCACCCAAAATTTGCTATCGACAGGTCTGACACAAATCACTATCACAGGTACCCTGCAAGTACTTTGGTTTGTGTTCAGATTAAAAGTGTTTGATTCAAACTGAAGTTTATTTCTTACAGGAACAAGGCCATAAAAAGACAACTATGAACTTCATACTAATTGAAATTTTGCCTTCTGTAACATTACTATTACAATTTTACCAAAGTGGGACATTCCAAAACATAAGTTTAGCAAGGACTAGTACATGACAGCCTAACTACTCTCCTCAATTTGCAATTCAGGCTGTATTTGTAGATAGGAGTTCAAAGATAAGACAAACATCTTTGCTATAACTTCTTCAAAGCTGAGAATTAATAGGCAAGTACAAAAATGTCTGTTGGCCCTAGGAAAGATAAAGAACAGAAGAAGACGGATCTGCATATTTTTCTAACAGTAAGAACAAGGAAAATGTTAAACTGTCTAGGAACATTCCACTCTTAGTAACCTTCAATCTTGAGCTCTCTTCTTCAGCCTCAAACACTCTATGCCTCTGTCCAGCCATCATAAATCTTGTGTGTGCAAAGTAATTCAATTCACATCTTCATATACTGTCAAGTAAGCAGCCAAAAATCACCGACTGATGAGTCAAGCCTAACAAAACCCGAGCAATCAGCTGCTGGTTGGCCAAAGAGGCAATTTCAGAGGCTCTGGGAAGAGAGGACTGCTAGAGCTATGACATCAGTCACCAGAAACCTTAGTTAGAAGCTAAACTCTAAAGCCATCTGCAGCAATGGCAGGTTGATACGTAAGTCAGGATGGAACAGGCCAACCAATTTCACTCTATTGAATGTTACAGAATGAACATTAAAGCTTCAAACTTGTAACGGCACAGGAAATACTTTTACACAGATCTGGCATTATGCAACAAGCAGCAGAAACAGCCCCTAATCACTAATGCTTTCTTAGGGCTTTTGCTTACAGCTATAAATGCTGTTCAAACAGGGTACTCAGAAGCATGGTCTGAACTCTGAGAGGCACCCTGCAGATTTTATTAATAGCAAAATCATCTTTCATTCACAATGGCAGAAAGTATTTAAACAGCAGAACCTGTTTTAGTCTAAAGGTAACTCAGAAATTATGGTCAGGCTTAAATTCAAAACCATTATGAAAAGAATTTCCTATGCATCCACCAAAAAAAAGTAAGGCAGCTACTTGATGACAGATGTACGAGCAAAAAGCCAACTCAGAGACCATAACTTGGATAAACAACCAACATGCATCATTTGGACAGGTAACAAATCACTTCACAATTCAAAGACATCAGTTGTTTAATTTCAACTGGCATGACATACATTAGAAAAAACATTAATTAATCCTGTACATTTAAATTGGAAAAAATCTGACAGCCATACAGGTGACATTTTTTCAAATCCAAATTGATTGTAGAGATTTCCCCCCATCACTATTCCATGCAAAACTGCTCTGAACATGCAAGTTCAGGCCATTACTTACACTTAAGAGTCAACAATTTACATCACTTATCAGTCATTTACTGTTATACAACTCATACCAAATGAGCAACATAGTAATTCAGTTTTATCATGACAGCTTTTTATTATGTCTAATGCCCAGGTAAGGGGAGAAAAATTATTCTAAATAAACCCCAAAACTGACCTGTGATGTGAAAATACACTTTTTGGCACCACCCAAGAACTATGTTTTTAAGTGAAGCCTTTTCAAGTAATAAGCATTCTTTAAAACAGCAGATACAGGAGTCAGTTAAAAGATGCACCTGCAATATGCTGCAGCATATTCTAAATCAGACTGCCAAAGTTCACAAGCAATGCCTCAAGCAGTCACTGACTTCCCAGTATTCAGGTAATACTGAATCACTGTACATTTAAATAGACAAACAAACTTCAGGAGATAATTAGAAGTTAAAGTCTTCAGTCCAACTTGGTGTCTAAGGCAGGAGAATAGCTTTAAATTAATTTCTACAGATCAGAATACAAGGATATTGCATCACACAGACTTTGAGCTACAGGTTAATCTTGCAGCTCACACAGGTATTTAGTACTAGTAAGAGTCATGACTGGGTATGCTGACAGACCGAGTGACAACCTGGCAGTTAACCAGATTACACAGCACTGCCCATCAATCCAGGAGAGCAGAACTGCCAAATAAAACAGTGAGCTGACAGTTTAGGACTGGCTAATCCAGCTAGCAGGGAAGAGTCAAAGCAAACTCAAGGCATACATTCAAATACCAAGATGCCATTTCATTTCATGGAAGCAACATCTCTGAGAACAATCTGCAATGCTCAAAAAAACCACTTTTGGTCAACAGGGAAAAGAGTTTTTTTCTTGGGAAGCTGTGGCAAGGCAGAGGAAATCTCAGAAGAGCCATTTATTGTGAATTATTCTGAGTTTAAGCTTTCAGTGGACTCAGAGCTCTTCCCAAAGCATTTAAAGCAGCAACTGACACTAGGAAGTGGTAAGATGACATGACTGTCAGCAAACACCATTTCCCAACCTCAAATTTCTATACTGTGATTTACATGGCCTAATCACAGGCACATCAGTTTTCTCTATACAATAGTACAGAGATCCAAACAGCTGCTGAAGCGCCTTTATCTTTTCCAGTCTCACAACCACCTCTGAAGTCTCCCATTCCTTTCTATCAGGGACATCTCCTTTATTATTAGAGGCCCTTAAGAAAGCACACAGGGCTCTTACCCCTTGTTAAATTGGAAAGGCTTGAAGCGGAGTGCATATCTCAGATATTTGGCAGTACTTAGTATATTCTCATTCCTGTCATATCTTTCAGTCACCAACAGTATGACATTTCACAGCCAAGAGTTTTACAAAAAGCTATATTCTAAAGATCTTATAGTAGTATTAGAAAGAGCTGTGACCAGTATTATCCAATTTATAACTAAGTACACTCCAAAACTAAAAAGATACTAGAATGCTTGCCTGAAAGTGTGTTTCATGGATTATGAAATACTTAAAACTGTCAACTTAAAATCAGCAAGTTTATTACAACTGGCCTAACAAACTGTAAATGCTGTTTCATCTGCACTACAACCATGTCCATGTACGACTTATTCAGGTCACTACCACAGCATAACATACTGGGTAGCTACTGTTCAGTATAGTAATAGTATTGTTTTCTAGAAGTTTTAATCAGGAAGTATCAAAAGGAACATTCACGCTTAGATAAGTGTGACTAAAGCAGGAATTAGTTAATAACTCCAGATAAATACAAAATGGCATGCAGAGAGACGCCTGTCACTCCTCTATGTCATATTCACCCTTTCACAGTACCAGCTCAAAGAGCAAGTTTTAGTAGCACATACCAATACACAATTCCATCACAGCTATATATACACACAACCTTTAAATTAAACTATGTCAGACCAATCTGAACTCTGTTCTCCCATCCCCTCTTTTACCAACTGCTACTTCTCCATGCTGCTAAGTGCTCCCATTTTAAAATGCAGTTTAATATTCTGACAAGTAAATATGAAGGCCTAGTGGAAATTTAGGCTCTTAAGGGGCCACACACTTCTACACGAAAGTGTTCTCCCTCCCACCAAAAGACCAAATCACATGAATGATATACATCAACATTAAAGCTAGGGAGAAAAAGACTTAATACTCTCTCACTGTACTGTTGCCTTATATTTTTCCCCAAATTCATCTGATTTTTGGTTAAGAATGCTCAAGTCAAATGCATTTCAACATTATCTTTCCAAGCTTGCTTCTTCCTGCTCCTCAAACCACAGCATTTTCTCACCTTATGCTGGGAGAATGGTCTGTGAAACATGGAGCACATCCCACAAGAAAGGACATGGGCTGTGCACAGCCACCAACACTGCAGGACTTGGATGTCAGCTCCAGCCAGGCACAAAGTGGCCCAGCACGTGGCAGTGTTTGGGAATCTTCTGCCATTAGCTCAGATTGATGTAATTCTGTAATTTGAAACTCATCTCTTCCAGAACTGGAAATGTCAATACACATCCAGAGAGTCGGTGAAGATACATCCATACCTTTCCTAGCTGCAATCACATTTCAGGGACTAACGGAAGTTAAAAATCCAACTCTTTATTTGAGATATTGGACAATAAAGGTGTTATCTTCTACTACCACATCTTAAAACACCAAGCATCAGACTGAAGTTTCATTGAAGTTTCAGAAAAATACACTGGCCCTTCAGAGTAAACCAGCATGTATTACCTTGAGATAACTACTCACTTTTTCTTAAAGGCTTGAACTTCTTGTCAAATATTCACAGTACAAGTTGCCAGCCATGCTTTTTTTCAAGGGGTTACCCATCAGCATATTAACAACCAAAAGCTGCTATTAAGGGAAAAGATTTTGCTCACCAGAGTTTACTCTCAAGAGTAAGGTTGCAAAGGCTCATTCTCACTAAGTTACACTACACATTTCAGTAACAACTGCACAGCATAGGTGCTATGGAGTTAAAAGAAAAGAGAGATCATATACACCTTAAAACATACTAACATTTAATTTTTTGTCATGATAATTTTGCTTTTAGCTACTGTAACAAGTTCTTCCCTATTATTCTGCTTTCAGGACAAGTTGTCTTTTAGTAAAAATACTTGATAATCCATATCATAAGATTAAATTCTGGGTTCAACATCCCTAGTTTTTGTCAAAAAACCTGTCAACTATCCTCCAGAGACAAAATATAGGTCAGAAGTTACTGGGCTGAAGACAGAAGAGGCAAGGCTAAAAATTTAACATATTTCTTTTCAGATGAAGCAAGTACAGTTTAACAACTGCACTGATACCTAAAGGATACTATTCTCTAATGTCTTCATCTAGGGCATATTAGACTAGACATACCAGAATTGTCTGATGTTCCAGGAAATATTGAATTATTAGCTACTCTTTGTTACCGCAGCTTCTGTTAAAATTTTCAGATGTGCTTGTGGTCCATTTAGGGGTTACATGGTGAAAAACAAGGCATTTTCCACCATCAAAAAGGAAGATCAGCAAGTTACAATGCCATGGCATTTAGACATATATTAGTACCTATTTTTGAGAAGTCAATACACCAACTGTGCTTCCACTGAGCTTTACTCGGTGCCATAGACTATTCACATCTATCTTCATACCTACCTTCAAGAAAAGAGGTATTGCTGAGAGCAGCAAAGTTTTAGCATTATCCTTCAAATCTAATTCAACCCATCCACACAATCAATAAAGAAATACTCTATTCCCACTGGGAAGCCAACCAGCACAAAACAGCCTCACTCCTTTACAGGCCAGTTGAAAACTCCCCTCAAAAACTCAGTGCTGAACACTGGACTGGACTGCTACTCACCATCACCAGGTTCTCATGTTCCCTCCTAATACCTAGAAGCAGCACATTCAAACAATGTGCCAAAAATTACGATAAGCATACGCCTAATGAGGACAATTCACACACACCTGAAAATCCTTGGCAGGTTTCAAAATCAAAACATAGTTTTGAGAAGCCCTACAATACATTGGAAATGAGCTCAGGAGATTGCTTAATCACAACTTCCTTAATGTTAAAGAAAATAAAGGGGGAGAAGCTGGAGGAATGCAGACATTGCAGGCAATAACTTAAAGACAGTTAAGAGGCCCAATACAAGCCCTAGTTACAAAGGATTATCACAAAACCATTTGTGTCAAGGACCAGATTGAAACTGATATCAGGAGAACCTAATCCAGAAGGTGACTGACATGTAATCTTGTCAACCAGCTGAAGGGGAAAAGTATATTTCTAGCCCCTGCAGTGCCACTACAGAGCACAGAACTTCCTCATGACCCTGCATTACATTATGAAATACAGGAAATTTTATACATCATTGTTCAGATTCCCACACTATAGAGAAGTGACGTCCATAAACAACCTCTGCACAAAGAAGATGCTAGGAAACAATACATGGACACAAGAGCCATATTATCAATAAAAATGCCTGAGTTTAATCTGAGAGCTCACTGTGCTCAAGTGAGTCTACCTAAGCTTCCTCTCACCTGAGATTGAGCCTTTACAGTTAAATCCAACTCCACAGATTCATCCACAGTTTCAGAAAATAATTTTATGAGGGTGCTTATCACAGTGAGAACCAGCTTCTGCAGTTGTTCTCAAGAAATTAACTTTATCTACACTGAGCAAGCAATTCTGTGTACCAGAATTCCCTAGCCAGCTTTCAACATGAGACTGGAAACTGCCAAAACCGACATGACTGGGTGGAAGCATGTTTGGTTTAAATGGCAACAGGGTAGCAAATAATGCCTGACTTAGGTTGTCAGCTAGACAGTAACAGTGTCTGGCTTGTGTATCTTGAAAAACCACCACAGCACTGCAGAAGCAAAGACTGCATTTTTAGGAATTCACTCTTCTAATTAACTCATCAATTCTACTGCCCACTGAGAATACCCAGAGAGTAAAAATTCCATTTAGGTTGCACTTCTAGATAGCTTAATTTTTACTTTTAGAATGGTCTAGGGTTTGTACCTCAAGATAACTGCTACCCTTTTGAATTTTAGAAGGCATAAAACCCAGAGGTGAACTGCCTCATCTCACCTCAAGAGCACTTTAAAGCACATTTGTCTACTGCTTGCCAAGTCATAATCCAATACAGAATAAGCTACTGAATATTCATAGCTGAAAAGAGATACACCACCAACATTGCTGGTGATGGCAAGGAAGGCAATTCAGTATGACACTGAAGACGTGTACATCTGAAAGTGAACTAGAACGAAGTTCTGGACAGGACTCAATTATTGCAACAATGTGCAAGTGAAATACCCTTTCCAAGGTACTCCAAGTAGAATGCTAAACTGCATTATCCAGTGCCTAACAAAGATACTAGAGAGCTAGAGACATAAGCCTCAAACATCAAATTCCCTCCCTAAGCCCCAAAAATTTGCTAATAGTCAAATCTTAAATATTTAACTAGTTGCTAGCATAGTATTACCATTTTCCAAGAATTCTGTTTACTTTAGCATTGGTATGAATGACAAGTCTCTTCAAGCTTCAAAAACACTAGTGAGACTTGATACTTAACTGTTGAGTTCACAGCTGTAGAACATTACAGATCCAAACTTCATTTTTATTCAATGCCTTTCCTTCATTCAAAATACTCAACTACACAACTTTTTAGCAGCCAACACATGCTTTATACATGCAAAAACTCCCTTAAAGAATGAAGGGGAGACCTTCATCTGGAAGAGCAGGTACATGACACATTATGATACGTCAAACATGCTTTAAGAACCCCCACCCAATGTTAACCAAGTAGTATTGAAAAAGTGACTGTTACCATGCAGAGCTATGGCTTCACGGAAGGGTTGCAAATCAGTCTCTACAGATGAGCTAGTTTCTGTTGAAGTAGCTCGGTTAGGGGATACTACAGTCAGTCTTGGGGGAGCTCTAGAATTTCTTGGAGGAGGGACTTTTCCACAAAGGAAGCTGATCAAGTCTTCTCTTCTAATAGTTCTTCTGCGTTTTTTAACCCAGGCTAACACATCCTTATTCCGACGCTGATAGCCAATCTGAATTCCTAAATCAAAGCTTCGCTGGTGGGCATCCACACTTTCTGCAAGAAGACAGAAAAAAGTTCTTAGTGTTACAGACACAGCAATGTATAGCATGACACAGCACTGATGTGGCTTCCTGTCACCCATGGGAAAGAAGAAGCATCTGCATCTTCTACAGGTTACACCATAAGGCAGCACACCAAGGTGGCTGCAGCAGCAAAGAGGAGTCCCATTAAACATAAAGAGAGTATTAGCCAAAATGTTTCACCCTCTTTGTAGGCCAGATAGTCAACAGCAACTCCAGGACCGCTTAAATAGCATTTACTATACTTCAGGTCAACAGTACAGCACTGTTTATTTACATTAAAAACACACTTAGAGCTTGTCAGTCTGGTTAAATCAATGGACAACAGACTTGGACACACTCGAAGTGCATCACTACAGCCAGGAAGCCCCAACATTAGAAAGGAATAACGGCTTTTCTTCATTCTGACAGGTAAGGAACTGCCAGAAAACACAGATTTCTCTCAAGTTCTTCTGTTTTCAGCTGAATTTCAATTGCAGAGGCAATTCACAGGCCATAGTTTTGAAACTAGCTAACTAGTTTCTAACTAACTAACACAAGTGTCCCCAGTATCTTTCAATTTGGCAATGTACCATTTACAAAGAGAGGCTAAGAAAGTTTCCTTCCTGATTTAGAATCCCACTGCAATTTCAATATACAAAAGCTTTAAACACACTATTTGCAATGAATCCTACTACAAAATGCACTTTTACTCTCTGTTGATGTGTGTCACCTGTGCACATCAGTTATAACTGTGCCTCCAAAAGACTTAAATGCCATGTATTAAGTTGCTTTCAGACTTTGGGAAGTGTATTTCTGGCTACCAGTTTGAGTAAGTTTCAAACCACAAGACAGGTGGGACAAATCCTGTTCACTACACAATTATGCTTATCTTGTTTGTCATAGGTTTGCTATCTAGAGCTCTGACAACAGCTATTTCAGTTTCATGTACTGTTACGTTGCTCTTGCTCCTTAAAAAGACATCAATATATCCACTCCAATTTTGTTTACTTGAATTCCATAGATTTTCTTCAATGTGGAAAAGCTGATTTAAATAGCATTTTATATTCTTGGTTTATTAATGAAGTCCAAGGCAGAAGCCATTTGCCCAGAACATGAAAGTATTTCTTTAACAAAGCTATCCCAAGATATTGGTTTACCAACAGTGACATACACATCTAATGTAGCTTTCTCACACTCCAAAACCCAAAAGGAACCGCTGTTAAATGCTATTCTTGGACTTATATTCTAAGACACCACTGCACAGTCCATAAAACACAGCACTGAAATCTACACTGCCACGGAGCAGCACTTCAAACCTAACACAACAGGCCGAAACCACCTCAAACTGAGCTGTTAAATTTTGGGGCTTTTGGAATATGAACTAAACAGGTACACAAAGCACACTTAACATGTTACTTTTATCCACGCTAAAGGGTATTTTGCCTATACTACTTTGTAATCTAAAGGCTACATTTACAACTGCTAATTCCTCCTGCCATTTCATACTCCACAGCAGCCCAGACTCCAATGCACTGGCAGTAAAAGCTGCCCAAACACTCTGGAGCCAACTTGGAAACTGAAAATATTCCTTTAATCACTTCCTGAAATACCAGGAGTGTCCTTTTGAGGCTTGGAGGCCACCTTTACGTCAATACCCTCCTTTCTTTTTGTGTGAGAATGCTTTACAAAGTGTTAACTGTGAACTAGGTATGAGGTCAAACACTGACTGCTGATGCAGCCCAGAGAAGTTTCAAGCATCATTACCCTGGGAATGATTAGATTTTTATGGTAAAAGCCACAACGACTTTGTTTACAAAGTTAAGCTAGCAAAACCTAAGCAGTCAAGCTGCATATATTCTGAAATTGCTAAGTCACAATTAGCATTAGAAAATATTCAGGGTTTTATTAATAAAAAAGTAAATTGTAGGCTATGGGGTCTTATTCTGACACATACTTAAAACTTTCCAGAGTGGTCTTAAGTTCTAAATTCTACAGTACAAGCCATGCCTTCACTTCAGTGCAATCTGGAAGCTAATCCAGTGTCTTGAACGCAGCCTCTACCACCAGCACCAGAAATTCAGGACATAAGACCATCAGTGTGGTGTGATATTAAACTTCTAATCTATATTCAGAAGAAATGCTGACATTCCAGACATCATGGCATTCTCATTATGCACTATTCCTTGCGTTGTTCTTGTTAAAAAGATGATGCCTCAAAAATCCAAGCATTTATCAGATCAGAAACTAGCTGACATGGCAAGAAGCAGTTTGTGGTGTTCAGTTCACCACACAAAGTATTTCTCCAGTGTTTTGACAGAGTCCTCCAAAACAAACAGTACTGAGAATGTGAAAAACAGGAGGTTTTTTTTGAAAGCCATGTTCATCACTAGGGAAAGCAAGTTCACAGTAAGAGACTCCAACTAGTGAGATATGAGAGTGTTTAGCTGGTCTTACCATGTTCTCACCAGCTTTCTACCCACTTGCAAGTTAACTGAAAAGTGAAAGATAGAATTTCTGAGTAACTCAGGTACTTTAGCACTTTAAGATCTGTTTGAAAAAAAACACTTCAGGTTTCAGGTGCTGGTTTTTGAGGCATTATGTTATACTTGACTAAAGTCAGCATCCAACTTAAATTCTAGTTTCTCTGATCACCTACTCTTCAGTTAATCCCACCACTGCCAACAAAAACCAAGGCTCATTTTGCCTAGAGCACAAGTAATCAAACATTTTAACCAGAAATAAACAGCCTAAGCCTTCATACTAAAGATGCTATTAGGGAGAACCATGCCATTTATAAAGACAGACTGTAATTATTCCAGACAATTTATTAACATTACCTGCTGCTACTCCAGGACCATTCTCAAATGACTACTGTCCCCAGCCATGTTCTAGTGACCCACTCCCTCAGGCCAGCACCTTCCTGCTCTGATGTGCTGCCCCTTTACACCACCTGACACATAAATGCAACATTCAAGTGCACTTTCTGCAGGAGCAAGTGTCTGGCAGTGAGGGTTTTGCACCTACATTTCCTCACTGCTCTGTCCACATCTGTCAGAAACCTGATTGCCCATCACAAATGTGTCAAGTTCAACTGCTTAAAGTAAATCCAAAATGGGAAAACTGGAGGCAAATGAAGGAACATAGAAGCAGAACTACAGATAATGCTGTATAGACCCAAAAAAAAAAAAAAAAAAAAAAAAAAAAAAAAAAACAAAAACCCAAGGGAAAAAAAAAAAAATCAAACTAAAAGCCAGAAAAACAACCATCTGGAAATTTAAAGCGCTTCCCTTCCTTGGAATGGAAGGCAGTAACAATGGGAATCACACTGTGCCAATTTCAGCCTTTACTGATATGTATCGTTTTAGCACAACCTTTCATACAAACTAAAAACCACTGAAGGATCCTTCTGCAGACAAGAATTCTTGTGACAACCCAAAGATCTGCAGTTCAGAAACACCCAGTAAACCAGCACTAAAACACAGCCACATGCAGAGCATACTCCTATCAAAGTTCTGGCTAACACTGCCTTCTTACAGCCACGCTGGACACAGCCATAATGACATTCTAGTGCTTAAAATAAACTGGGATCCTTACTTAAGAAGCCTCCCTGCCACAAGAAGATAAAACTTTCTGTCACATAACATCTATGCAGAATTTTACAAACACTAAACCCACCTTTGCTTCACCACAAAAACAAGGGCATTATACTGACACCCCAACATCTAATGCACCATGCAATATACACAATGCAGGGGATTTCAGTACTGTTTAATAAGCCATTGTACTCTTCCCTTGAATTCACAAGAAACAGTCACATATTAAAGAGACGGTTTTTCAACGGTTTTTCAACGGTCTCAAAGTAAAACAGCTTTTAAATTTATCAGTCACTGACATGAGGCAACAGAAAAGATTCAGCTACCGTCAGCTAAAGAGGCCCAGGGAAAGCCTGCAAGATTCAGGAAGCAGTCTCGGGCTAGATTTTATCAGGGTGAATAAGAGACATTAACAGGCCCTACTTATGAGTAAGCCGGGGCAGGAGGCAGAGTGGGGCCCGGCTCGGCAGGGAGGGCTGCCGGGGCAGCGGGGGGGCAGCCCCTTACCTTTGTAGAGGTTGGTGACCGCAGTGGCGGCGTTCTGGAAAGGGACCCAGAGGGAGAGCCCCGGCTGCTGGCACACCCGGTCTGCAGGGAGGGAAGGACACACGCTGTTTATTTTGGAGTCACCCGCTCCGAACGGCCATGTTAGGTTTCGCCATTTTGTTCCACCTTCCGGAGGCAGCTCCGGATCGGGGCCGAGCGGGGCAGGCGGGCAGCGGCCCGGCCGGGGCAGCGGGCGCGGTGCCCCTAGCACGGCAGGGAGTGCCCGGCCGCCCC